>JACEFZ010020212.1:687500-770000 GCA_014155875.1 Cepaea nemoralis
CCACGCTTTACCAGACTCTACAATCTAATGGATATCCAGCCGACTTCATGAAGCATCACTGCCAATCACCCAAACCCACACTTTACCAGACTCTACAATCTAATGGATATCCAGCCGACTTCATGAAGCATCACTGCCAGTCACCCAAACCTACACTTTACCAGACTCTACAATCTAATGGATATCCAGCCAACTTCATGAAGCATCACTGCCAATCACCCAAACCCACACTTTACCAGACTCTACAATCTAATGGATATCCAGCCAACTTCATGAAGCATCCCTGCCAGTCACCCAAACCCACACTTTACCAGACTCTACAATCTAATGGATATCCAGCCAACTTCATGAAGCATCACTGCCAATCACCCAAACCCACACTTTACCAGACTCTACAATCTAATGGATATCCAGCCAACTTCATGAAGCATCACTGCCAATCACCCAAACCCACACTTTACCAGACTCTACAATCTAATGGATATCCAGCCGACTTCATGAAGCATCACTGCCAGTCACCCAAACCCACACTTTACCAGACTCTACAATCTAATGCATATCCAGCCGATTTCATCAAGGTTGCTGCCAGTCACCCAAAACCACCCCCACAGAATCATCATTTACCAAACTTCAAGTGTTTCTGCAGCTGACCTTTCGAGGGGATGATATAATAGGTGATATCAGCCAGTTTTGTGCAAACAGAAAGAGTTCATGCTAAATTTGAAATTACCTTGGGGATAACAGATTTTTCACATTCAAACAATACACGTGACTGTTTTAATTGTTTCAGCTTAACTATTATTCACTGCATTTGATATATAACTCTGCAGTATACACCTGACGAGATGCAGCAAAATATGCCAGGCAATAAATCATGCAGCATATTGTTAGTGCCGCCGTGTTTACATTTACTATGGGAATACACTGTTTTGTGTGTTAGAATTAATTATGATAGGAAATAAATAGATGAATCATTTGTGTATGGCTGACAGATAACACATTCAAAGGTTGCTCTCATTGATAACATATTTTTGCTCTTGTTTCAGGTTTCGCTGGTGTCCAGTATCCCTCTGCTGATGCTGCTGTTTGCTGTTCTAATGGTCATCTACCCATTTCTCGAAGCAATCACGTCAACGTTATCATAGCAGTTACTTAGTCCTGTCAGCGTCTATTTATATGTACAGCATCATTCTCATTCATGAATACATGATGAACAATGAGCAACACTTGCTCCAAGTTTAAACTTTTCTCTTCAAACTAATAATATTTTTGTTGTATATATTTGTTTTTGTTTGGTTATAATCCAGTTTGTTGAAGGTGTTTGAATACATTTGTGATGGTATCATTTGAAAGCTCTACGAAAGAAAAGATGATCGTTCGGCATGCATATTGATGATTCTTTGGGCGTTTTAGAATGTAATTACGGTTTTCAAACAAATATTAATTTTTCAGTTAACAGACATCAATTATGATGAGATAACTAAAAGATTAAAGTAGGGTTCAGCTTGTGTATTTGAGGTCCTCTAAGTTGTTAACATTTAGTTTATGGTTTTCATACGACCTTAAAGTTTTCTGTTAACACTTACATCACATACTTGATAAGTAAAATAAAAAAAATGAAACGGAGGGTGGATTTTGCAAGAAATCAAAAAACCAAATAAAATTTCTTCTGTTATAATTTTGCTTGTTTATTTATTTCGGCTTTGCACTTAACATAAACTGCAGTTCTTATCTGCAGAGGGCTTTCAAATTAGAATTGGTTTCAATTTGTGAAGAGTTTCTGTAAGTGGTTATTGATTATACTACTTTTTTTACAGATTATTTTTTTTTTATACAGCATTCATACATTTTCTTTCTTAGCAGACACAGCAGCCTGTGGCTAAGAACTTGACCAGGTAGTGATTGTCAGCGAGAGAGCGGTCATTTAATAAGTCACACGTGTGAGAGTGTACTTGAAGTGTTATTTGTACAGTTCGGTACGGGAGACTTCTTGTTTGTATATTTTGATGATGAATGCTTTCTCTGTACGTTATCCAGGTCACTTTTATCATTTTTATGTGATTATTTGTCTCATAGCCAGGTTGTACTGCAGTGCATCATATATGTATATACGAACATTTGTCTGCTATTGTGAATGATGGTTGAACAGACTTAGATGCTTATGTGTATGCATGTGCACTTTGGGTGTACAGAAAAAGGGAAGAGTGAGGGACAGATGTTTAGTAAATATGAAAGATGTACAAATTATTTCAAACATTAATTCATGCACCAAAGTAGAGGGAGGAACACGTTTGATGTGAGAAATGCAGTGGTTGTTTATAATTACACATGAAATATGATTTAAACGTGTCGTCTTTTTTTTTTTTTTTTAAATTCAGTTAAGTGGTTAGGGTGTTTGGCTTTTGTGGCTAAAGTAACCTGAGTTATTGGCCTTGTTTCTCTACATTAGTTTTACAACAAATCAGGGCATGACTTTGATCACCCAGTTGGAGGTCAGCATGGCCAAATGGATAAGAACCCTCATTCTTAAACATTCAGTGTGCTGATGTCAATGTAGCGGGTTCAACCCCCAAGTACCTCTGAAGTCGGAGTGGGTTCACCTGATGGCGAGAGACACTGGTTATAGGGAAAGCTAATCCACATGCAAAAATGAGTCCAATGCAGAGGTAGTAACACGTGTATGGACTGCTTGAGTTAAAGCGGGAGAACACAAACAAACAAACAAAATCAGCCGGTTGTTAAATAAGTGACGGCTCTAAACTGGGAAAGATAAGGCAGCATAGATGAAGGTCTTTTCCTTACCTCAAATATCTGACCTAGTTATTTCACCCTCTCCATGTCACCTGAATTCTGCCAACTGTTTACAGTTTCTACTTATTCTCATGTACGATGCCAGATGCTTGTGCTGCTATTCACCTGTAAATTAAAATCTAATCTAGACCATTTTGAACCCATTAGAATTGTGGGCACCAGTATCATACCATACATTATTGTCAGGACTTCTATACTGTTACGTAGTAATCAGAGTAGTGACTGGCCAAGTGATTAGAATGTCAGGTTCTCCTTCAGGAGACTCGGGTTTAAATCCTCGGTAAGGTGTGGAGTTTTTTTTGTCGGGGGAAAATAGAAAACCCTAACCTGCACAGTTTGCAGTGACTGCATCAGCCAGGCGGCCTTAATTTCTCAGGATCAATACCCCCCCCCCCCCCCCCCCCCCCAACCCTTATTCTACACCATAAGGTACTATATAGGCAGAAGACAGTTTTGACAGTAGTGAAGTCAGTAAAGTTCCCTTGTATTGTCTTAGACGCTATATTAGGTATATGGAGCTAGTCCTATATTTTGTATAGACTAAGCACTCCAGGGGTGATGTACTACATCATGCCGGCTGCCTTCACCTCCCAAGACATTTCCTGGTTCATATTTTAGGCTGGGTCAACCTGGGAGCTAGTGTCTCTTAACAGAGAAACCCTTAGTATGTCGTATTGTGTTTGTGTCTCCTCATGTCCATTCTGCTCCGGCATTGCTAGAATGTTTGCCTGGATTGTATTACCAGTATTTTTCAGTCTTCACATTTGTAATACTTTTATATATAAGCTATATCACTATATCATGTGCTTTTTTTTTTCTTAAGACAATAAAAGATAAAATTTCAGAATGCTTCAAAATCTGGTAACATTCAAATTTGTTACCATTAAAACTGCGTGTTACATTTTAAAGAAAAGTCCCATGGCAAGATGCTGCAGGTTTGTGAAGTGCTAGGACCATCACATGTTGTAGGCCTGAGTGCACGGGCGAAAAGGTGGTAAGTCTTTCCCTCCTGTAGTGAATGCCAAGAAATGACATCGAACCCTTGTCCGACTGTGCTCATGTTGTTGTCAGCATTATGTCCTAACCAGTATACTAACACTCCAGCAGCCTTGTTAAATATAATGGACACTTAAATACAAACATACAAGTATGTTAACGTTAGAGCTTCTTGTTAAATCTGAAGCATACTGAAATAACAACATGCAAATGTGTTAATATTAAAGCTGTTTGTTAATTGAACAGCACATTTAAATATAAACATACAGGTGTGTTAAAGTTAGAGCTATTTGTTAAATATAAAGTATGCTTCAGTAAAAACATGCATGTGTGTTAACATTAGAGCCATTTGTTAAATATGAAATATACTTCAGTAAAAACATACAAATATGTTGACTTTTGAATTGTTCAATAAATGTACACTTTAATTAACACATACAGGTGTACTGACATCATAAATCAATGGTAATGTTAGTTTGTTTTTAAATATCAAAGACATTTTATTGGTTAAACATGTATTTGTTTGATAATACTGAACTATTTATTAATTGGAAAAGCACTTTAATGACAACACACGTATATTAATGCAGGTGTGTGTTTTCTGGATATATCACATACAGGTGTTTTTACATCGAGGTATTTGTTAGATATCATACACACTATAAAACATTCTGGTATGTTAATTAACATTTAGATTTGTTGGGTCATTTAACACTTAAAGCCTAAAGATGTAAACTGCATTGTAATGTAAGCATACAAGTTTGTTAACATTAAAGTATATGTTAAATATAAAGTGTATTGTAAGGAATTTTTGTTTTACTGGCTGTTAAATTTCCTATATTTTATGGCAGATACAGGTAACATACCAGATTTCTTGTTTCTTGGTGGTGTTTTTCAATTCGGCACAAGAAAGTAGTCCTGCTTGATGGTAACAATAAAATATGTAATGAATATACAAAGCAGAATTCACAAAGAAAGCAACAACAACAAAAAACAAAACATAAAAGCAGAGAACCTCCACAAATGCCAGTTTTGTTTCTACAGATGTTTAAGTTGTATCCTTCTTTGAGTGAACAGTGTTTCTACTTGTTTATTCTGATGATCATGTTTTGTTGGTTCCATTTGTGATTGTACATTACTTTTTTTGCTTGTATACACCTGCAACTGTTGTGTCTTGTTATGAATAGTCTGTGGTTTGTTCAACAGAAAATTCAAACTTGTTTGTTTTAGACAGCATCAGAGTGCACTGAGGGAAAGGGAGTAATAGGTAGTTGAATGATGTGGGAGATCTCCATGGCAAAGTGACCAAGCCATCTGTCTTGTGCTCTGAATGGTGTGGGTTTGTTCTCAGACTGTCATTCTGACTGCAGTGCAGTCTCTCTAGAGCCCCCCAGGGAGTTATCATTGGAACTTGGGAGTTATGCTTTATGTGATGTCCTAGTGGGTTTGTTCTCAGACTGTCATTCTGACCACAGTGCAGTCTCTCTAGAGCCCCCCAGGGAGTTATCGTTGGAGCTTGGGAGTTACGCTTTATGTGATGTTCTAGGCAGGCAGCTTGCTGTTCTGCAAACAAAGATTGAGCCAGATGGGGTACAATTTGGTGCAAGGAAGTTGATTTTCTCACCTTTAACCTTGAGAGGTTAATATACAAGAGTAACATATGGAAATATTGGCTCCAAATGTCTATGGCTAAGGTTGTTTATTTATCATCATAGCTTGGAGAGAATGGTAGGGCAGAGGATCTGGTAGACGCTCAGTTCTCTGAGGAAAGGCCAGGCGGACACATAATCAGACTGCTACTGGTCTGGCAAGAATGAGACAGCGAGGAGTGTTGAGGGGATCTGGTCGACGCTCGACGCTCTGAGGAAAGGCGAGATGGACATATAATCAGATTGCTACTGGTACTATTGGTGTTGGAACTGCTGTCTTAGTACTAGGACTCTTTGCTGGTTGTTGAAGTTGAGGACGAAGCACGTGTGGGAATATCCCGAGTGCTGTGATTATTGGTTCTTAGTTCAGCTCAATACTTTATTTATCAAAAGTAAACGCATGACTGTAGACACCGCAATGACAGTTAGCAGACGCTGTGACAACAGGGGGGGGGGGGGGTTAATGACCTTGACTTCTCAGTCCACAAAAACCTACAGATGGACATCAGCAGTGGTAGATAGAAATCAATGTCTGGTGATAGTTTTGTGTGTGTCTTAGATATACATGAGATGTTTTTTGTGTTGTCTTAGGTAAGGTTTTTTGTGTTGTCTTAAGTAAGGTTTTTTGTGTTGTCTTAGATACACATGAGATGTTGTTTGTGTTGTCTTAGGTAAGGTTTTTTGTGTTGTCTTAGATACACATGAGATGTTGTTTGTGTTGTCTTAGGTAAGGTTTTTTGTGTTGTCTTAGATACACATGAGATATGTTTGTGTCTCTTTGTTGTCTTAGATGCATACGAGATAGGGTTTTTGTGTTGTTTAGATACATATGAGATATGGTTTATTTTCTTGCCGTCTTAGATACATAAGACATGTTTTTGTGTGTCTTAGTCACATATGAGATAGGGTTTTTTGTACTCTATTAGATACATATGAGATAAGGTTTTTTGTTTTGTCTGAGACACATGAGATAGGGTTTTTTTGTGTTGTCTTAGCTACATATGAGTTAGGGTTTTGTGTGTGTGTTGTCTTAGATACACTGAATATAATACGGATGAGTTTTTTTTAAAACTTTTTGTAGATGCACTAAGTATGAAACAGGTTTGTATTTTGCTGTTCTAAATATATACAGTATGAAACATGAGTTTTATTTGTTTGTTGTCTAGGATGTGCTTATATGAAACAGAGGTGATGTCCATTTTGTCTTAGAGATAAAGAATATGAAACAAATAATGGATTGAGTCCTCATGTGCTGGTGTTCACAATATCCCCTCTGGCAAACACCAGTGGTGATAAATAAAAATGGCTTCAATATTAGTTTATTTGGTTTGTTTTTTCGTTTTGTTGAGGAAGGTATGGTCCCTACAATATGAACTCTTGCTTGTTTTATGTGTTTTTTGGTAAAGAATCACTTTCATTGAACATATATATTCCCTCACGATGCTTCAGTCTCCTCCCATAGATCACAACTAGGGAATCTCAGTACAGCGCACAAACTCAGTAGCATTGGCAGAGATACAGATGTGTCTATAACAAAGTCACACATTCAAATCGTTGTCTTTTGGGGGTAGGTTTTCTCCATTCACAGGCTCTGTGGTAAAGGGGCTATGGATGCAGTTTGTAATCCTGCACACCCACATTCAAAACACAGCTGTGGGCTGATCTGGCAGCAGACTGCCGTTGGTTTTTTTATGAAATGGTGTGGGGGGGGGGGGGGGGGGGGTAGTTCAGAAAGCAGTGGTAAACTACTGAACATAAACTTGCCAAGAGATTACATCCTGTAAAGGACATGCAACTAACTTTTTTTCTCCATTCAATACATAATCTTTTGGGGTAGGTTTTCTCAGTTTGTACATTTATCCTGGGCAGGGGCTACGTAGCGGTGGCATAGTGGCTAGACATTCACCTGCTGGCCACGTATATCGTGGGTTTGAATCTGCATCTGGGCCGATGTTTTTTTTTTTTCAAATGGATCCAGCCTAAAATGGATACTAGAAAGTGTCTTGGGAAGTAAAGGTGATTGGTGTGTTACTTAGTCATATGACCCACAGAGTGCCGATTGGTCTATACAGATATGGGTTTAGCACCACATGCCCAATGTGACTTATGACGTTTAAAAGGGTACGTTGCTGGCTTTACTTGTGGCCTGTTTGGCCTGCTATTTTCAGTGTTCAACTGCCAAGGAATTTTTAACATGCACCGAGTTTCTTCACCCTTGTCTGGGAAGGCTAAATGTCCGATCCACTACTCTAGGATTATAGGGAAGTTCTTATTTTGTAAACATCCAAGCCGTGAAACCAACCAGGGTTGCTTGGGTTTAAGGGAGATGCCATTCCTCTTAGCCACTCCACCACCACATTGTCATCTGCATGAAACAGAATAAAGGAAGAACTGAAAGTGGAAAAGGTTCAGCTTAACAAGAGCGTGATTAAGAATTACAAAATGGATGTAGCATTGATAAAGCCTTCATCAGCATTCAGAGTCACATTTCATGTAATGTTCAACTCCTCCACTTTGTTGTTCATATTTGTTTTCTACAATATTATCAAAGCCTTACTGCAGTTTACCTCTCTCTGTTGTCTGGTCCAGAAGTGACAGTGAAACATCATTTTGTCATCGATTTGAAACTCCATGCTTGTGTGATAGATACACAGACCTGTTAGCCAACATCCTCCCTCTGCATCTCTCATACACATCTGACCATTGATTGTGGTGCGTCCATCCCTCCCAGACACCTCTTCCGATAACCGCACAGTTTCACATTGTAATGGTCACAGTTGTCATGGATATTATGTGTTTTTATGTGTCGATTTGTTGATTGTTTCATACGATTCCCCCCGTATACTTCTTTCAGCTGTGTTTTATTAGAGTTATTGATTTTTTTCTGTTTCATATATCTTCCTTCTGTTTTTTTTTCATTCAATATTATAATCTTTATCATTATTTTTGTGATCATTTGGGATTACATTTTAGTTACAATTTTGTATTTATTATTACTTGTCACTTTTCTGTTGAGTTCCAAAATGTGTTGCACACAAAACTTCATTAACAGACAAGGATATTGAAGACAAGCAATAAAAAACAAAAGGGACTGGTCTTGTTTGTTCGCATTTGCCAAAGAAAATCATGTTAAAGTTAAGAGGATCCACTTCATTGCATCGGGTTTTACTCCATTTTACTCGATCCCTTTTTCCAGAATGAAAAGTCTTCTGCCATGAGCAATCACACAAAACACAACATTCTAGCTCCAGCTATAACCATCCCTCTGTTTAGTGACCAAGACTAGATCCTTAGCAAGGGGGGAATGTGTATACCAGCCTCATGGCTGTAGAGCTGACCCAATCTCCAGCTGGGTGTCAGAGATATGTGGCTGTGGAGCTGACCCAATCTCCAGCTGGGTGTCAGAGATATGTGGCTGTGGAGCTGACCCAATCTCCAGCTGGGTGTCAGAGTAATGTGGCTGTAGAGCTGACTCAAGTCTCCAGCTGGGTGTCAGAGATATGTGGCTGTGGAGCTGACCCAATCTCCAGCTGGGTGTCAGAGATATGTGGCTGTGGAGCTGACCCAATCTCCAGCTGGGTGTCAGAGATATGTGGCTGTGGAGCTGACCCAATCTCCAGCTGGGTGTCAGAGATATGTGGCTGTAGAGCTGACTCAGTCTCCAGCTGGGTGTCAGAGATATGCGGCTGTAGAGCTGACTCAGTCTCCAGCTGGGTGTCAGAGATATGTGGCTGTAGAGCTGACTCAGTCTCCAGCTGGGTGTCAGAGATATGTGGCTGTGGAGCTGACCCAATCTCCAGCTGGGTGTCAGAGATATGTGGCTGTAGAGCTGACTCAGTCTCCAGCTGGGTGTCAGAGATATGTGGCTGTAGAGCTGACTCAGTCTCCAGCTGGGTGTCAGAGATATGTGGCTGTGGAGCTGACTCAGTCTCCACCTGGGTGTCAGAGATATGTGGCTGTGGAGCTGACTCAGTCTCCAGCTGGGTGTCAGAGATATGTGGCTGTAGAGCTGACTCAGTCTCCAGCTGGGTGTCAGAGATATGTGGCTGTGGAGCTGACTCAATCTCCAGCTGGGTGTCAGAGATATGTGGCTGTGGAGCTGACCCAATCTCCAGCTGGGTGTCAGAGATATGTGGCTGTGGAGCTGACCCAATCTCCAGCTGGGTGTCAGAGATATGTGGCTGGTGTGATACTGACCATAGCAACTAATTTAACATTGGCCAAACACCGTATCTCCAAATACCATGGACAGACCAAATACCATGGACAGACCAAATACTATGGACACCTCTTCAAGAAACGGCTGAAAACCATTAACTGGCACACGATCATCATGATGATCAGTCCCACAAAATGTTTGTGATGGCAGTATCCCAGACGAGACAGGATTATTTTACTGTATTGATAATTCTTAGTGAAGAGATACAACCAAGAGTCAGGAATGTGAACAATGGCTATTAACAGTTGACAGTTAAATAACATCTGTTCTAGTTATTAATTCATCTACTCCAGTTCTAGTTATTAATTCATCTACTCCAGTTCTAGTTATTAATTCATCTACTCCAGTTCTAGTTATTAATTCATCTACTCCAGTTCTAGTTGTTAGTAAACCTTCTACTATCCTAGACATTTGTTATTTAACTTCTACCTACCATCTTCCTTCTGCCCTTTCTCTCCCTTTGGAGCATACACCCTCAAACAACTCAATGCCAAGTCATCCTATCTTTGGCCATCCTCCACAGCTGCCTCTATGCCTTCCCCACAGCATTACCTGGTCAGACAGAGATATGTGACAGTGAAACATCATTATGTGATTGATTTGAAACACTGTGTGATTGATTTGAAACATCCCATGTTAAAGTGATAGGTGCACCCATAGAGGAGCTGTTGGAAATGGCATTTCAAATGTCAGTTCTGGATATTTCCCCAAGTGATAGGAGGTGAGTTGGTGATCCAGATTTTTAGTGCCCTCTGCACATCTCTGTGGTGAAGGGCTTATGAACACAATTCGTAATCCTGCATACTGCGTTCAAAACACAGCTGTGGGCGATTTGGCAGCAAACCGCCTTGTGCTGGTCAATGGTAAGAATGCTGGTCGTTCAGAAAACAATGACAAACTGAAAGTAAACTTGCCAAGAAATCCCAAGCAGCCAAATAATTATGGGGTTTATGACGACATCCTGGGTATGCTACTAACTCCACATCATGTCATACCTCTTCTAGAAGCGCCTCCGTTGATCTTCGTTTGCAAAGAATTTCGTCCTTCTGTATCTTTATTTAGATTGTTCATAGTTGTTTGGGCTTAGAATCAAAGTTGTCTGTTGAACAGGGAAGCCAGTCCCACACCAACCCTCATTAATGCCTCTTATGACATGCATGGCAGGTTACAGTGTTACTAATCTGCTTTCCTGAAGTTCCCCACTCACACATGGATGGCCTACCATCTGAGCCAGTTTTTATTTGATCTCCTTCCGACCCAGACATTTAGAGTCATTACTGCTTGAAATAAAAAGAGCTAACTGTCCTGAGTCCTCGAATGTTTCGCACCAGATACCTAAGTTTAGAAATTTAATTACTCTGAACAATCGTGAATGTGTTACTATTAAAGATGATAAATACACAGTTGAAAGGCCAGATTTCTTTAGTATGTTCTAGCCAAATGTAAAAAGTAAGAGGACACATAACACGTTGGTTGGGATTCAAGAAGAGTTAAGCATGCATCAGACATTTCTGGAAACTGAAAGTATGTTGTTTGGTGTTACCACTGAACATCTAGTGGGGGGCTTTGTACAGAATGAGTCAATCACAACCACACCGACAGTGTACACATAACTTAACTGAAGGGCACAATGATGTGGCTTTCCTGCAGACTGGTGACAATTCCAAGGACAGCTATTAGTTGATTGCTCATCCTTTACGGGACGTCGCAGCATTATTTGGCTGTTCTTGGCAAGTTTACATTCAGTAGTTTGCCATTGCTTTCTGAACGACTGGCACTCATACCAATGTAAAGAAATCCAACGTGAAGCTATCTACTGCCAAATTGCCCGTAGCTGTGTTTCGAATGAGGGATTACGAATTACGTTCGTAACCCTTTCGCCACCGAGCCGATACAGCTGTCAGACCAGTATTTAAATGCTGCAGGTGATCAGCTGACAGAGACATTTGATTAGCCACACCAGGGCAAAGCAGTGGTAATTTTGTGGTCATATCATGAGGGTCTGGAGAAGATTGTGACTCCGAGGAAGGTCTTGGAGACAACTGTGGACATCGGGAGAAAATGCTGAATGGGTTGACAGAATGGCATGGGGATCAGAATTATCACAAAGACATGTGAACACAAAGACATGTGATCACAGGGTAGATGTTTGAGTAGGATCATGGTAGCCTGATGGCTCATCATGGCAGCTGATGATGGTGGTGATAATTTTAATAGATCTGTTGCTGCCAGTTACTTTGTGCCCGAAAAACATGTTATCTGTCTCATATCTTAATATACTTTTATACTTGTTGCCTTCATTTGTGTATTCCAACAACAAATTGTGAAATATCCCAAATTCATTAATATGCAGAATTAGCCAAATTCAGTCTTTTACATTTTTTTTTCACTATTTTAACCAATAGATTTTCCATTTTTCATATATTTTTGGGGGTTTATAACTAGGCTATGGGACCAACACAAAAGGCAGATATCGGAGTGTGTTCTTTAAGACATGCTAAAGATTGAGTGTTCTTAATTGCTTGTAGTTTTTTATTAGAATGTTGAGGTACAACAGCATGGGTGTATGTGCTATGTTAGTGTATAAGAACAAGTCATTGATATATATATATATATATATATATATATATATATATATATATATATATATATATATATATATATATATATATGTGTGTGTGTGTGTGTGTGTATATATATATATATATATATATGATATATGTGTCACAATGTAGGTTTGTATGTTGGTATATAGAGGATCTCAGTGTTGATATGAAGAATATAAACAATCCTTTGCCATGCCTTGAGAATATTGACTATATAGTGCTGGCCCCATATTTTTACAGAGCAATCAGCACTTGATGGGTCATGTGGTCATCAGACCGGCCGCTTTCACTTCCCAGAACATGTTTATGGTGACCATGTGTGTAAGGGTTGGGTTTATATTGGCCAGCAAGGACCCATTGGTCAGTCCAAATATTGATTTAGCACCATATGTACTCAAT
This sequence comes from Cepaea nemoralis, assembly GCA_014155875.1. Taxonomy (NCBI): domain Eukaryota; kingdom Metazoa; phylum Mollusca; class Gastropoda; order Stylommatophora; family Helicidae; genus Cepaea; species Cepaea nemoralis. Next base: position 700,181 of record JACEFZ010020212.1, read on the forward strand.
ATGTCCCAAGACGGGTAAAAGGGTCTTAACCGTGTACTTGTATACACCAGTATATTAAGACAAGGGACCCATGGTGGCCAAGTGACTAGAAGCTCTCCTAGTGGTCATGAGGTCAGATTTTCATCGAGGCAGATTTGTAAAATTGACCTGAGTTGCCAGGTCAAACCAGCCTAAAATAGATACCAGGATATGTCTGGGGAAATAAAGGCTACGGGCGTGATACTGACCACATGACCCACCTGGTGCTGATTGGTCTGTGGAAATATGCGTCCATTACCTGATGCCAGATACAACTTTAGATATGTAAAATGGTCCTTTACTTTTTTAAATTTTATTTTAAGTAAAGTCTACCAGTATGTCAGTTAATTGGTTTGTATCTTCATCATTGCATTCAACACCCCCCCCCCCCCCCCATATCATTGCACTCAAGACTCCCACATCATTGCACTCAGATCCCCACATTATTGCACTCAGATCCCCACTTCATTGCACTCAAGACCCCAGCATCATTGCACTCAGACCCATCACATCATTGCACTCACATGTGTGCTCTGTGTTTCGCAGCCAATAGTGGATTGTAGGAATGCTAGTTGTTCCATACAGCCCACAGACATGAATGTGTCTACATCCTTCTGACACCTGCTCATGCATGCTATTTGCTGTTACTGTAAGTTTGTCAAATGACATGAAGTTTTGGCTGGAATGATTCATCAACGTGTGAATCAATATGTGTTTCTTGTTGCATGTTTAATGAGTTATTCTCCTGTAGAACCAGTCTTGGGCATATATCCGAGTTATTTCCAGTGTTTCTCAGGAGTGTTGTATTCTCTTGTAAGATATGACCACATAATTGACAGTTAGCTTGATCTCTGCCATCAGTCTCTATTGTTGTCCATATGACCCCTTCTTTGAAATGTTTCTTCTTTCTGTAGATAAATTATATATAAATAAACAAGTAAACATAATGCTACAGCAAATACTAACATAGGAGTGTACAGTGTTAGATACTGACATGGTATTTGGTATTATGAGACAGGAGTGGGCAGCACTCTTCCTCATTGCTTTTCTTTCCAATAAAAATATCCAACTTCCTTTTTGCTAGGGCAGATTCATCCTAGAATTTGCTGGTTGGAACAAAACCAAATCCAATGGCAGTTAAAGGATTGAACCCTAAATGTCTGTATTTGTCAATGATTGCCTTGACCACTACCCTGCTCCTATATAGAAACAAGTTATCATTAATTGTCATAAAAGAGCTGGTGAAATGTAAATTAATACACGTATAGTGTGATCTTATGAGACACAAGGGCTTAGAAATTATGTGTTTTCTTGCCTAAATATTTATTTAGTTGTTAGATTAAATTTTGTTTAATGTGATAAATTCTGTGTGAATTTTCATCCATCTGTCCTTTTTCTTCGAACCGTTGTTTTTTCTCTGTCAAGCAATCTGAAAACTTGCATGAAGTTCCTGAATGTGACAGTCTTCCATCGCCAATGAGTGACCAGCTTATAAACTCGCTCTTGGAAAGATACTGTGCTGGCTTCTTCTGACCTTCCACCAAACTATCCATGTGTAAATTAAAGCCAGTCTGTTAATATTTTAAGTGCATACTGTTTTTAATAGAAATGATTATGATAATGACTGCAACAGTCTGGTGAAGAGGTGAGCAGTTCATTAGAAACCTGTAACCATCCCCATCAAGAACCTCGGCTGTAGAAACCTGTAACCATCCCCATCAAGAACCTCGGCTGTAGAAGAATTTGGTAGTGGTTAATTATCATGTTGTCAATATGCATGACTTCATGCCCAATATGAATGGTTTTCTTTTAAATAATAATTATTTGCCAAGGCTTACAGATGACTTGTTGCCTTAGGAATGTATCATTGTTGTTGGTGTCAAACTGAGTCGTGGCCACACTTGGTGATGTAATGAATCATGAAGTAGGTAGGAGACTTTGCTGTCTAAGGTGGGGGAATGAACAAAAGGCATTAATCATATAAACTAGTCCCTTTAGCACAAAACTTCATGACCTGTTATATGTGATCCTTAGTATTGCACCTCTCTGAGGCAGTAACTGTCATAAGATTACCGAGTCTTTGTTTCAAATGGACATACATCATGTCTGTTGTTTATTGTATTGTTTGCACAGTGTCTTCAATGAATTAATCAATATGCTAGTTAGTATCAGATCACATTTGTCAATGGAAATTCTGATTTTATTTGTAAACTTTACATAACTGAACCAGAACTGATAGCATGAATTGTATTTTCCCTTCCGGGTTTCAAGTTTTCAGTAAAATGTTATTAAACTGTGCTTGTTGTTGTTGTTGTTACTTTCTGTCAAATGAAGTTTGGTAAACCTGGTGTCAACTGATGGTTGCTTTGCAGTTGACATACATGCAGTCTATTCTTGTGTCACTTTCGATTTCGAATTTGAGTGTTCTTTATATATCTCTTTTGAAAACAAAGGAAGTCAACCACCATATCTGTTTTATAGAGCAAGTTAATAAAAAGAATCAGTAAATATCAAGCCGCGTGTATGCAAAATTCAAGATGGATAAATCAGTCATGTACACATGAACACACACAAATTGACTCAAGAGTGTGGGGATTGTGTGAGATTGTGAACCAGGATAATCTATGCTTACCAACATGGCATATGATAGTGATGAAATTACTTTTGAGTTGTAATTATATGGCTTTGTCTGTTGATTAGAAGATACAAGAATACACCGTAAACCCCACATTTCGATATCTGAAACACAAGAAAAGACAAAGCATGATTAGGGCTGGCTGAGTTTTGTACTGTTCATTGTGTATGCAACGTGACTTTTCAATTCATATATGCATACATAGGAAAATCTGATCTATTGAGTGACAATGTAATTAAAACGAAATGTTTATACTGATTTTGTTGATAACTGTTATCATCTTCGTTGGGTTTAGGACCCAATGTCAGGGTTGATAATCTCAAAATGTGCGTTGAATAGTTTGGATTTTCCAATGTATATGATTTTATGCTGTTGTTGTTGGCTGTTTTATCTGATAATTTGCACCGTGTGTTAGATATTGAAATAATCAAACCACTCTTATTACCTCTTTGCATGAAGTACTTGGCCTGAATGGGTTGTTTGTTTTGTTTTTCCAAATTTGATGTTGTTTTAGGAGTTTAGAAGTGGTTTGTGAGTTTAGAGGTGGTTTGTGAGTTTAGAGATGTTTTGTGAGTTTAGAGAGCCTGTGTTACATTTTGTTTCAGCAGGAATGTTTTCCTTGAATTGTTTTATAAATTTTATGATTTATGCAACAGTAACAATAGTTACTAAATATAATGAACTAAACAACTAAAGAGCTTGTTGGCGTCACATCTGGGGTGCTTCTGTCATCTCGCAGATCTCCACATCCGCATTGAGTTATCAAGCCGTCTAAAATACATTTTACATTTCATTTACAGGACCTGGTCATTAACCCCAAACGCAGGTTGATTTCTAGGCAATTTTACTTCGAGTATGTTGCCATTGCTTTCTGAACGGGAAGTCAGCTTTGACGTTCAACTGACTGATGTAAGGATTGAACCCCCTACCTTGCCATCAGCACACTGGAGGTTTAAGCTTAAGTGTATTAACACCCATGGCCACACAGATCTCTGTGAAACTATATAGAAGAGGATAAATTTGTCAATGCTCTATTCGGTCTGTTACAGATTGAGTACGGAAACTATCTTGAAAAGGATGCATTTGTCATACCTCTGTTCAGCCTTGTAACTTTTTTATTTTCGCTGCCAACGAATCCCTTTCAAAACTGGGTATTTTGGTATTTGTCAGAAATGCTTAGTTTTTATATGTCTGGTAGCATACAGGGGTAATAGTTGTTAGATAAATTATTCAGCTGTAAATATGGCCCACATATAAAGCAGCTAATTTATTAGTCAATTGTGTTTCCCCCACAAATATCTTCCCGTTTGTTCCATTGGTTTTTCCTAGATGTTGTAGCACAGAAGGTGTGCTGACCTACCAATGAAATGGGTTGAGTTCAACCATCATTTCACCAGATATTCACTTTTCAAAATGAGGTCCAAAGATTTATGTTGGAAGGAAGGCAGCAATGGACGTCGCTGGTTATGCTGCTTGAAGCGGTCAGCCTTGTTTTCCTGAAGTCCTCACATTTGGGCCCAAAAGACAGTATCTTCCTTAATTAATTCAGCGCTAAACAAAACGTAGGTTTGGACCAAAAATAGTACACAATTATATAATGTACATTTCCATTCGCTGAGCATTAAAATTGCGGAAAATACCACGAAACAAAACATATAACAACACAGTGACCCTAGTAATGGTGATATATCATCCTTCTGTCCACATTTGATAATATATTATTCTTTTGCACTGAATCAATTAATCTGTTAAGCCCTTGTTTTATAGCTATGCCTATGTCTACAACAGTTTGCAGCTTGTCTTAGTCTTGTGTTATCATTATTAGTCTTGTGTTATCATGTTCTTCTTTATTAACATTATTCTGTGCATGTCAAGGTGGGCATTCCAAAAGCACCTGCTGGCTTGTTGCTGGTTGATGTTACCCGTGGTTGAGTAGAGATAGATCACTTCTGTTTTACATGCATTCACATGTTTGTTTGTTTGTTTTTTGTTAATTTTCTTTGAAGTTATTTTCGGTTGTTTATTTTTATTTGTTTACATGTGGATATTCATATGTGTATATTCAGTTCATCAGTTAGTTTGTGTATAACCCATTTGTAGATACAGAAAATGTCCAGGTTCATTTATAAAGTTGATCTGTATTTAAAGAATAAAATAACTTACTGATTACTGTGGCTTCTGGTGTTTACCTGGAGACTTTCAGGGGGTGCTGGAGACTTTCAGGGGGTGTTAAAGACTTTCAGGGGGTGCTAGAGACTTTCGGGGGGGGGGGGGGTGTGTTGGAGATCTTCAGGGGGTGCTGGAGACCTTCAGAAGTGTGCTGGAGACTTACAGAAGGGTGCAGGAGATTTTCATGGGAGTGATAAAGACCTTCAGGAGTGAGCTGGGGACCTTGCTAAGTTCCAGCACACGAAGTTATAGGCAGGGAGCTTGACGCCCTATTTTATTTAAGCTATGTACTGAGTGGGTAGTGCACTGGTGTTTTAATACAGTGGTCTGGGGTTTAGTTCTCAGGTGTATCAAGACTTGATTCCTACCCATCCATATATGGGGTGACCCAGATTCATAAAGTGCCAGGGGTGCCTCTGGGAAATTAAATCCATTCAACACGGATGCTTCTTCCCTATGTATCCCAAAACCAAATTTTCGTAGCAGTGTGTCCGATGACAGTATCATCATCATCATCATCTTGCATGAAAATGTGTTTTTCTGGCCATTCATGGTCCGACTACAGCAAAGATGCTACGTTTGCACCTTAACTGTCACATTCTACTTCAGCACAGCTTTGTTTAGGACCTCTTCACACATACTATATATATATATTCTGTTGTCGATAGTTTTCCTCATTTTGAAAGTTGTTAGGGCGGCAGTCTATTGTGTGTCATCCATGCATTCCAAGATAAGAAATTGGTGGTTGCGGCATGGATAGATCTGAAGAAAGCCTTTGACAAAGTCTGGAAAGAAGGTCTGATGAAGAAACTGAGAAACTGTAAAGTCAATGGAAGAATGTACATATGGGCTAAAGCATACTTGCACAACAGAAGAGCCCGAGTACAGATAGACGGTCTCAAGAGCAAGAAAGTACTACTGCATCACGGTGTTCCCCAGGGCGGAGTCTTGTCCCCCACACTTTTTCTAATCTTCATCAATGATCTTGTTGCTCACCTACCGCATGGAATTAAAGCGGCAATGTACGCTGATGACCTGGTTCTATGGAGCACAAATGAATATGCATCAGTGGCCAACGTATTGCTACAGAGAGCTGTAGCTGCATTTGTTCATGGGCAAATAAATGGTTTGTCAGCATAAACACGGACAAGTGCAGCAGCACTCTATTTACCCTCTCTCCAAAACAAAAGGCAATGAATCACCCAGCTAACAAGAATACCCCTAAGAGAAAATGAAGAACCTACATACCTCGGAGTAACATTTGATGACAGGCTGACATGGAGAAAGCACATCAACAAAGCAGTAGCAAAAGCCAGAAGGAAAATAGCTATCCTGAGAAAACTGTGGGGAGCCAGTGGGAAAATACTTAGCAAAGTTTATCAACAGAGCATACGACCACACCTGGAATACGGGTCAGCTGCGTGGTGTTAAGCATAAAAAATCACACTACAAGAGCTAGACAAGGTGCAAAATCAAGCACTTGGAGTCACCAAAGGAGGGATGAGATCAATCCCTATAGTGGAGATGGTGAGAGCACAAGCACTGGGCGAGCGCAGAGATACGAAAACGCTAATACAAGCAGAAAAGTTCCTCAGCTTGCCAGGCCACCCTATGAAGAACAGATTTTAAAACCTAGCTATGGGGCGGTTGAAAAGAAGCAGTTTTATCCATCAGGTCAAACAACTCTGCAGAGAAACCACCGATATGCCCACAGTTGGTATCCCCCTAACAATTATTCCAGAGCGAACTCCATGGAAAGAGGCATATAGACTATCACTACAAATCCAGACAAAAGTGAGAGGGAATATTTGACAAGGAAGAACAGAACAGTGTACAGCGCAGAACAAGACAAGGAAAAACAGAACAGTGTATAGCGCAGAACAGCCACTCTGTTTCCTTGATGAAACATACCCACAGGACCTCTGGATCCGAGTCTACACAGATGGGTCAGCACAAAATACCGTTCTAAATGGAGGAGCGGGAGTGTACATAGAATACCCAAAATAATACTAGGGACACGGCCAGAGTACCAACAGGAAAGTACTGCCATAACTACGATGCTGAAATTGAGGCAATCAAGATAGCAACAGAGAAATTACTAAATACCAGCAATGGTACACAACCTGTGGTGCTATTGACAGATGCAAAATCAGTACTCGGGGCGCTCCTGTCTGGGAAATTGCCAGTACTAAGGACACTACTTTCTGAACTTAGCAGTCAGCACAAGGTCACCATACAGTGGATACCATCCCACAGTGGAATACTCGGAAATGACAGAGCTGTTCGATTAGCTAAGGAAGGAGCAAAAGAAGACCCGAACAGGCTTATGTGCCGTAACATACCACCAAAAGAAAAGAATTATCAATGTGTCAGAAAGCCACCAACACCTGCTCAAAACGACTACCACGTTATGGACAGACCAGAACAAGTCATTATTCTGTGCCTCAGAACAGGACACAATAGATTACGCAACCACATGTATACAAAATTCAAGATTGGTGAAACAGCCATGTGCACATGTGGATTGGTGTCGCAGACAGCAGAACACATACTCCAAGACTGCCCAAAATATAACATATCTAGGCAAACCTTCTGGCCTAGAGAGACGACAGTGGAAGATAAACTCTATGGACCGCTGTGTGAACTGAAGAAGACAGTTCAATTCATACAAGAGACAACACTGGAGTTACAGACATACTTCAGGCGAACGAAAGAAGAAGAAAAAGTTATTGTTAACAGTTGTGTGTTTCCACCCTGATCTATGCAGTGATTCATGGAAGATTAACATGGCGTTGTAATTCATGGAAGATTAACATGGCGTTGTAATTCAAGGAAGATTAATATGGCGTTGTAATTCATGGAAGATTAACATGGCGTTGTAATTCATGGAAGACTAACATGGCGTTGTAATTCATGGAAGATTAACATATAACATGGCGTTGTAATTCATGGAAGATTAACATGGCGTTGTAATTCATAGAAGATTAACATGGCGTTGTAATTCATAGAAGATTAACATGGCGTTGTAATTCATAGAAGATTAACATGGCGTTGTAATTCATAGAAGATTAACATGGCGTTGTAATTCATAGAAGATTAACATGGCGTTGTAATTCATAGAAGATTAACATGGCGTTGTAATTCATAGAAGATTAACATGGCGTTGTAATTCATAGAAGATTAACATGGCGTTGTAATTCATAGAAGATTAACATGGCGTTGTAATTCATAGAAGATTAACATGGCGTTGTAATTCATAGAAGATTAACATGGCGTTGTAATTCATAGAAGATAACATGGTGATGTAATTCATGGAAGTCTGTAGAGAAATAAACATTTGGATGGCTTGGTCGCGTGGCCTAATCGACACAAAAACACGGCTGACCCACGACTACGTGGATCATGTGAGATGGTGAAACATGCATATCGGTGTGGCACGTGATGATGATGATGTAAAATTCCCACCCTTTCTGGAAGAAAGCTATGAACTGTTCTAGTGTGCGTGACCAGGTGCGATGGGCTCGTAAATATTCTTAAGCGACTTCATGTATCTGTGATGAGCTTATATGCTGTAGTTTTCTCTATGCAACCCCGTTTAACTTGACATATAATAGTAATACAACATGTCTGCTACCATATTACTAAAAAGTCGCTTAAAAGTTGACAGGGTCGACTTCATTGCACCGGGGTTTATCCCATATGGCTCAGTCTCTTTCCGCAGCGCGGGCTGCCGAAAGCGCCGCACAAAGCACGAACTCCGTAGCTCCAGCGACGACCCCCAGGAGTCTCCGAAAAAAAAATTTCACTCGTGAGCCAAAGGACGCGGAGCCCGGAATCGAACCCACAACTTTCAGAGCCCGAGTCAGACGGCTTGACCACCTCGCCACGGAGACTCCCTGCTACCATATTAACAACTGTTAAGTCATAACTGTGACTCACCCCCTACTTTCCATTTTCAGCCATCCATTTTTGTTTGGTCCAAACTTGCGTTTTGTTTAGCACAGAATCAGTTAATATTTGTACGGTGAAGTTCTGGTGCTCTTCCAACCACAAGGGATGTTTACAGTACTGATGCATCTGGTATAGTATTGATGTGCTCCTCTCATGATCCACTGTCAAAAGGTTGGGAAGGATGGGGCCCTTCATCGCGCAATGGTCTTAGAGTGTTAACTGATTAAATGACATAGGATGATAAATCGTCTTATTCGGAATTTCCGTAACTGCCATGAGCTTACAAACCAAACTATAGTTAAAATATCAATATAGTAGTTTCCCCTATACAGCCCCCTTTAATTTGATATATTTTTTGTGTGCGCTCGCTCGCTTTGAACTCAAGCGTAGTACATACACACTAATTCTAGTAGTGCTGGGCTGAATTTTGCGTGTGGATTAGCTTTCCTTATTATCAGTGTCCCTCGCCATCAGGCGAACCCACTCCGACTTCAGAGATGCTTGTAATTTACGTCCCCAAGTCAAGGACGATAGGTCAACATTTTAGTCCAACTGTGTAGGGGTTGAACCTCTAACCTCGGCATCAGCACACCGGATGTTTAAGAACACGCGTTCTCATCCATTCGCCCATACTGACCTACATTTGATAAATAATACCACATGTCTGCTGTCATATTAACAACTTCAAGACACAACTGTGACACACTCCTACTTAGTATTTTCCACCTTCAATTTTTTGTTGGGTCTATACCTACATTTTGCTTGACACTAAATCAGTTAAGTGGTTATACTAGTGCAAACGGCTGACATCACAATGGACCGCAAAAACAAAGTCGAAAATGATAAGTGCGCTCACTCTTAAACCTCCATTGCGCTGATGGTGGGGTAGGTATTCAATCTCTACACCGGCATTAAGTTGGACTTCAACAAACGTTGATTCCTCGGTTAGTCTTTCGTGACTAACTCTAATGTCTAATCAGTATTGCTATATGTACCACACAAAACTGACTGGGAGTAAACTAGAAACACTTATTTATTGATGTCTGCGCAGAATAGAAGGACTTAATTGATAAAGTGCCATGGGATTATTAATCGTCTTAAGTGACTTCCAGTATATTCCATGGGCTTATATATCGGCGATATGCTGTCATTGCGTTATAATACAACATGTCTGCTACTATAATAACTTTATAAAGTCATAACTGTGACACACCCCTACTTGCCGTTTTTCGCCATCCAATTTTGTTTGGTCCAAACTTACTTTCTGTCTGATTGAATCTGTTAAATCCCCTCTCCTGTGTGTTCACCGTGACGAGGTAGAGGGGCTTGAGTGTTCCAATGACTACAAGAGCTATGCCGACGGTAGCACAGCTACTGGTAGGGTCACCCATGTCGGACAGGTCAAGGGAGAGGGACCAGACCAAGCGACACACAAACCTGCTGCCTTGTAGGTAGACTGGGGACAAAGGCTAGGGAAAGCACCCCAAAAAATGCTTATCGAAATCGGATGTACTGAGCCACAGGCTTGACAAAGCAGTGCAACGTAACTTAATTCATGATGTCACAAATTAAAATTAATCGTTATGGTGCTAATCCCGCGAAATCCCACCAGGCGGTGATAGTGCCGGGCCCCCTGCCTCGAGGGGGTCCACCCATGACTACTGGTGGCCACCTTCCCCTGTGCTGTGGAGCCAAGGCACAGAGGAGTAGGTTAAGAGCTATTGACCAAACACCCCGGACACTCAACATACTACAGTGGAATGCCGAAGGAGTTTATAACAAGAAAGTCTCCCTAACATAGCGTCTTCATAAAGATAGAATAGATGTGGCATGCATTCAAGAGACACATCTCAACGCCAATCACAAATTCTCAGTCAGAGGATATCAGGCCACACGTTTTGACCGCGAAGGACACAAAGGAGGAGTTCTAATACTTAAACGAAATACAATACCTTACAGCGAAGTATCTGTGATCTCTGACAACCAAACGGAAATTATAGGTGTTGATATAATGATAAAGGACGTGAAAATAAGAATTTACAATCTGTATAGCTCAGCAATGTTAATGTAAAGACAATGCCTGGTGCTGACGGTAATAGTGATCATGTACCACTATGTGGACAAATAAAAGTAAGATTAAAGATGGGGAAAATGGTTAAGAACTTGAGACTTAATAAAGAGATTCTGAAAGTAGATAAAGAAATTCAAGAACAATACAGAGAGACTCTGAAAAATAGGTACAATGCAATAGCTAAAATACAGAGAATGAATGAACAATGGGAAATGTTAAGGGACTCCGTTCATCAAACTAGCAAAGAAATATTACCGGAGAGAAGCCAAAACACTAAGAAAAAATGGATGAATGAAGAAATCTTAAAGCTGATGGACAAAAGAAAACAGAATAAAAATGGAAAACAAGAGTATGCTAAAATAAATAAAGAAATAAGAGATACGTGTCTCGCGACCGATGAAGCAGGACTGTTCCGGTGTGTCGGCCTGCCTAGGCTACCATCTTCTGTGTGTAGTATCTTGTCCACCCAATTCGGAATGTATTCCGAAACCCTGCAATGTAACTGTCACTCAGTTCTATCTATGTTGATGGCCTCGCATCTGCATGTAAATTGGTAAATACAATTTGATTTGGCGTACAAAGCTACAGGTTCTTTTACTGCTGGGATGGGGATCGGTGTGTTTCGGTATCTGATGACTAGAGTTGCAGCACAGAATGTTCTCCCGAGTGCTGTGGTGAGCCTGTTCCGCAGACGTTGCATTACGTCATTTCCTCGGAAGGTTAGCTGAATGAATACCTTGAGTTTAGGGACTGTAGTTACTTCAGGTTTCGGTTTGGGCTGTTGGCAGTGGCGCTTTATAAATCCTGTGGAGTACCCATTCAGGTTTAAGGCATTCTTCAGAGTTTCAAATTCCTCTGTCAGTGTGTCAGGGGTGCATATCTTCCTGGCATGGTCAAACAGGGTCCGTACTAAGCCCCGTTTGTTCTGGACAGGTGCGAAGCTCTGAAAATTTAAGTATTGGCCAGTCCATGTTTCTTTGCCTTTCTCTGAGGAGAGCTGCCAACTTAACAATCCGAGACCGAGTAAGAAATGTTACGATCAGACAGACTGTGGGATCAACACCTTGTGCCACATTTATTGAAAGACAGAAGATCAAGTGGTTTGGCCATGTTGTTAGAATGCAACATCAGCAACTACCATCACTGGCCTTACATCAAAGATCATCTGCGACGAGACCACGAGGACGTCCAAGAAGAAAATGGATTGACGACATCAGAGACATTGTACAACCACACGGAATTACACTATCCAGTGCCGTCCACCGGGCGCTGGAACGCAAATTATTCGTCCCCACGACGCTTGACGGCAGAAGTGGAAGATGATGATGATGATGATGATATATTAACCAAAATGCTGAATAATATTTACAGCAGTTGATATTTACCGAGCGATATGCTAAAATCTGTATTTATAGCAACACCAAAGAGACCAGGAGCAATTGAATGTGAAGATTTTCGTACAATTAACCTCATAAACCATGTCACTAAGCTTCTACTCAGAATTATAATGAGAAGAACAAGAAAGAAAATAAAAATGGAAATTAGTGAAAAACAGTATGGTTTTATGGAAGGAAAGGGTACAAACAATGCAATATAAATATTACGAACACGAATAGAATGGTCAATAGAGAAACGTATATTTATGCTTCACAGAGTATACTAAGGCATTTGATAAAGTAAAACATGATGGTTAAAATGTTGGAAGATATCAACATTGATGGGAGAAATTTAAGAATAATAAAGAATATATACTGGAACCAAGTAGCAGCAATTAAAATTGGAAATAAAGAAGGTAGTTACGAACAGATAAAGCTAGGAGTACGACAGGGGTGTGTCTTGTCACCCGATCTATATAGCGAAGTAATAATGCGAGAGATCAAAGACAAGCCAGGAATACTAATCGGAGGATATAATATAAACAATATACGCTATGCAGATGACACAGTATTGGTTGCGGATAATGCAACAGACCTACAACAATTATTGGACATTGTAGTATCAGAGAGTGCACAGAAAGGACTCTCCTTGAATATCAAGAAAACAGTAACAATGGTGATATCAAAGAAAATGGGGACACCAAAATATGACATAGAAATAGAAGGGGAAATTCTCAACCAAGTGGATAATTTTAAATACCAAGGGGCACTTATACCATCAGATGGTAGATGTACAACAGAGATTAAGAGCAGAATAGGGCAGCCAAAAGCCGCATTTCAGAAAATGAAGAGTATCTTATGCAATAAGTCGCTATCAATGAATGTAAGAAAGACAGTGCTACAATGCTATATATAACCAATTTTGCTGTATGGCAGCGAATCTTGGACTGTCATTTACTGCCAATATAGTACCTTGCGGTGTATGGCAGAGGGGTCTTTGAGCCTGAGGAATAAAGGCCGCCTAGCTAGTGCAGTCGCCGCGAACTGTGCAGGTTAGGATTTTCTTTTTGCCCCCGACAGAAAAAAATCCCGCACCTTACCGGGGATCGAACCCGGGTCGACCGAATGAGAGTCCGGCGTTCTATCCACTCGGCCAGCCGCTCCCTCTTGGAATGTAAATGAACAAATTAGGAAGAGCTTGGAAGCAACCGAGATGTGGTTTTTAAGATGAATGTTGCGAATTCCTTGGACTGCCAGAGTAACTAACAACGATTGCCTGAAAGAGGCTAATGAAACTAGAACATTATATATATACAACAATAAGAAAGAGACAAACTACAGCTTTCTTTGGTTATGTGATGAGAAGAGTTATGTGGAGAACATCTTGACAACTGGAAAGATCGAGGGGAAGAGAGGCAGAGGTAGACCGAGAGAAATGATGCTGGACGGATTGAGACGGTGGCATGGAGGAATATCATCAGCAGAGTTGATCCAGAACACCTAAGACCGAGATCTGTGAAGAGCCATGAACGCCTACGCCAGCCGGCATGGCACTTGATGATGATGATGATGATGATGATGATGATGATGATGATGATGATGATGATGATGATGATGATGATGATAGCACAGCAGATAAGGACCTTACACTTGCAAACATGAAAATAACTATCTACGTTCTATAACGTTCTATCCACTCGGCCAGCCGCTCCCTCTTGGAATGTAAATGAACAAATTAGGAAGAGCTTGGAAGCAACAGAGATGTGGTTTTTAAGATGAATGTTGCGAATTCCTTGGACTGCCAGAGTAACTAACAACGATTGCCTGAAAGAGGCTAATGAAACTAGATCGAAATGAAACTAATGAAGACCGAGATCTGTGAAGAGCCATGAACGCCTACGCCAGCCGGCATGGCACTTGATGATGATGATGATGATGATGATGATGATGATGATGATGATGATGATGATGATGATGATGATGATGATGATGATGATGATGATGATGATGATGATGATGATGATAGCACAGCAGATAAGGACCTTACACTTGCAAACATGAAAATAACTATCTACGTTCTATAACGTTCTATCCACTCGGCCAGCCGCTCCCTCTTGGAATGTAAATGAACAAATTAGGAAGAGCTTGGAAGCAACAGAGATGTGGTTTTTAAGATGAATGTTGCGAATTCCTTGGACTGCCAGAGTAACTAACAACGATTGCCTGAAAGAGGCTAATGAAACTAGATCGAAATGAAACTAATGAAGACCGAGATCTGTGAAGAGCCATGAACGCCTACGCCAGCCGGCATGGCACTTGATGATGATGATGATGATGATGATGATGATGATGATGATGATGATGATGATGATGATGATGATGATGATAGCACAGCAGATAAGGACCTTACACTTGCAAACATGAAAATAGCTATCTACGTTCTATAACGTTCTATCCACTCGGCCAGCCGCTCCCTCTTGGAATGTAAATGAACAAATTAGGAAGAGCTTGGAAGCAACAGAGATGTGGTTTTTAAGATGAATGTTGCGAATTCCTTGGACTGCCAGAGTAACTAACAACGATTGCCTGAAAGAGGCTAATGAAACTAGAACATTATATATATACAACAATAAGAAAGAGACAAACTACAGCTTTCTTTGGTCATGTGATGAGAAGAGAGGCATTGGAGAACATCTTGACAACTGGAAAGATCGAGGGGAAGAGAGGCAGAGGTAGACCGAGAGAAATTATGCTGGACAGATTGAGACGGTGGCATGGAGGAATATCATCAGCAGAGTTGATCCAGAACACCTAAGACCGAGATCTGTGAAGAGCCATGAACGCCTACGCCAGCCGGCATGGCACTTGATGATGATGATGATGATGATGATGATGATGATGATGATGATGATGATGATGATGATGATAGCACAGCAGATAAGGACCTTACACTTGCAAACATGAAAATAACTAACACAAACTGCATTATTGTCGGAGACTTTAATAGCCGTTCAGAAAGATGGGGATACCCAGATACTGACAAAAGAGGAGATGAAGTGGAGGACTGGGAAATAGACTCAAATCTCCATCTACTCAACAAAGCGGATGACACACCGAGCTTCTACTCCAGAAGATGGTTAACACTTCTACTCCAGACTTAGCTTTCTGCACAGGAGATATCCTCCACAAAATCGATCGCCATGTGCTTGACCAATTAGCAGATAGTGACCACAGACCAATCATGCTTGTAATGAATATGGAGTATGTTCCACGGGAGCAAAAGCCTTTGCCCCGCTGGAATTACAAACGAGCAGATTGGGACAGATTTGCCATACTAACAGACAAATATTGTGAAAACATAAATACACGATATGGCAACATGAAGCAATGGTGGAAAGTCTAAACAGAGCAATAATACAGGCGGCCACTGAGTCTATTCCAAGAGGAGCGAGGAAAAATTACAAACCATACTGGACAGAAGAACTAAAAATTTTGGAGGACAAAGTTGAAGATGCCAGGATGACAGCAGAGAGAGAACAAACAACTAAAGCGGACATCTCTCTCAAAGCAATATCAGCAAAATATAACATAACAGTAAGTCAAATAACAAGAGATTGTTGGAGGGAAAAAACAGAAAACCTGAATTTTGACAGGGATGGAAACAAACTACGGAGACTAGTGAAAGCCATGAACAATGAAGGAACTAGAAACAAACAAATAACAATTAATCAAGGAAATGCCTTGCCTACAGGAAAATAGGTTGCATATGCACTAATGGCACACTATGCCAGTGCAAATCACATTGATATTACAACCGAACAGAAGAAAGCAATCAAAGATAAACAAATACATCATAGTAATACAAAGACAGCAGAATATATGATGGCAAATCTAACAATGGAAGAAATGGAACAGGCAATGAATACCCTAAAAAAGAAGAAATCACCAGGAAAGGATGGAATCACAAATGAAATGCTAATAGGACTAGGCACTAAGGCAAAAAAGAAACTACTAGCAGTCCTAAATTACATCTGGAAGAGAGGAATAGTCCAACAGGTACAGAAGGGAGCTATACTAATACCAGTCCCAAAGAAAGGAAAAGACCTGGAAGAACCAAATGGCTATCGACCTATCAGTCTACTTAGCTGTGTAGGAAAATTAATGGAACGAATTATCAATGGCAGGCTAACATGACATCTGGAAGAAAACAAACTCTTAACACCACACTAAGCAGGATTCAGAAAGTACAGATCCACTGAAGATCAAATAACCTATATAGTTCAAAAAATATAAGATGCCTTCCAAGAGAAAAAACACACACTAGCGGTCTGGATAGATTTAGAAAAAGTATTTGATAAAGTAGGAAGGACTGAAAGGAAGGACTGAAAG
Organism: Cepaea nemoralis; assembly: GCA_014155875.1. Lineage (NCBI taxonomy): Eukaryota > Metazoa > Mollusca > Gastropoda > Stylommatophora > Helicidae > Cepaea > Cepaea nemoralis. Next base: position 716,790 of record JACEFZ010020212.1, read on the forward strand.
TAAAACTGCAAAAAAAAAATGCATGTTTGTGGGAAAATGTATCCAAACTATCTAGGGGTCACCTTTGATCGTCACCTGACATGGAAGACACAGGTTGAGAAAAATCGAACAAGAGCAAGGCGAAGAATGGCAGTCATGAAAAAAGCTTGCTGGTACAACGTGGGAAGCAGATTAGACAGTTCTCAAGAAGTTATATACTGGACGGGTGAGGCCAGTACTGGAATATGGCATTGCAGCTTGGGCAACAGCAGCTAAATCAAACTTTAACAAAACAAGTGGAGTCCAAAATCAAGGAATGCGAATCATAACTGGAAGCCCGAAGACAACGCCTATTAATGAACTAGAAAAGATCACTTGTTTACAACCAATGCAGGATAGAACAGATAGCAGAACCCAGCAGAAAAATTCAGAAGATTGACAGACCACCCTATGTATAAAAGGTTTAGTGGTTTTGGAAAGGGAAGACTGAAGCGTGGCAACTTAAAAGATTAGGGCAGATCCCTTACTTTTATCAACAGTCAAACCCATTTACAATGCACAGAAGTCCCCAGCTTGGAGACAGCAGCAACTGTCTGAGATGATAAAAAACATTCCTGGTATTTAGAAAAAGAACACTCAGAATGAAACCGAAAGAAGAAAAATAAACCCTAAACTACATAAAAGAACATTATCCAAGCAGCAATTGGACCCGTGCATATACAGATGGATCAGCCAAAAATTCAATAGAAAATGGAAGAGGAGGATTTCTCCTAAATTTAACAAATGGAGTGAAAAAACAGTCAGTGGTAACTGGAAAATTTTCAAGTAACTTTAAAGCGGAGGTAGAGGCTTTGAAAACTGCAGCAGAAATGCTCTTGATGGAGGAAAATGAAGAGAAGCAAATAGCTATCTTCACAGATGCAAAGTCAGCTGTCTCAATTCTGAAGAGCAAAAACAGCAAAGAACTAGCTGACCTAAGAGCAGCACTCCGTGGTCTATGCCAGAAATCCAAAAACGTTGTAATACATTGGATCCCATCACATTGCAGTATACCTGGAAACGAAGAGGCTAACAGACTAGCAAAAGAGGGTGGATGACTACCACAGCCTGACATATACATAACCTATAATGAGGCAAAGAGGTTTATAAAAAGCACTTTTAGAACCAAATGGTAATCAGATTATAAAAAGCTCGTTTAGAACCAAATGGTAATCAGAGCATCCAGGCCAACAGAAAGATGATGCATATTACAAACTCGACCGAAGAGAACAAGTAGCAATCTTCAGACTTCGCACAGGACTTGACAGGCTGAAATACCACTTGTTCAATAAACTAAAGATAGGAGATACAGATGAATGTAATTGTGGAACTGGTAAAATGACAGCTAAACATGTGCTGCAGGAGTGCCCAATATATGCAGAACAGAGAATGATATTTTGGCCCACACCTGCTTCATTTGAGGACAAGCTCTATGGAGATATCAACAAGCTCAAGTTGACTGCAGCTTACTTTAACTACATTCAGGTTGACATTTAAAAGTGCATGAAGAAGTATTTAGACTGCCGCACTTCATACCACATGTGTGTCGGCTACAAAAGCGTCCCAGAGGCATGAAATGGAATAATTATATTGCTTGGATAGCAAATCCATTACGTGGAAAGTCCGAATCGAAAGCTCACTGTGTGGATGTCATCTGCAGACTGCATTCTTCTGCTTTCCGGAAGAACAGCCTATGGTGAACGGAAGGCCCAATATACGGAAGTGAGGCTAAGCAGCCATGTGCAGGACGTGACGATTCCTTGGGTGAGCCCAGTACCAGAGCGCTGTGTGTCGGCTCTGCAAGTATGGAAGCCTCCTTTGATGTCGGGGAATGCCCATGGTCTGCCCCTGCCTTCCCTTGAGGCCTGAACAGGATGTCTTTGGCTGTTCTATATGGGCCAGCTGGGATGGGGGATAACACAACAGTGAGAGTCAAAGGTCCTAAGAGACCCCAGGGAAGGTCAGCCAGGTCAACAAATGCCCGCAGAAGTCGGATATGTCGGCCTAACGGCGCAAGAACGCAGCAATGGACACAGAGCAATGGACTCTCTGCAATGGACACAGAGCAGAGAATGCTGAATAACAACAGAAAGTGATGCTATTCAAGATTATTTAGATCCTAATCCCAATCTAGGTTATGAGTTTGAGAAAGAAATAGCAGACTACAAATTTCCCGATGAGAAAGATATTCGTGGATGGTGCATCCAGTTTTTAATAGAGCTATTGACACAGCTGCGTTTACGTACACCCGATAAAGTTCGAGTGTTGCAGTCCATGTAATGTTTTAGTGGAAGTGAATGTCTACAGCCAATGAAGCCCTGTATATTGGATCTTGCTAAAATGTTTGTAGAAGATGCAGCTACTCTCACCCGCATCGATTTCCAGTGGAGAAAACTTCATCATATGCAGTGGACACAGACTTCTGACATACTTGGACTGTGGGCAGAAATAGCCTCATACAGGTATGCCACCGGTGAAAATCCTTTCCAAGATCTTACAGATTTAGCTTTAACTGTGCTAATTTTACCTCATTCTAATGCGGACGTGGGGCGTATTTTCAGTCAGATGGGAGTTATACAATCAAAATTGCGGAATAGACTTAGCATAAAGAGTTTGACAGCTGTTTTGACTATTAGATATGGAATGAAAAGATATGGCAAATGCTGTCATGATTATAAACTACCTAAGGATATTCTGCGAAACATGTTCCTTTCAACCATCCTTCTCATCCTCATCATCGCAGGAGTGATTTCCCCAAAAAATATTATTGCAATTTGGTGCTTTTTTGGCTCGAAAGTAGTTCTGATTGGGATTTGGCGGATCTGGAATAAACTTCATTGTAATATGAAGTGATAATAATAAATTATACTGTGCTGCCTTGTTACATTTGTAATAAAAACAGTTAGTGCTTTTTTTTTTATGCTTCCTAAAATAATTTTGGTGCTTTTTAGTGCCTTTTGGGGTTCATTTTGGTGCTTTTTCATCAAAAGGAGATGGCAACACTGATAGTAACGCCTTGATTGATCACTAAACTTATTAATACTAATGTTCAAGCATTCAGCGGAATTACTAGATATCAAAAGAAAAACACATAGATAATCAATTTGTAGGGGACATAAACATCAAATAATGTTATAAGGGAAATTACTCGGATTTAAGAAAGGTAATTGTATACCTAGGTATAATATCATGAAATAACATAGAAATTTCTTTATTGTTTATTTAGAAATATAAGAATCAATGCTGCAGTCAGATATTTTAGATTTCCGAATAATGCTGTTAGTTTTCTTACATAAAACTTGCGTCATATTTACCTACTTACATTTTATAATCAACTTTTAACTTTTGATATTTATACTTAATAAGTTAAATTGCACTTTCGGTGGCAATTGGAACATGTAGAGTAGAGAATTTCCCCTCTGTGGGGAAATCACATTTTTTTACTGGCCTCCTAGGGCCACACAATATTTAAATATAATTAATCAGGCCCATTTCAAACTTCGATAACATTCTTTGAATAGCATGTCCCTAGCAGGATCTCGCTCCTCTAACAACCCTCCGGAAAACTTCGCGATCACAAGCAAGATGTCCCGCGTCCTATACACCCATCTGGAGATCATCCGCCACATCCTGCACCCATCTTCTCTTTGGCCTTCCACTTCCTCTCTTCCCAGGCATTTACCCCTCCATTATTGTTCTCCCCAAACATTCATGACGTTTCAATTGACCAAAATATTTCAATTTTCTTTGTTTTATCGTCTTTAATAGCCAACCTTCTTTAATATTCAGCTCTTGAAGTATGGATGCATTTGTTATTTTCTGTATCCAAGATATTCTTAGAACCCGTCTATAAAATTTACATTCAAAGGCATTTATGCGCTGTTCAGCTTGTTTAGTAAGCGTCCAGGTCTCACAGGCATATGACCGGAAAGACAGGAAAGATGCAAGCTCTTAATATAATTATTGTAGTTCTATCTTTCCCATTCCATAATTTATCCAGTTGTTTTAGTCTTTGAAGAGCAATGGATAGTCGTCGTTTAATTTCTTTCATTGTGCCACCATTTTTGGTAATTAATGACCCAAGATATTCGAAATTTTCCACCACCTCCAATTTTTCCTCATTAACAAATATTTCTTTCCCTATCTGTTTTATCTGTATGTATTATCTTTGTTTTTGCTATGTTAAGATATAAGTTGTGATTTTCACTATTCATTTGGGTTGAGGTTATTATATTGAGGTTATTATATTGAGTCTGTCCTTCAAGGACCATGTGGATACGGTTGTGACAAGATCTCAAAAGGGATTCAATGCTCTTAAAACTATGGCTGCAATGGACACAGAACAGAGAATGCTGAATAACAACAGAAAGTGATGCTATTCAAGATTATTTAGATCCTAATCCCAATCTAGGTTATGAGTTTGAGAAAGAAATAGCAGACAACAAATTTCCCGATGAGAAAGAAATTCGTGGAAGGTACATCCAGTTTTTAATAGAGCTATTGACACAGCTGCGTTTACGTACACCCGATAAAGTTCGAGTGTTGCAGTCCATGTAATGTTTTAGTGGAAGTGAATGTCTACAGCCAATGAAGCCCTGTATATTGGATCTTGCTAAAATGTTTGTAGAAGATGCAGCTACTCTCACCCGCATCGATTTCCAGTGGAGAAAACTTCATCATATGCAGTGGACACATACCTCTGACACACTTGGACTGTGGGCAGAAATAGCCTCATACAGGGATGCCACCGGTGAAAATCCTTTCCAAGAGCTTACAGATTTAGCTTTAACTCTGCTCATTGTACCTCATTCAAATGCGGACGTGGAGCATATTTTCAGTCAGATGGGAGTTATAAAATCAAAATTGCGGAATAGACTTAGCATAAAGAGTTTGACAGCTGTTTTGACTATTAGATATGGAATGAAAAGATATGGCAAATGCTGTCATGAATATAAACTACCTAAGGATATTCTGCGAAAAATTGGATCACAGGAGGCAAATACATGTTCCTTTCAACCATCCTTCTCATCCTCATCATCGCAGGAGCAAACACAACAGGAAATAGCTACAGAAACTGAAGAGGAGTTGTTTGACTGGGATTTGGCAGATCTGGAATAAACTTCATTCTAATATTCAGTGATAATAATAAATTATAATGTGCTACTTTATAACATTTTGAATGAATAGCGCCAGGGCTTGTTTTAGTTATTTCCCCAAAACATATTATTGCAATTTGGTGCTTTTTTGGCTCGAAAGTAGTTCTGATTGGGATTTGGCGGATCTGGAATAAACTTCATTGTAATATGAAGTGATAATAATAAATTATACTGTGCTGCCTTGTTACATTTGTAATAACAACAGTTGGTGCTTTCTTTTATGCTTCCTAAAATAATTTTGGTGCTTTTTTAGTGCTTTTGGGGGTTCATTTTGGTGCTTTTTCATCAAAGGGAGATGGCAACACTGATAGTAACGCCTTGAATGATCACTAAACTTATTAATACTAATGTTCAAGCATTCAGCGGAATTACTTGATATCTAAAGAAAAACACATAGATAATCAATTTGTAGGGGACATAAACATTAAATAAGGGAAATTACTCAGATTAAAGAAGGCAATTGTATACCTAGGTATAATATAATGAAATAACATAGAAATTTCTTTATTGTTTATTTAGAAATATAAGAATCAATGCTGCAGTCAGATCTTTTAGATTTACGAATAATGCTGTTAGTTTTCTTACATAAAACTTGCGTCATCTTTACCTACTTACATTTTATAATCAACTTTTAACTTTTGATATTTATACTTAATTCGTTAAATTGCACTTTCCGTGACAAAGGGAACCTGTTGAATAGAGAATTTCCCCTCTGTGGGGAAATCACATCCAATCATTGAGGAACAAAGCGCCAAATAACTGAATAAATGTCCTTTCTTTGTTACTGAGTCCTGGAGCCCAACCTAGACAGAACAATGGGACGGTGGCCTTTGTGAGTCAGTGGTCTTGTCGACCGAAGTTTGACCTCGGTCTGAACAGCTCTCTCTCTCTCTCTCTCTCTCGCTCTCTCTCTCTCTCTCTCTCTCTCCCCCCCCCCCCACCCCAAACATGAATGACTATACGCTGTATTCGCAATGTAAAAGCCTGTTTTTGTACATAATAAATGGGATATTTATGTATACGCTGAATTCGCAATGGACAACTTAACAAATTCCAATCTGTTTACGCGCGCTCTCTCTTTATCCCTCCCCCTCCTCTCCCCCTCCCCAGCTCCCTCTCTCTCCCTCCCTCCGTGTTGACCGCGTTCCTGGTCTCAACCCACCCCACCACAAGCAAATCCTGGGCACTTGCGATTAAGTCAAGGGCTGTCATTCAGCAATAATATTGAATCCACTTACAGGAAGTAAGCTTGCATGAGACTGCCTGCAGTGTAAAACGTGGGGCGGCTTTTGCCGTTTCGACCTTGACACCAACATTTCCTTTAATGTATATATCTTCGGTGTGGAAGAGAACGCGTGATGTGTGTTGAAGGTTTATAAGCGTGTGAGAAAGATGGGTTTAGAATGAACGAGCGGAAGGAATCATCACCACACCATAGTCGTTGTTGTCTCCGTCATTATCATCACCATTATCATCACCATTACCATCACCATTATCATCATCATTATCATCACCATTATCATCACTATTACCACCAATCACGTTAGAATGGGATGACTGAAAGCGTACGTCATTATCATAACTGTATATGTATGTTTTTGTTTCATTAACGCATATGACATAACACTAACAAACGGCAACGCTCTGTAATATACACAAACAAAGAAACACGCATTGCACCTTGTAAATATACATTGCTTTGTATAAAATAAACGTATTAAAAAAAAAAAAAAAAATCACATTTTTTTACTGGCCTCCTAGGGCCTTATTTTGATGCTACTGCCCAATATCAAATGTAAAAATGTTGAATCAAATGTTGTAAAAATTTGCGCATATGTCACCTACACTTCCACATGCAACGCTCTGTAACAACACGAACAATACAAATGCAAATGTTTCTTAACACTCAATAAAGGTTTAAAAAGAAATAAATACAATATTTAAATATAATTAACCAGGCCCATTCCAAACTTCAATAACATTCTTTGAATAGCATGTCCATTGCAGGATCTCGCTCCTCTAACAATCAATCAATCAATCATGTGCCATGCCGGAAAGCGTGGGCGGTCATGATTCGCCATTTCACTCGATCACAAGAGTCGTGGATCAGCTCAGTGTTCCTGTCTCGTCCATGCCATGTGGCCAAGCCATCCAGGTATTTTCCTCTCGGTCTTCCTCTTGGTCTGTTCCCTTCGATCTTGCCAGCTGTCACTAAGTTCTCCAGTCCATTTCTTCTCATAACATGTCCAAAAAATGTTGACTGTCTACGTCTAATTTCTCTAATCAATCTACGATTTTCATTTGTCTCTTGTAGTACTTGGTCATTGGTTTTTCTATCTGTCCATGGTATTCTTTGCATTTTCCTCAGAAACCACATTTCTGCAGCCATCAGATGTTTTTCAGCTTGACTGCACATTGTCCAAGTTTCACATCCATACAAAAGAGAAGGCTCTATGTATCCCCTCAACACTCTTTTTCTCGTTTCAATTGACATCATTTTATTGGTCAGAATGTTTTTCATCTTGCTAAAGGCTACTTTCGCAATGGCGATTCTTGTTCTAATCTCTTCAAGGCATCTGCCATCAGATGTTATGACTGTTCCGAGGTAATTGAACCGATTCACTTGTTGAAGAATATTCCCATTTACTTGTATATTACATTGTGGTACTTCGTTCTTCCTAGTGACGACCATAACCTGTGTCTTCCTACAATTTAATTCCAACCCCAGCTGCTCACTGTGTACAACCACAACGTCTACTAATTGTTGCAGATCCTGTGCATTGTCTGCAATCAATACTGTATCATCTGCATATCTAATGTTATTTATGTTTCGTCCTCCAATGCTGATTCCATTTAGGTCTTCTACATTTCTGAAAATATTTTCACTGTATAGGGAAAAAAGATCTGGAGACATTACACATCCCTGCCTAACACCTCTCTTAATAGGTTGGTATTGTCCTACTTCATTGTCAATTCTTATGGCAGCTTGTTGTTTCCAATATATGTTTTTTATAAGTCTAATGTCTTTCCCATCAATTTGTAGATCTGCAAGCATATCCACAATGTTGACATGTCTAACTCTATCAAAAGCCTTTGTGTAGTCAATAAAGCAAAGATGTATATCCTTGTTTACTTCTAAAGCACGTTCAATAACTGTTCGCAGCATATACACAGCATTTACTGTACCCTTTCCTTCTACAAAACCACATTGTTCTTCCCCTATTTCAGGTTGTATTTTCTTCCTTACTCTTTGCATGATAATTCGTAACAAGATCTTTGTGATGTGACTCATTATACTAATTGTTCTATGTTGATCACATTCTAAGGTTCCTGATTTCTTTGGGATTGCAATAAATACAGAATTACATAATTCAGAAGGTATATCTCAAGTATCATATAATGTGTTCAGCAGTCTAGTGACTTGCTCTAGTCCAAATTCTTCTAAAGCTTTAATCATTTCTGTTGTGATGTTATCTGCACCGGGGGCCTTGCCAGCTTTCATATGCTTAAGAACATTTTGAACCTCCATCTTTAAAATTGCTGGTCCTTCATTATTAAATCTAATAGCATACTGTTCCTCTCTGTTATCATTATACAGGTCTTTCACATAATCTGTCCATACATGTAGAATCTGATCTTTTTCTATTATGATTTTGCCATCTTTAGTTTTTAGACAGCCTGTTGATGTACTTGTTCTTTTTCCTCCGGAAAACTTCGCGATCACAAGCATGATGTCCCGCGTCCTATACACCCATCTGGAGATCATCCGCCACATCCTGCACCCATCTTCTCTTTGGCCTTCCACTTCCTCTCTTATCAGGCATTTACCCCTCCATTATTGTTCTCCACAAACATTCATGACGTTTCAATTGACCAAAATATTTCAATATTCCTTGTTTTATCGTCTTTAATAGCCAACCTTCTTTAATATTCAGCTCTTGAAGTATGGATGCATTTGTTCTTTTCTGTATCCAAGATATTCTTAGAACCCGTCTATGACATTTACATTCAAAGGCATTTATGCGCTGTTCAGCTTGTTTAGTAAGCGTCCAGGTCTCACAGGCATATTACCGGAAAGACAGGAAAGATGCAAGCTCTTAATATAATTATTATAGTTCTATCTTTCCCATTCCATAATTTATCCAGTTGTTTTAGTCTTTGAAGAGCAATGGATAGTCGTCGTTTAATTTCTTTCATTGTGCCACCATTTTTGGTAATTAATGACCCAAGATATTCGAAATTTTCCACCACCTCCAATTTTTCCTCATTAACAAAACTTTCTTTCCATATCTGTTTTATCTGTATGTATTATCTTTGTTTTTGCTATGTTAAGATATAAGTTGTGATTTTCACTATTCATTTGGGTTGAGGTTATTATATTGAGGTTATTATATTGAGGTTATTATACTGAGTCTGTCCTTCAAGGACCATGTGGAGACGGTTGTGACAAGATCTCAAAAGGGATTCAATGCTCTTAAAACTATGGCTGCAATGGACACAGAACAGAGAATGCTGAATAACAACAGAAAGTGATGCTATTCAAGATTATTTAGATCCTAATCCCAATCTAGGTTATGAGTTTGAGAAAGAAATAGCAGACTACAAATTTCCCGATGAGAAAGAAATTCGTGGAAGGTTCATCCAGTTTTTAATAGAGCTATTGACACAGCTGTGTTTACGTACACCCGATAAAGTTCGAGTGTTGCAGTCCATGTAATGTTTTAGTGGAAGTGAATGTCTACAGCCAATGAAGCCCTGTATATTGGATATTGCTAAAATGTTTGTAGAAGATGCAGCTACTCTCACCCGCATCGATTTCCAGTGGAGAAAACTTCATCATATGCAGTGGACACAGACCTCTAACACACTTGGGCTGTGGGCAGAAATAGCCTCATACAGGGATGCCACCAGTGAAAATCCTTTCCAAGATCTTACAGATTTAGCTTTAACTCTGCTCATTTTACCTCATTCTAATGCTGACGTGGAGCATATTTTCAGTCAGATGGGAGTTATAAAATCAAAATTGCGGAATAGACTTAGCATAAAGTGTTTGACAGCTGTTTTGACTATTAGATATGGAATGAAAAGATATGGCAAATGCTGTCATGATTATAAACTACCTAAGGATATTCTGCGAAAAATTGGATCACAGGAGGCAAATACATGTTCCTTTCAACCATCCTTCTCATCCTCATCATCGCAGGAGCAAACACAACAGGAAATAGCTACAGAAACTGAAGAGGAGTTGTTTGACAGGGATTTGGCAGATCTGGAATAAACTTCATTCTAATATTCAGTGATAATAATAAATTATAATGTGCTACTTTATAACATTTTGAATGAATACCGCCAGGGCTTGTTTTAGTGATTTCCCCAAAAAATATTATTGCAATTTGGTGCTTTTTTTGCTCGAAAGTAGTTCTGATTGGGATTTGGCGGATCTGGAATAAACTTCATTGTAATATGAAGTGATAATAATAAATTATACTGTGCTGCCTTGTTACATTTGTAATAAAAACAGTTAGTGCTTTTTTTTTAATGCTTCCTAAAATAATTTTGGTGCTTTTTAGTGCCTTTTGGGGTTCATTTTGGTGCTTTTTCATCAAAAGGAGATGGCAACACTGATAGTAACGCCTTGATTGATCACTAAACTTATTAATACTAATGTTCAAGCATTCAGCGGAATTACTAGATATCTAAAGAAAAACACAAAGATTATCAATTTGTAGGGGACATAAACATCAAATAATGTTATAAGGGAAATTACTCGGATTTAAGAAAGGTAATTGTATACCTAGGTATAATATCATGAAATAACATAGAAATTTCTTTATTGTTTATTTAGAAATATAAGAATCAATGCTGCAGTCAGATATTTTAGATTTACGAATAATGCTGTTAGTTTTCTTATATAAAACTTGCGTCATCTTTACCTACTTACATTTTATAATCAACTTTTAACTTTTGATATTTATACTTAATAAGTTAAATTGCACTTTCCGTGGCAATTGGAACCTGTTGAATAGAGAATTTCCCCTCTGTGGGGAAATCACATTTTTTTACTGGCCTCCTAGGGCCACACAATATTTAAATATAATTAATCAGGCCCATTTCAAACTTCGATAACATTCTTTGAATAGCATGTCCCTAGCAGGATCTCGCTCCTCTAACAACCCTCCGGAAAACTTCGCGATCACAAGCAAGATGTCCCGCGTCCTATACACCCATCTGGAGATCATCCGCCACATCCTGCACCCATCTTCTCTTTGGCCTTCCTCTTCCTCTCTTCCCAGGCATATACCCTTCCATTATTGTTCTCTCCAAACCTTCGTGACGTTTCAAGTGACCAAAATACTTCAATTTTCTTTGTTTTATCGTCTTTAATAGCCATCCCTCCTCAATATTCAACTCTTGAAGTATGGATGCATTTGTTCTTTTCTTTACCCAAGATATTCTTAGAACTCGTCTATAACATTTATATTCAAAGGCATTTATGCGCTGTTCAGCTTGTTTAGTAAGTGTCCATGTCTCACAGGCGTATGTTGCAATGGGAAAGATGCATGCTCTTAAAAATCTAATTTTTGTAGTTCTGTCTGTCCCACTCCATAATTTATTCATCTGTTTTAGTCTTTGAAGAGCAATGGATAGTCTCCGTTTAATTTCTTTCATTGTGTCACCATTATTGGTAATCAATGACCCAAGATATTCAAAATTTTCCACCACCTCCAATTTCCCCCATTAATGTATATTTCTTTCTCCATAGTAGTTTTATCTGTATGCATTATCTTTGTTTTTGCTATGTTAAGATATAAGTTGTGATTTTCACTATTCAATTGGGTTGAGGCTATTAGGTTTTCTATGCCATTCTGTGTTGTGGATAGTAATACTGTATCATCAGCATATCGAATCTCTGGTATGTCATGACCGCCGATATTTAGGGCATCATATAGCTCCCTGTTTATATCATCTCTTACATTTCTCATTATATTTTCGGCGTACAGGTTAAACAAATAGGGTGACAGCACGCAGCCCTGACGGACTCCTTGCTTGATGTCAAACCAATCTGATGCCTCGCCATCTATTCTAACTGCTGCTTGTTGGTCTAGATAGAGCATTTTTATGAGTTGTACTACATGTGATGGAAAGCCCATAGTCCTCATGATTTCCCAAAGTTTATGATGCTGTACACAGTCAAATGCCTTTGAATAATCCACAAAACATGAGTATAGGTTTACATTAAATTCTCTGCACTTCTCTATTATTAAACGCATGTTGAATATGTGATCTCTTGTTCCTCTTCCTTGTCTAAATCCAGCTTGAACTACGTTAATCTCTTCTTCCATTTTCTTACGAAGTCTTGCCATTATGACTTTTAGTAGGATTTTACTTGCATGACTGATCAGGGCAACAGTTCTATAGTTGGTGCATAATTTCAGGTTGCCCTTTTTTGGTACTGGAATGAAGATAGTTCTCTTCCAATCTTTTGGCCATATACCATATTTCCAAATCTTTGTACATAATGCATGATATATGTGTATGCTTTCTTCTCCTCCCGCTTTAATTAGTTCAGCTGGTATCTCATCACATCCAGGAGATTTACCATTCTTCAGGTGCTTTATAGCCCAAGCAATTTCATCTAATGATGGTTCAGGTTCTGTCTCTGCTGTCGTTGGCTCATGTATCTCATTCATATCCTCACTGTCACTCATATCATACATTCCACTGCAGTACTCCTGCCATCTTTCTAGAATTTGTCTAGATTCTGTTAAGGTATTTCCCATCTTGTCACAGATAACATTCAATTGAGGTTGAACATTTCTTGTCAATAACTTCATTTCTTTGAACATTTCATAATCTCTTCCAGCCTTATGATATTGCTCTATTCTGGTACAGCAATCTTGTATATAGTGATTTTTGTCCTTTCTTGTGTTCTTTCTTATTTCTCGAGTTAAAGATTTATACTTCATCCTGTGGTTAATTGATTCATCTCCTTTCTGTTTCAGCTCCCTTCGTTGTTTTATTAATTCTAACGTGTCTAATGTAATACACGCGCAAAATATCACAACTATTTCCAGATTAAACCACATGTATTCCTTATTGTATTACAAATTTGGTATACATGAGCGCAAGAAAGAAAGAAGAAACTGTGAGTGAATGGTGAGTAAATGATTAAAAAGATCACATATGGTCAAAAGACCAATGAAAAATCCCGTATGTAAAGAACAGTGAAAGTATAAATGCTTGTTTTATTTGTTTCAAAATGATGGTTTCATCCCTTATAGATAAGGGGGGGGGGGGGGGGGGGGGGAGGAGAAAAGAAAATCAACTCCTCCCATTCCAAATTACTATTTATGGAATGGTTGCTTAAAATGCACTTGTTGTGCTATACTACCACCACTACTAAGATTATCACTTTAGTAAATAGAATCACATATCTATTATACTTTTATTATTATTATTATTATTATTATTATTATTATTATTATTATTATTATTATTATTATTATTATTATTATTATTATTACTGTCATTATCATACCCTTATTATCCTTAGTATAATTAATTTTATAAGTATTAATGATATCATTATTAGTAATTTACAACTTCATCTCCCCTGTGCCACCCCCCCCCCCCCCTTGCTTATGGTTTGTTGCTTTTGCTACTACCCCCACTGGTTTCAAACATTTATCCTGCCTGTACCATCATTAGTGGTCATGAAAGACATTGGTGGAGTGGAACCGATTGGTGGGAGTGTAGGGAGGGAAACAAAAATGTAAAGATTTCCCCTTCTCCTTGTATTCAGTATTTATCTTATTATCCTTAGTATCATTAATTTTATAAGTATTATTGATATCATCATTATTATTTTACAACTTCATCTCCACTGTGCCCCCTTTGCTTATGGTTTGTTGCCCTTGCTGCTACCAACTGGTTGGTTCAAACATTTGTCCTGCTGTACCATCATTAGGGTGGTCATTATGGCTTTGGTGGAGTGAAACCAATTGGTGGGAGTGTAGCAAGGGTAACCAAAAAAAAAAATGTAAAGATTTCCTCTTTCCTTTGTATTCAGTATTTACCTTATTATCCTTAGTATCATTAATTTTATGTTGTTTGTCCATCAAGAATGATGATGACCATTCATTTCATCCAGTGGGGTTGAAGGTATGGAGCCATGGGATCTAAGATGGCTGATAAGGCCTATTTTGGCTCGAAATGTTCTTTGACAATGTGGGCAAGGAATGCTTGACGTTTCTGGAGGAGGATTTCCTGCAGTAGTTTTTTTGTCCTGCCTTTTCTTCACAGCTCTTGCAGTCCTGGTTGCCTCGCATATGACTGCACCCTTGCGTAATGATGCACGCCACGAATTTCGGTCTCTGGCTGCAGCCTCCCAGGTGTCATGATGAATTCCAAAAGCCTTCATTGAAATTTTCAGAGTGTCTTTAAAGCGTTTCCTCTGGCCACCTTGGGAGCGTTTACCACAACGCAGTTCGCTGTAAAAAATTCGTTTAGGGAGCCTGTGATCTGGCATGCGAGTCAAGTGACCAGCCCAGCGAATCTGATTCTTCATCAGTAGAGTGTGGATACTGGGCATGGATGCTCTTTCTAGGACTTCAGTGTCTGGAATCTTGTCTTGCCATTTAATCTTCAGTAGCTTCTTTAGGCAGACTGTGTGGAAGTGGTTTAATTTCCTAGCGTGTCGCTGATAAACAGTCCAGGTTTCACAAGCATATAGCAGTGTGGATAATACAACTGCTTTGTAGACTTTTAGCTTTGTTTGCAGGCTCATTCCAGTTCTGTCCCATACATTCTTGTACAGTCTGCCAAAGGCCGCACTGGCCTTGGAGATTCTTGCATTCACTTCGTCATCAACTGTGGCAGCTTGTGACACAGTGCTGCCAAGATAGGTGAATTTGTCCACAACACTTAGTCTATGATCATTCACTTTGATATTCGGCACAGTGTGATTATTCCCTGGAGCTGGCTGGTACATAACTACAGTCTTCTCCAAGTTGATATTGAGCCCAAAGTTGGCACAGGCATGTGAGAAAGCTGAGACATTATGTTGCATGTCCGCCTCTGAATTGGCGTACAGAGCGCAATCATCAGCAAACAGGAGCTCTCTGACGGTGTCGCTGTTAATTTTGGTTTTAGCTTTCAGCCTTCTGAGATTGAATAACTTTCCATCCATACGGTAGTTGATGTCTATTCCAATGTCGTCGTTCTCGAAGGCATTCATCAGCATGGCTGAAAACATGAGGCTGAACAGTGTTGGTGCCAGGACACATCCTTGCTTCACTCCATTGGTGACAGGAAAGGGTTCAGACAGTTCGCCATTTTCCTGTACTCTTGCCTGCATGCCATCATGAAATAGCCGCACTATTTGGACAAACTTTCGTGGACAGCCATATTTTGCCATAATCTTCCACAGTCCTTCTCTGCTGACTGTGTCAAAAGCCTTGGTAAGGTCAATGAAAGTGGAGAACATTTCGCAGTTCTGTTCCTGACATTTCTCTTGCAGCTGCCTTGCAGCGAAAATCATGTCAACAGTTCCACGTTCTTTTCTGAAGCCACACTGACTCTCAGGAAGAAGACCTTGATCGAGATGGGCTGTGAGGCGATTGAGAAGAATTCTGGCGAGTATCTTCCCTGCAATTGAAAGCAAGGAGATGCCTCGGTGGTTGTCACAGGATTGGCGGTTTCCTTTACGTTTGTAAAGGTGGACTATTGACGCATCCTTGAAATCTTGTGGCATGGTCTTGTTCACCCATATGTTTGTAAAGACTTGGTGAAGCTGTTCTGTTAGGACCGGCCCACCTGCCTTGTATATCTCTGCTGGGATGGAGTCCGGACCAGGTGCCTTGCCGCTGGAGAGTTGCTGGATGGCTTTGTTTACTTCACTATGGTTGACAGGTCATCAAGTGTCTCATTGGTAGGAACTTGAGGAAGGCAGTTGATGGTTTCATCATCGAAGAAAGAAGTTGCATTTAAGATGTTGCTGAAATGCTCTGCCCAGCGTTGAAGGATTTCTTTCTTATCGGTGATCAATGTTCCCCCATCTGCACTGAGGAGGGGAACTATGCCTGGTGATGTAGGACCATAGATCGCTTTCAGTGAGTCGTAGAAGTTTTTCATATCATGTCTGTCAGCAAAGCCCTGAATTTCATCAGCTTTGCTGCTCAGCCAAGAGTCCCGCATGTGCCGAAGTTTCTGCTGCACTACTCTCTGAATGTTCTTGAAGGCATCTTTTTTTTAATGTTGACTTTGGGTCATTCAAATGTGCCTTGAGGAGAAGATGTTTCTCGGCCAGCAATTGGTTGATGTCTTCGGAAATTTCATCAAACCAGTCTTTATGCTTTCGGGGGGCTGGACCCAGGATTTCCATAGCAGTGTTGTAAATTATGTCCTTTAGGGCTCTCCATTCTGTTTCTGTATCCTGTTTAGCTGCAGCATTTGGCTTGAGGCGGTCTTCCAGCATATTTTCAAACGACTGCTGCATTTTCTTGCTGTTTAGGCGGGTGACATTTAGCTTTTTTTGCATTTTCACCCCTTGAGGACGCCGTGGTGGCCTGATGTGAATGTTTATTTTTGAGACAATGAGACGATGATCTGTCCAACATTCGACACCACACATGGATTTTGTCACTCGGACGTCTTGTCTGTCACTCCTCCTGACAATGACATAGTCAATGAGGTGCCAGTGTTTCTAGCGAGGGTGCATCCACGATGTCCTATTTCTCATGGGGAGACGGAAAATTGTGTTCGTAATCAGGAGATCATGTTCGGCACATGTCTGAAGGAGGCGGATCCATTGCTGTTACAATTTCCGACTCCATGCTTTCCAATAATGCCACTCCAAGAGGTGGTGTCCGTGCCTACTCTGGCATTGAAATCCCCAAGGAGTATAAGTTTGTCTCCTTTGGGAGCAGATGTTAATACATTGTGCAGGT
Organism: Cepaea nemoralis; assembly: GCA_014155875.1. Lineage (NCBI taxonomy): Eukaryota > Metazoa > Mollusca > Gastropoda > Stylommatophora > Helicidae > Cepaea > Cepaea nemoralis. The sequence goes on from JACEFZ010020212.1 coordinate 733,912, forward strand.
CCTCATAGAACTTGTTCTTGACATCATCTTCGTTGGTCATAGGTGGTGCGTAGTCACTCACAATGGTTGCATGCTTCCTTCGATTCAGCAGGGGCAACTTCATGGTCATGAGCCTGACGTTTATAGCCTTTGGAAATCCAGCTAATTTGTCACGACTTAATGGCAAATCCCACACCGGATTGGCGTCTTTCCTCGCTTTTCCTTCCACTCCAGAAAAATGTGTAGCTGGCACCTATTTCACAGATTTGGCCTTCTTCTGCAAGTCGTGTCTCGCTCAAGGCTGCAATGTCGATGTTGTACCTGCCCAGCTCTCTCCCAATCAGTGCTGTTCGTCTCTCTGGACCCGACGCGCCGTCTCTGTCAAGTAGGGTGCGTACATTCCAAGTTCCAATTGTTAAGGGAACATGGTTTACTCTTGTTTACTTGCTTGTTTTATGAATTATTAATTTTATAAGTTTTATTAATTTTATAAGTATTATTGATATCATAATTATTATTTTACAACTTCATCTCCCCTGTGCCCCCCTTTGCTTATGGTTTGTTGCCTTTGCTACTACCCTTATTGGTTGGTTCAAACATTTGTCCAGTCTGTACCATCATAAGGGTGGTCATGAGGGCATTGGTGGAGTGGAACCAATTTAGTGGGAGTGTAGCGAGGGAAACATAAATGTAAAGACTTCCCTTTCTCTTTGTCACCCCCTTTGAATCATGTGAGTGAGTGTTGAATGAATGAATACAAAATCACAAAATGGTTACCAAACCAATGATACTGTAAAAACGTGTGTTAATACAAATGCTTGGTTAATTTTTATGAAAAAAACAAAAGAAAGAGAGCAAAGAGCAAAAAATGAATGAACCCCTACAGTTAGGAAAAAGAAAACAAAGAGGAAAATATAACCCACTCCTTTACTCCAAGTATTATTAAAAACTGCATTGCATTTGTAGGTACATGCTATGCTATGTTAACACCATTCCAAATAAAATCATCCTAGCAAATGAAATCAAATTTGTAAAAAGGTTATCATTTTCATAACTATTATTACCATTGCTGGTTTTTATATTGGCTGTTATTACCCGCAGTATGTCTCTTCTTGTAATTATTATTATTGTCATCATTAGTAAAAAAAACAAAAATCCTTTTCACATGTGCCCCCCTCCCCTCGCTCATGTTTGTTGTTGCCTTTGCTGATACCCACACCGGTTTGGTTCAAATAATTATCCTGCCTTTACCATAATTGCCCAGATAGTGGTGATGAAGGCATTGGTGGAATGGAACAAATTGGTGAGAGGATGGCAAGGGAAACAAAAATGTAAAGATTTCCCCCTTTCCTTGTTTAACCCCCATTCACATGTAAATGTGTTCAAGGGATGGAATATGCTAATGGATAAATTTCCTATGTTGTAAACACAAATATCACAGATATCTCCAGAGTAAACACAGGTACTCTTCTTTCTGAATTTAACATTTAGTACACATGAGTGCAAAGAAGAAACAAGAAGATGTGAGTGAATAATGAATGAATGAATACAAAACCACATATGTTTACCAAACCAATGAGATTGAAAAAATTTGTGCTAATACAGATGCTTGTTTACTTTTTACAAAAAAAAAAAAAAAAAAGGAAGGGAACAAAATGAATGAACCCTTACAAATAAGAAAAAAAAAATAAGCAAGGAGAAAAAGTTAATCAACTCCTTTTACTTCTACTATTATTGAACATTGCTTGTTGAAATTTATATGTACCTGCTATGCTATGCTAACACCATTCCTAGGAAAATCATTCTAGCAAATGAAATCACAGTTTTGGAAAGTGGATCATTATCATAACTATTATTATCATTTCTGTTACTATCAGTACTGTTATCACCCTTAGTAGGTTAATGTTGGTCATCATTATTATTGATGTATTTGGTTTATTTGCATTATTAGTATAGTTACCTTTATTAATATATAACCTCATCTCCCATGTGACACCCCCCTCCCCCCTTCCCTTGTTCATTGTTTGGTTTGTTGCCTTTGCTGACACCCTCACCTTTTGGTTCCAAAAATTGTCCTGCCTTTACCATCATTACCCATTAGTGTGGTGGGTCAAATGGATGAGAGTGGGACAATGGAAACAAAAATGGAAAGTTTTATCCTTCTCCCTATCTACTCCCCTTCACATGTAATATGCCCAATGAATAAAATATGCACACGTCACATACACGCCCACATGCAACGCTCTGTAAACACACCTACACAAATACTGAATACACAGAACGCATGTAACAACACAAACATTATAAATGCAACAACTACCCTTTCTGCCTTGTAAACCCCGATACTGTTTACACCTCCCATTCCCACCATCTTGATACTGTTTGTTTGTTGATGCCGCTGCCGCCATCTCCGACTGGTTCAGACTTTTTCTACTGCCAGTTTCATAATTACCGAGTGGTGGTGATGAAATTGGAGGTTTTAGAGTCGACAGGAGAGGGAGGCGGCAAGGGAAATAACATCGGTGCACTATCATCATGCTGTTGTTTCTGTAAGGTTTTACCCTACAACAAATTCAATGTAGAAATGTATAAAATGTATAAAATATTTGTATTTTTCGCGCATATGTTACCTACACGCCCACATGCAACGCTCTGTAAAAACACGAACAATACACTTCGCAACAACTTTAACACTCAATACAAGTTGTTTAAAAAACAATGTGGGGAAATAACATTTTTTTTACTGGCCTCCTAGGGCCACACAATATTTAAACATAATTAACCACGCCCATTCCAAACTTCGATAACATTCGTTCAGTAGCATGTCCCTTGCAGGACCTCGCTCCTCTAACAACTCTCCGGAAAACTTCGCGATCACAAGCAAGATGTCCCGCGTCCTATACACCCATCTGGAGATCATCCGCGACATCCTGCACCCATCTTCTCTTTGGCCTTCCACTTCCTCTCGTCCCAGATCATTTACCCCTCCATTATTGTTCTCCCCAAACCTTCATGACGTTTCAATTGATCAAAATATTTCAATTTTCTTTGTTTTATCGTCTTTAATAGCCAACCTTCTTTAATATTCAGCTCTTGAAGTATGGATACATTTGTTCTTTTCTGTATCCAAGATATTCTTAGAATCCGTCTATAACATTTACATTCAAAGGCATTTATGCGCTGTTCAGCTTGTTTAGTAAGCGTCCAGGTCTCACAGTCATATGTTGCAACAGGAAAGATGCAAGCTCTTAAAAATCTAATTATTGTAGTTCTATCTTTCCCATTCCATAATTTATCCAGTTGTTTTAGTCTTTGAAGAGCAATGGATAGTCGTCGTTGAATTTCTTTCATTGTGCCACCATTGTTGGTAATTAATAACCCAAGATATTCGAAATTTTCCACCACCTCCAATTTTTCCTCATTAACAAAAATTTCTTTCCCTATCTGTTTTATCTGTATGTATTATCTTTGTTTTTGCTATGTTAAGATATAAGTTGCGATTTTCACTATTCATTTGGGTTGAGGTTATTATATTGAGGTTATTATATTGAGGTTATTATAATGAGGTTATTATATTGAGGTTATTATATCGAGTCTGTCCTTCAAGGACCATGTGGATACGGTTGTGACAAGATCTCAAAAGCGATTCAATGCTCTTAAAACTATGGCTGCAATGGACACAGAGCAGAGAATGCTCTTCACACTATACCAGCACTTGATCCTCTCTTCGATTGATTATGGACTAGGACTGCTCACTGTCTCAGAGAGTCAGCTGGTGAAATTAGAGCGCATACAGAACGAAGCTATGCGGGTCATTCTGGGATGCACCAGAGACACCCCAGTAGTGTGTATGCGTTACATCCTTGGTCTGCCTACTGTTGCTGGTAGGCACAAGGTGCTGCAGGCAAAGGCATTTCTCAGAGTAGCTGCAGACACAGATCACCCGTTGCATGAGGCGCTGGACGTAGTTAAGGGTCAGAGACTGATAAGAGGGAAATCATGGATGGCTGTGGCATAACCACTATCCACCATTATTCAGTTGCCAAGAATGCACGCCAAGAAAAGGGGAGGGTGTGGAGCAATTGATGGCGCAAAACTCAAACTAAAACCAGAGCTTGAAACTGGCGCACCATCGGGACTGGTACTGAACAAGTGACAGATGACGTCAGTTCTGGGAAAGATTTCATCAGCCAAGGCACAAGAGATCATTGGATAAAAAGAGACACGTGACAACGCTTCCATTTGAAAACCCGCTTAGAATATGTTAATCGTGCACTCTTTCTGCAACCTGCTTGATGAACAGACGTGAAAGCTAGTGTGACCGATTTTCAAATAGGGAAGACAGAATGTCTGAATCCGAGCGAAGTCTTGGTGGCAACCCATTGGTAACCAATTGGCATCCAACTGGCAACCAAATGGCCAACCAACCAAACCAGACCACAGAGAGAAAGAGATGAACCGCACTTGAGATGGAGGATGACTTGGCCATGAGCAGAGTATGGGGAGGCCTTCAGAGGAGCTACACGGGCAGACCTGACGTGGATCCATCAGTCAATGGACCCAGGCCTATCCTAATCCTCCAAATCATAAGGTTATCTATCTATTAGAAAGAAAACACACAACACTCAGTTTTCAAGAACTGATACCTAAATGTAGATTCATCATCTTCACACTTAACATGTACAACATTCAAATGTATACCATGTTTCCACTCTTATTGACATCTCATGTATTGATGCTTATTTGTTGATGGTCTGTGACATTGGTCCTATATGCATTTTTCTAAGTTATCTTGTGCAAACCACAGGAGAAAGTGTATTTACCAGGCCAGAAGACACAGGCCCATTCAATAAATAATTAAATGTCACTGATCTTATGTTGATTTATTAGTTCAACCTATCTGTGATTCACCATTTAATGTGTACATCATGTGGTCAAGATCTATTGTGATTGATTATGTGCTTAATTGTTTAAAAACAAATTCAAACATGATGAAATACTAAAAATGGGGAGGAAAGACTAGGTCTATCAACTGCTCAATATCCATATTTTCTTAACATAAATCAGGCTGAGAGAATTCTCCAGACTTTCCTCAGATTTGATAAACAAAAAAAAGGGGGGGGGGGGGGGGGGCTCAAGAGCTATAAGGGTCTTTGGAGAAGGGGCAGAATCCCAGTTGGTATTTATTATTCTCACCAGGGCCACAATCTATATCTCCTAGACTAAATTAAATAAGACGAGGCCTGCAGATAACTCGAGGGTCATATTCTGGGGTTATTGAAGGCAGAAGAGGATGGGGCCCAACTTCTTTGATTAGAAATGGGGCATGCACCACAGTGATTTCCCACTCCCTTCAGAATATATGACATATTGGGATGGCTACGTCCGGGATGGTTCCCATAAATAAATTAAACAATTACATAATACATTGTGTGTAATTAAACAGTCACATAAAACATTGTATTACATAAAACATTAACACAGATATCTTTAGATTTTGAACATTGACATTTTCTGATATGATATAGCAGACACCATGTGGGGTATTGATTGACAGCCACATGATATGAATGACATTTATAGATAAATAAGAGTGGGTGACTGATCATTTCTTCTGAATAAGGAGGGCATCTTTCAAATAGGTTTATACTTCAGAAAAGGGTGCTCCAGGAGAAATATAGAGTGTGAATCTACTATTCAAACACTACTTCTCTTCCAGAGAAGGTGTTCTTTTCCTGAGGAGTCTGATCTTACAGCATTTTATCAACCACCGGAAAATCTTATCCGGAGGGAAATCTCTATCTAATTTCAGATTATTTTCTTTTACTAGGGATTAATTCTGGTTACTTCAATGCCTGCTGCCTTTGGCTTTTCCAGCATTGACAGACAGACATAACATAAAGTGTTTAATATTGTGCATGCTCTGTTGTATACTTGCAGATCAGGGACTGACAAGCTTACGCGGATCAGACCACACTGCATTTATATTTTTTAGGCAGGGCAAATAAAGCAATAAATTCTAGGCATGGCGGAAACTGCTAAGTTTCGGGCCCAAATAACAGAAACAGGTAGGGAATGCTGGTTAGATGGCCCTGAGCTAGCTAACTATATTTCAGATGCATTCGACAAAAGAGAAAGACTGCAATCGGAATTGGCCCTCAAAGAAAAACAGCTTCAGGCTGAATTGGCTGAGAGGGAAAAACGACTTACAGCAGAAATAGAGGGGAAAGAGAAACGATTTCAAGCAGAATTGGAGGAGAAAGAGAAACGACTACAGGCTGAAATGGAAGATAAGGAGAGAGAGCGTTAACACCAACTGGAGTTGAAGAGGATGGAGACTGAATTGGAGATCCGGAGACTAGAGAAAGGGAGTGGTCCTACACCCTCAACCTCATCAGGATTGCCAGTGACAGAACCACATCCTTATGTCTCCTACCTTAATTCTGGAGATATGTCATTTCCGCTGGAACCCTTCAATGAACAGACTGACCACATCGAAGGATTTTTATCACGCTTCGAGGCAATGGCTGTCAGCTGTGGGCTTGAAGAAGGGAGATGGGCGTCGAAGTTAGCGCAGGCTTTAAGATCTACCGCTTATGACGTGTTCTCGAGGCTTACTCTTGAGGAACAACAGGAATACGAAACACTCAAAAAGGCACTCTTGAACCAATTCGAAGTGGACGGGGATTCTTACAAAGCTCGATTCAAAACCGCAAGGAAAGAACCGGGTGAGAGTTATGCGCAACTAGTTGAAAGACTGAAGTCAAACATACAAAGATGGGCTTGCTTAGGAGGATTTGAGGTGAGCTTTGAGGGACTCCGTGAAATGATCATCATTGATCAGATAAAGGGGAAGATGTCGAATGAAATGAAAGCATTCTTAACCCAAAACGGGGCTGACCGCCTAGAAACAATAATCATCCTGGCAGAGAGATTTGAAAAATCTCAGAAGGAGATGGGACGAAAGGGACGTTCGAACAACACCCCCTCTCAAGATAAAACTCCAAAGCCAAAAGAGGGTGAAAACACTTTAGCCACCAAGAAAAATGGGAAATCCAAGAAAAACACTCAAAACACAGTCCAAACAGCGGCGAAGGAGGAAAAACCATTCTGTACCCATTGCAAAATTAGAGGTCACACATTTCAGAATTGCAGGAAGAACCCACCTCCACACACAGCGGCCTATTTGGCCAACCGAAAAGAGAAAAAAGTGAGCACTGGTGAAACGTCCAAACAGACACCTCATCAAGACACCTCATCTCGTATTCTGGTTGTGAAATCCATCTCGCTAAATGGATTCAAAACGACTTGTTTATATGATACTGGATTATCGTATGACTGTGTTGTTTCATCATCCTTGGTTCACCCTGAACAGGTGACAGAGGAAATAGTGGAATTACAGGGACCACTGAAGAGTTCAACAAATATGTCTCTTCCAGTGGCAAAAGTGAACATAGCCTCGCGGTATGTCACTGGGACAATCAAGGCAGCAGTCTTGGACGATCCAATATATCATGTAATCCTCGGCTGTAGATTTATCGTTCTAGGAGAACCTGTTCAACCTGTGGCGATGGCGACCATGACCACTAGATCCCAGGCGAAAAAGACTCCAGAAACAACTACGCCAATCCCTCGAACGGAGGAACTGAAGAGGGCACAAGAGGCCGACAGCACCTTGGAACCCTGCTTCAGAAAACTGCCAAAATCACATTTACCTCTACGTAAAGGTGATCTGTTCATGAAGTCAGCACTTCTTTACAGAAAAGCAGGACGAGCTGGACAAGAGTTAAATCAACATGTTGTACCAACTCAATACAGGACTCAGATCTTGGAAATGGGTCATAGTCTACCATTCAGTGGGCATATGGGTATCAACGCTACTACACAGCGGATTACAACTCACTACTTTTGGCCAGGGATGAACCCAGACATACAACGGTTTGTAAAATCATGCCCACAGTGTCAGAAAGTATCACCAAAACACCGGACACCACCGGAAATGTTGGGTGAATCGCCAATCACTGGAATTCCATTTGAGAAAGTGGCTGTAGACATAGTCGGACCTCTCTCAGCAACGAAGAGGCGAAACCGATTCATATTAACGCTTGTGGACACAACAACCATGTGGGCCGAAGCGGTTCCTATGCCCAGCTGTGATTCCAAACACGTCGCTGATACATTATTAGGAATATTCACCCGTCTAGGATTCCCACAAAGGATCTTGACGGACAACGGTTCACAGTTTCGTGGTAAGCTCATGGAAGAGACCTTCAGACTTTTTCATGCACGCCATATCTTCAGTTCACCATATCACCCTCAGTCAAATGGACTTGTGGAAAGGTGGAACGGGACATTGATTAGTATCCTGCGCAAAATTGCCCAGGAGAAGACAGAGGATTGGGACTTGTATTTACCCCCAGCTTTATTCGCTTACAGGGAGGTACCCCATCACTCAACAGGTTTTGCTCCAGCCACACTGTTGTTTGGACGACCGATCAAATGACCACTTGAGGCGTTACTTCGAACCTGGACCGATAACACTACAGATGATACAGTCATGACTGCATCTACATATGTTGCCTTGTTGAAAAATCGTTTACAACACAGTTGGAAACAAGCAAATGTCAATCTACGTCAAGCCAGACGAAGAATTGCTCGTAACTTCAACCGCAAGGCAAAGGATAGAGAGTTAGAGGTAGGAGAGAAGGTGATGTTGCTGCTTCCAACCAGTCAGAATAAGCTGCAAATCGGATGGAGAGGTCCTTATGTAGTGACGGAGAAGATCTTACGTACCAACTACAGAATTTCACTCAAAGGCAAGATGAAAGTATTTCACATAAACCTCTTGAAGAAGTATCACGAAAGACCCTCAACCACCGAACCTGCACATCTGATGGCCATGAGTGTGGCTACTGAAGTCGAAGACGGATCAACAATGGGAGTCGAGTACCCACTGCAAGCCAAAGAAACCTTTAAGGATGCGGAAATCAATCCCAACTTAACAAAGGATCAGCAAAAGCAGATTAGGGAACTTATGGCAAAATATGCAGAAGTACTTACTGATAAGCCAGGAAGAACTGATTTGAACGGTCCATCAGTTTGCAATGAAATTTTGTACTTATTTTGTATTTAATACTATTCACAGAAGAAGAAGAAACAGTTATATTTATTCTCTGGTAACTAATAAAATATCAATAAATTAGCTGCGAAGGCCCAGGGACCGAACGCGTACTTTGTGCGCTTAGAGAAATATATTTGAATGTATAATGACTACTTATATGAATTAAATGAGACGCTACCCGCAAGGGACTGGGCAAAGCCGGGCCGGGTCAGCTAGTCTATATATATAAAAGACAATGTGTGTGTGTGTGTGTGTGTGTGTGTGTGTGTGTGTGTGTGTGTGTGCTTTATGCGTTCCCGAACGGTAAATCCGATTGAGATGAAATTTTGTACAGATGTTCTTCTCACTCCGGCGTATCCAACTGACATAGTTAGTTTAAAAACCTGTTTTGTACGTAATAAAACAACATTAATTAAAATAATGCAAGGGGACTTAACTTAAGAAAAGTTATATCAAGGGACATTACTTTTAGCATCATTGCTATATTATGTAATTTAAATAATTGTTGTATTTTTCTCAAAGTTTTCTCAAATGTTTAATGAAGTTAATTACAGTCACATGCGTTGTAAAGAAAGTGATAAAAATTTTAAGGCATCTTCAAAGTTTTCATAAAAATAATGCATCTATTTTAGATACGTGAAAATTTTCTAACTCATCTTTTTATTTCTCTTCGATATCTATACTGAATCATGTAATTTACCACATGCATGTTACATAACTATAATTGTATTTATCTGCCTTAACAGCCTCGGTAACACACCAGTGTGTATACAATCACATGGCATATATTACTGATATTTGTACAGCTCCACTAACTACAACGGCTTATCCGTGGCGAAGGAGTTAAGGGCGCAGTTCATAATCCCGCATACCCGCTTTCGAAACACAGCTGTGTTGGTTTTTTATGAAATGATATGGGTGCTTATCGTTCAGTAAGCAATGGCAAACAACTGAACGTAAACTTGCCCATGAATCACGAACAGCCAAAACATGCTGGTGTTGACTGCTACGTCCTGTAAAGGACGAACAACTAACTTTCTTTCTAACTAACAAAAATTCCGCGTCTAATTCCATTGGACTTCATTTGTATAACTGTTTGTGGTCGCTGTTTGTTTTATTAGCTGCGGTACCTTGGCACTGAAAATGTTATTCAATCTCTAATTTTAGATACTGCAAGTTGATTTCCGTCCGTGCCATGACACAAGACTGTCAAAAATCTTCTCACGCTGTCTTCTTCTATCTCTTGTTCCTCAAATCTTTCTGGTTGTCACAACATGTTCCAGTTTTTGCTGCTCATAATTTGACCCCCCCCCCTCCCCTCCCCCGCCTCCCCCCCCCTTAAAAAAACGAAGTCTGACTCTTTATAATGTTTTTGATAAGTTGTCTTTGCGATTCAGCTTCCCTTAACACATCCTGATTGCTCATTTTGTTCTAGACAGCTGTTACTAAACCGCCTTCTGTCCCAGATATTTTTAATCTAAATTAAATCTAAACAAAATGGAACGCCTTCTTCAGCTCACAAAACAAACATAAACGAATCAAATTACATTAAAGAAAAAAGAAAAAGAAAGAAAGAAAGAAAGAAAGATAGAAAGAAAGAGAGAAAGAAAGAAAGAAAGAAAGAAAGAAAGAAAGAAAGGAAGATGGTGGCCGAACAGCACATTCAGCACTGAAATTCCCGTTGAATATGCACATCACTGAGACACCAACATGCAATATCAGCAAAAATTCTGGAATAGGTAAAGTACTCCAATCATGTCATCTCATTTTATGGGACGAATGTACTATGGCGCACAAAAAAGCATTGGAGGCGCTTCACCGTACTCTACAAGATTTCAAACGTCTGAAGTTTCCGGTGCGAGTCGCATTTGCTATAAAGATCAACAAAGCACAGGGACAATCGCTACAAATGTGTGGACTAAATTTGAAAAATCCATGCTTCACACATAGACAGCTGCTAAATGTGGCCTGCTCACGCGTCGGAAAACCTTAGGATTTATTCGTGTATGTACCAGACTGAAAAACAAAATATATTGTTTATCCAAAAGCACTTCATTAAACATCATATTTGGGGTTCAACCATAACTTTAAAATTATACGACAATATAAAATAGAAATATCCTTGGATTAAGCAAAATTTTCTAACTGCAACTATATAATGTACTAGCTGACCCGGCCCGGCTTCGCCCAGCTCCTTGCCCGGAGCGTCTCATTTAATTCATATTCGGCCCCTGTCCAAGTTCCCGTTCCCAAAATAGACGACCTGGCCCGGCTTCGTCCAGCCCCTGACGGGGAGCATCTCATTTAATTCATATTCGGCCCCTGCTCCCGTTCGAAAATTTCTAATATCTTGGGTCATTAATTACCAACAATGGTGGCACAATGAAAGAAATTAAACGACGACTATCCATTGCTCGCCGGCTTCCTGGCCTAGAGGTTAGCGACTTTTCTCAGTAATCTCGTATACTCTCGTAAGTAACGTGACGACGGTGAGAATCAGCAGTGGTTTGAATCTCGTCGGCAACTTACGGGGTATGTGAGCCGGCCGCTCAGAAAGCAATGGCAAACTACTGAGCGTAATCTTGCCAAGAAATTAACAATCAGCTGAAAGATGCTGATGCTGACAGCGATGTCCTGTAAAGGATATACAAGCATTATTTATTATTCGTTGCTCTTCATAGACTAAAGCAACTGGATAAATTATGGAATGGGACAGATAGAACTACAAAAATTAGATATTTAAGAGCATGCATCTTTCCCGTTGCAACATTTGCCTGTGAGACCTGGACACTTACTAAACAAGCTGAACAGCGCATACATGCCTCTGAATGTAATTTTTATAGACGGGTTATCTTGGATACAGAAAAGAACAAATGCATCCATACTTCAAGAGCTGAATATTGAAGAAGGTAAGAAGGTTGTATAACAGAACAGAATAACAGTTATGGCAAAACGGTCGTGGTTGAAATGGAATGGCCCAGGTTTGATGATTAAATAGCAAAGTTAATTCCTGTGCAGTTTAGGTATTAGTAAGAGGCGTACTGACGAGCATAATAGAGATGTCTAAGATGACGTGACGGCAACTACGTACGTTGACAACAATCAACGTGCGATACAGAAGCCATCTAGCCAGCGACCAAGCAAGACGCACGGTCCATGATGAACGATTTGATTCTATCTAGTTTTAGTCGAATCCGTCAATGACTTAGGCACTCAATATGTATGAGGAAAGAGTTAAAGGTTATTCTAAGCAACAGAAAAAAATGATAATGTAAAAGGAACCACGAAATAGATTTTTGAGATAACATCGAGAATGAAATTGCCTTTTTGTACAGTAAACTAAGTGACGTGGCCATGTTTTTGATACTAATTGACGTGCCGACCTGGAACCGCATTTTTAGTACCAGAAGTGAATAAAGGATGCCAAAACCTAAAAACTACAGAGGCTGGCTTATACATTATTCTACGTTTCAAAATGTTTTTGAGTTTCGTTGAAGCATTCACCTTGAAAATTACCGCTGCTGTTCGACGCCTATTTGAATTCTGAATTAAGAATATTTTTTCAAGATGCTTTACGATCTGGCTGCCATGGACCCCTCTGCGGCGGTTGGCCACAATGGGTGACGACACCCACAAAGTTGGCTATTAACGACGATAAAACAAAGAAAATTGAAATAGTTTGGTCACTTGAAACGCCATGAAGGTTTAGAAAAAACAATAATGGAGGGTTAAATGTCCCCACCGTAAATGCCTGGGAAGAGGAGGAGGAAGGCCAAAGAGAGGAGGTGCAGGATGTGGTGGGTGATCTACAGATGGGTGTATCGGACACGGGACATCTTGCTTGTGATCGCGAAGTTTTCCGGAGGGTTGTTATGGGAGCGAGGTCCTGCATGGGACATGCTATTGAATAAATGTTATCGAAGTGTGGAATGGGCGTGGTTATTTCTTTTTAAATGTTGTGTGGCCATAGGAGGCCAGTAAAAAAATGTTGTTTCCCCACAGAGGGGAAATTGAATTTCCCTGTCGTCATTTGACGTCATTGAAAGTGCAATATTACAAATTAAATATAAATGTAGAACATTAAACGTTAATTATAAAATGTAAGTATGTAAAGATAAATGAAAGTTTCTGTAAGTAAGTTAACAGCATTATTCTTAAAACTATAATATCTGATTGACGCATTGACACTTTTATTTCTAAAAGAATAATGAATAGATGTGTATGTTAGTTCTTGATATTATAGCTGGTATAAAATTTTTGTCTTTAAATTCCAGTAATCTCCCTTATAACAATATTTGATTTTATGTCCCCTACACATTGCTTATCTAGGTGTTTTTTTTAGTATTCCGCTGAAAGCTTGAACATTAGTATTAATAAATTTAGTGATCAATCAAGACATTACTATCATGCTATTATAATATACTAAATATTCTCTAAGGAAACGTAATTGCACCAGCATTTCTTCTTCTTCTTTCGTTCGCTTGAAATATGTCTATAACTGCAATGTTGTTTCTTGTATGCATCTAACAGTCATATTTAGTTCACTCAGCGGTCCATAGAGTTTATCTTCCACTGTTGTCTCTCTAGGCCAGAAGGTTTGCCTGGATATGTTGTAGTTTGGGCAGTCCTGGAGTGTGTGCTCTGCTGTCTGCGACGCCAAACCATGTGTGCACATGGCTGAGTCACCGATCTTGAATTTTGTATACATGTGGTTGCGTAATCTATTGTGTCCTGTTCTGAGGCGCAGAATAATGACCTGTTCTGGTCTGTCCATGACGTGGCAGTCGTCTTGAGCAGGTTTGGGTGGCTTTCTGACTGATTTGATCATTCTTTTCTTTTGGTGGTATGTAATAGGCACATCAGGCTGTTCTTCTTTTGCTCCTACCTTAGCCAAGCGATCAACTATGTCGTTTCCGGGTATTCCTCAGTGGGATGGTATCCACTGTATGGTGACTTTATGCTGACTGCTGAGTTCAGAAAGTAGTGTCCTTAGTACTGGCAATTTCCCAGACAGGAGCGCCTCGAGTACTGATTTTGCATCTGTCAATAGCACCACAGGTTGTGTACCATGGCTGGTATTTAGTAATTTCTCTGTTGCTATCTTGATTGCCTCAATTTAAGCATCATAGTTATGGCAGTCTTTCCTGTAGGAACTCTGCCCGTGTCCCTAGTATTATTTGGGTATACTATGTACACTCCCGCTCCTGTATTTCGAACAGCATTTTGTGCTGACCCATCTGTGTAGACAGGTATTCAGAGGTTCTGTGGGTATTCTTCATCAAGGAAGCTGACAGTGGCTATTCTGCGCTGCACACTGTTCTGTTCTTCCTTGTCAATTATTCCTCTCACTTTTGTCTGATTTGTAGTGATAGTCTATGTTCATCTTTCCATGGAGTTCGCTCTAGAATAGTTGTGAGGGGGGTACCAACTGTGGGCAGATCGGTGATTTCTCTGCAGAGTCGTTTGGCCTGGTGGATAAAACTACTTCTTTTCAACCACCCCCATAGCTAAGTTTTCAAATCGGTTGTTCATAGGGTGGCCTGGCAAGCTGAGGAACTTTTCTGCTTGCTTTGGTGTTTTCTTATCTCTGCGCTCTCTCAGTGCTTGTGTCCTCCACATTTTCTCCATTGCTACTATCTCATCCCTCCTGTGATGACTCTAAGAGCTTGATTTTGCACCTTGTCCAGCTCCTGCAATGTAGTTTTTGAGGCTGAACACCACGCAGTTGACCCGTATTCCAAGTGTGGTCGTATGCTCTGTTGATAAACTTTGCTAAGTATTTTCCCACTGGCTCCCCCAGCTTTTTCAGGATGGCTATTTTCCTTCTGGCTTTTGCTACTGCTTTTTTAAAATGTGTTTTCTCCATGTCAGCTTGTCAACAAATGTTACTCCAAGGTATGCTGATTTTTTATCTTCTCTTAGGGGTGTTCCATTTATCTGGATGATCTCTCCTGCCAGACGGTGATTTAAGATAAATAATGAAACATCATCAAAATTGCTCAAGTGGTCCAGGGTTGCACCAATCCAACAGAATGTAGAAGCATAATACCAACAGTGATCAATGACTCGAATCCGGTATTCATCATGTTGAAGCACTATTTATTTGCCTATGTCCAAGCTTGTCACATATTCAATAATATTAATGATAAATTACAATTTGTTGATACCGTGCCTGTTATGGCCAGGCGGGGCGGTAGTGAAAATATTACATATGAATAATAGACAGTTGAATATGTTAGATACTTGCAACTATAATGTCACGGTCCTTCTGTCCTTCACCAATCGGCTTCTGCGTCACCTTGTCCTGACTTTCTAAGTCTCATTCTGATAAGGTTGCATCTGTCCGTCGTTTTCGGGCTTATACAAATCATACCTGAATAATCTCGCCCTTCCATTTAATATTTATTATCCACCCTTGCGATGTTGTACCAGTTTATAATGTATCTTATTTCTGCGAATCGAATCGTGCTGCCGTTTTTGTCAATCACAAGATCTGACTGTTTGTTGTTGTTGACTACTTCTGTGACGTTTTCTCCTTTTTTCGTCATATCGTTGGTTTCTCGTAAAAGTTGGTTCGCGATTTTCTCACCAACTCTATTTGACGTCATTTCGTCTGCTCTGCTACTTGGCACCTGCCTTTTGTTTCGGAGAGAAGGTAAATAGAGTGGTGCTGCATTTTATGCTGACTTTATGCTGAGTGTTTATGCTGACACCATCTATTTGTCTATGCAACAAATGTATCTACAGCTCTTTGTAGCAATCTAGTGGCCACTGATGCATGTTCATTTGTGCTCCACAAAACCAGGTCATCAGCATACATTGCCGCTTTAATTCCATCCGGTAGATTGGCGACAAGATCATTGACGAAGATTAGAAAAAAAATGTGGGGGACAAGACTCCACCCCGGGGACCACCGTGAGCATTTCGCAGAGAGAGAGAGAGAGAGAGGGGGGGGGGAGAGAGAGAGGAGAGAGAGAGAGAGAGAGAGAGAGAGAGAGAGAGAGAGAGAGAGAGAGAGAGAGAGAGAGAGAGACGGAGAACTATTTGTTCAAAATGAATGAAATTTACAAACATAAATGATATTTCCTCTCAACATAATAGGTGTCTACATAAAGGTCATAAACTTGCACGGTCTTTCGCCAGTCGGAAAATTGTGCCAGACCAGTTTTTGTCCTGCTCAGGTCGTCGCCTATTAATCATCATCTCTCTCATGCTATCATCTAGGCATTATTATAGGTGAATAATGTGGGGGAAACATGTCAAGGGCTGCGGGAGACAGCAACAGACAGTAGAGCTGACTGTAATGATTGGGAGAAACCCACCGATAATCACATTCCCAGCCAGTACATTCATCATCATCATTAGCCATGCCGATAAGCGAGCCATGTTTCGTCATCTGACACGATCTCCAGAGTCGTGGATCAGTTCTGTGTTCTTGTCTCGACCACCCCGCGTTGTCAAGCCATCCATGTATTTACTTCTCTGCCTTTCCCTTGTTCTTTTCCCCCAATCTTGCCAGTTGTCACCAAGTTCTCTAGTTTATTTCTTCTCCTCATTTATCCACAAAATTGTGTATGTCTACGTCTAATTTCTCTAATCACTACTGCTAATCACTAATCAATTTGTGATTTTCGTTTGTTTGTTGTAGGACTTGCTCATTGGTTTTTAGCATTGGCTGTTTTTATTGTCGGAGTAATTTAATTTTGTACCTGCTAAACCAGAGGTCCTCCTTTATTGCTGCGTTTGCCGTACCATGATGTCCTAAGTAAATTTGGGATTTTATCATTCATTTTACTTTACAATCGACATATGAGACACAATGCGACCACTTCTAAATTGGTGGCTTTAATAAATGTTGTAGTAGGCGGTGCTGTATTCTTGTCCGGATCTATGTGATCTAGTGGTTAGGATTCCTGGCTTTCACCGAGGCGGCCTGGGTTCGATTCCCGGCATGGGAAAAATGTTTTTTTTTTAATTATTGGAATAATTTTTTTTTTGCGTTGTGTTGTTTTAATACGTGTGCGTGTGTCCATAATAACTAATGGCTTTCCTCTGGAGTACAATATACAGGCCAAGAGAGGGATCTCTGGAGTAAACTACTAGGCAGGCCGCGAGAGGGATCATGCTGTATAGGAGGCAACATATGATCTATCTATACAATTCAACCCAAGCTTTCTGCTATGGAGAGGTAAAACTCCATCCCTTATGCCTTATCTTACCCCCATGGGTTGTAGTTATTGTGCCTGTTTTGATGCACAGTGTAACAAACTCTGTCAGAGTGGTCAGGTGCCAGTAACACGTACAGCAAACGTTGATCGCAGAAGAAGTATACGTTCACTTCAACGCTTTTTCTCACTGCAAGAGGCAGTGGGGTAGGGCGTTCCGTCTTCCCTGCGCTAACTTACAGGACGTCCCTTTGCAAGATGGGGTCCCCCCCCCCCCCCGCCCAATTTCCACACACAAACAGGGTAACGTAAAACCATAGCATCATATGACGAACTGAGTGTGAAAACAGCGGATAAATGGTTTCATGCACGCGACTGCAGGCAAATTATCTCTGCCCGGACTCAATGGTCGACTGTTGCAGATCTATGCCACTGACAATGTCAGCCCACCTTCATACAGATGCCGAGTAAATCGAGCACCCTACTCCCCCCCCCCTTTTTTTTTGCCCCTCCGTGACAGTGATTATAATTTGCCTGGTTGTGTTTTTGCGAAGAAAAATAATTAAAAACAAGTCCCTAGCTGAAGCCTGGTTTGGGTATGTGAAGTGTTGGGCTCACTAAATGTTGTAGGCGTGGTGCCGGAGCCTGCTCAACCTTTTTTGGCCCGTGCCCCTTTCACCATATTTTCAGAACATCATTCCCCCCCCCCCCTGCTTTCGTATTTCCTACCTAAAAATCCCGCCCTGCCCCTACACAGTATACGCAATAATGGAAACTAAATGTAATAGCACATACCAAAACAAGTCTAGACGTCCACATAAAACATAATTTGTGGGTCTACTTTATAAAATGAATTTCAGAAGTGTGAGACGTACAGAACCGTACAGTAAGAAGGGGAAAACAGTATCAAGTAATCGATTCTTGTATTAACGCGATCTTGAAATAATCTTAATCCCCCCTCCCCCCTGGAAACTCTAACATTCCCCCCTGGGGGGGGGGGGGGAATTCCCCACCGGTTGAGAACCACTGGGTTAGTATCTCCGCCTGCCATGCTGGAGACTGGGATTCGACTCCCGGCCGGAGTATTATTTTTGTTTAATTGAGTTCAATTACCCTTATCGGTGAGTTCAAATACCCTTGTCGGTGAGTTCAAATACCCTTGTCGATGGACATCCAAAAAAATTGCACATCCTGTCATTATTATATTCCACCCCCACCTTCTTCTCTCCAGTTGAATGGACAGATGGAGAAATAGACGCAAAGCATAGGCGAACAAATGGAAATTAAAAAAAAAAACGACATCTATTAAATAAGCAAAGTATGTTATTGAAAAGAAGAAGAACAAGAAATAGATGACAGGTGTAATCTTAGAGTTGATTTACAATATAAAACAAAGTAAAAACGACAAATAATATTCTTCCCCTTCTTTTCATCTTCCAGTGGAGCCTAGATTCTCGCCCATTTCAATTCCTCCAACCATAATGGAGCCGACGATGCATGTGTCACCGCATTAAAACCCTGCTTCTCCAATAGCTGCGTCAGACTTAAAATTGAATGCCAGCTAATCAACAATCTGGGATGCATCCACCCAGCCGGAATTAATACGGATGTGGACGCTACAGTATAACTGTGGCATCTTCCCCAATTGTTCACACCATCTATTACTATGCTGTCCCCCCCCCCCCCCCCCCCTCAACCCCCCTCCCCCCATATCTAGACTTAATTGTCCTCACTTTCCTATATTTTCATAGCAGACTGTTCACATATTTTTGGCTACTCAAATCCTTTTTGGCAACCCATTTTTACAAGCGCCTCGGCAGCTGGCCAAGTCACCTTTTCGGCCTCACATGGCTAAGTTATAGATCGTGTGTTAGTGTATTGTGGTCTTTCGTTTGCTGTATCTCGTTGTTAGCTGTGTTGTCATTGACAAAGATTTGAGAATCGAAACGTCTGTGTGTCGTATTGTATGCGTTCGTGTGTATTTTATCTTATTTTATTATTCATTTTTATATTTATTGAGTGCTTCTGATTTCGGATTTTTCACCTGTATTTCGCGACACGTGGATCTCCTTGTAAGGTATGTGCAACGTTTGTTGATGTTTAGTTCGTTTTTTCTCGCAGGAGTTTAAAATATCTATTTGTTTCCATTTCATATTGTTACATCCTGCTGCAGCCGCTGCTTTTTCTCTCTATTCCATATCATTTAATTTCCTGGCTGCTACCCCTTCTCATCGTCCGTGTTCCTGTTGTCAGTTTTTTAGTTTATATATCCATTATTTCATGTTTACCGACCTGTAGCCGATCATGCCTGCTGACAGACGGACTATGTCATTTCTCCACCACACCGTCTCCGACATATTTGCCCTCATGCCCCAGGACATGTCCCGTGCAGCTATCAGCCTCGCGCGCACTATGTTTAACATCACTCGCTTTTCCTGCCATTTGAATTTCCTGAACAACTGTCTCCGGCTCAAAATTACACCCAAAGGCTTCCAGAGCAACATTCATCTCTCGTTAGGCAAACTGGTTCCTGCTGAGACACGACTCTTCAATCGCCTGGCACAGGAGCAGTCTGTCAAGTACATGAAGCTGGCAGTGACTGTGCATCAACGACATATCTCTGAACTCAAGAACACCAAGCACAACCTGTACCGGACTCTGCATCTACTGACGTTCAACAACCAGCTTGCTTTCCATTTGATCACCTCCATCATTCAACATTATAATAGAGAGCTATATAAATGTCTATCTTCACGCAAGAAAGACAAAATTAGCCATCTACGTCCCCATGTCCCTCCCGCCACTTCGACACCCATCAACCACACCAAGGTGGTATGCATACCGCCTGACTTACCACTGTCTCCTGAAGAACATGCTGTGTTAGGGAAAGGTCTCAGTTTTGTCCCTCTACGCCCACGTATGGACAGTCGCGCCATTTTGGAAGACGTCTCCAACTTCCACAGACGACTCCGCCTCAAGTACCACCACAGAGACAAGCCTGCCCTCAGTCCCACCCCACAGCTTCCTGATATTTTTCCATCTTCAACCGAATCCCGTTCCACATGGACCCCACCCTCCGGAGCTTCCAACGCGCTTGACCTCTACATAGCTAACACACTCCATGAGATCAAGCAACTTTCTTTCCCTCGCTTGAAACGCTCCAACCCATCCCCTCCCGAATGGCGTGCCCTGTCTCAACTACAGCGCAGACAGGACATAGTCATCAAACCGGCGGATAAAGGGGGTGCGGTGGTTGTTTGGCAAAAAGATCTATATGTCGAGGAAGTCATGTCTCAACTCAATAAACCTGATAATCCCCTCTGCTGTGTGTCCACCGTGACGAGGTAGAGGGGCTTGTGCGTCCCAATGACCCCAAGAGCTATGCCGACGGTAGCACAGCTACTGGTAGGGCCACCCATGTCGGACAGGTCAAGGGAGAGGGACCAGACGAAGAGACACACAAACCTGCTGCCTTGTAGGTAGACTGGGGACAGTCAAAGGCTAGGGAAAGCACCCCAAATACATGCTTGTCGAAATTGGATGTACTGAGCCACAGGCTTGACAAAGCAGTGCAACGTGAAACCTGCTGCCTTGTAGGTAGACTGGGGACAGTCAAAGGCTAGGGAAAGCATCCCGAATAAATGCTTGTCGAAATCGGATGTACTGAGCCACAGGCTTGACAAAGCAGTGCAACGTAACTTAATTCATGATGTCACACATCAAAATTAATCGATATGGTGCTAATCCCGTGAAGTCCCATCAGGCGGTGATAGTGCCGGGCCCCCTGCCTCGAGGGGGTCCACCCATGACTACTGGTGGTCACCTTCCCCTGTGCTGTGGAGTCAAGGCACAGAGGAGTAGGTTAAGAGCTATTGACCAAATACCCCGGACACTCAACATACTACAGTGGAATGCCGAAGGAGTTTACAAGAAGAAAGACTCCCTAACACAGCGTCTTCATAAAGATAGAATAGATGTGGCATGCATTCAAGAGACACACCTCAACGCCAATCACAAATTCTCAGTCAGAGGATATCAGGCCACACGTTTCGACCGCGAAGGACACAAAGGAGGAGTTCTAATACTTACACGAAATACAATACCTTGCAGCGAAGTATCTGTGATCTCTGACAACCAAACGGAAATTATAGGTGTTGATATAATGATAAAGGACGTCAAAATAAGAATCTACAATCTGTATAGCCCAGCAGATAAGGACCTTACACTCTCAAACATGAAAATAACTGACACAAACTGCATTATTGTCGGAGACTTTAATAGCCGTTCAGAAAGATGGGGATACCCAGATACTGACAAAAGAGGAGATGAATTGGAGGACTGGGAAATAGACTCAAATCTCCATCTACTCAACAAAGCGGATGACACACCGAGCTTCTACTCCAGAAGATGGCTTACCACTTCTACTCCAGACTTAGCTTTCTGCACAGGAGACATCCTCCACAAAATCGATCGCCATGTGCTGGACCAATTAGCAGGTAGTGACCACAGACCAATCAAGCTTGAAATGAATATGGAGTATGTTCCACAGGAGCAAAAGCCCTTGCCCCGCTGGAATTACAAACGAGCAGATTGGGACAGATTTGCCATACTAACAGACAAATATTGTGAAAACATAAATACACGATATGGCAATATAAAGCAAATGGTGGAAAGTCTAAACAGAGCGATAATACAGGCAGCCACTGAGTCCATTCCAAGAGGAGCGAGGAAAAATTACAAACCATACTGGACTGAAGAACTACAAAGTTTGGAGGACAAAGTTGAAGATGCCAGGAAGACAGCAGAGAGAGAACAAACAATTGAAGCAAACATCTCTCTCAAAGCCATCTCAGCAAAATATAAAAGAACAGTAAATCAAACAACAAGAGATTGTTGGAGGGAAAAAACAGAAAACCTGAATTTTGACAGGGATGGAACCAAACTATGGAAACTAGTGAAAGCCATGAACAATGAAGGACCTAGAAACAAACAAATAACAATTAAACAAGGAAATGCCTTGCTTGCAGGCAAAAAGGCTGCAAATGCACTAATGGAACACTATGCAAATGCAAACCACATTGATATTACAACCGAACAGAAGAAAGCAATCAAAGACAAACAGATACATCATAGAAATACAGAGACAGCGGCAGAATATATGATGGCAAATCTAACAATGGAAGAAATGGAACAGGCAATGAATACCCTAAAAAAGAAGAAATCACCAGGAAAGGATGGAATCACAAATGAAATGCTAATAGGACTAGGCACCAAGGCAAAGAAGAAACTACTAGCAGTCCTAAATAACAGCTGGAAGAGAGGAATAGTCCCACAGGCATGGAAGGAAGCTATACTAATACCAGTCCCAAAGAAAGGAAAAGACCTGGAAGAACCAAATGGCTATCGACCTATCAGTCTACTTAGCTGTGTAGGAAAATTAATGGAACGCATTATCAATGGCAGGCTAACATGGCATCTGGAAGAAAACAAACTCTTAACACCACACCAAGCAGGATTTAGAAAGTACAGATCCACTGAAGATCAAATAACCTATATAGCTCAGGAAATAGAGGATGCCTTCCAAGAGAAAAAGCACACACTAGCAGTCTGGATAGATTTAGAAAAAGCATTTGATAAAGTATGGAAGGAAGGACTGAAAGTAAAACTGCAAAAAATGCATGTTTGTGGGAAAATGTATAAATGGATCAGCCACTACCTTGAGAACAGAACTGCCAGGACAAAAGTACAAGGACAAACAAGCAAAATGATGCTGCTGGAGCAAGGTGTCCCCCAAGGAGGAGTTCTTTCACCAACATTATTCCTAGCATATATAAATGACACCACAGAAAATTTTCCAGCCAGAGTACACACATCCTCCTTTGCAGATGACCTAGCCATATGGACATCTGAAGAATATATTAGTACAGCTAACAGCAGAATACAGCAAGCCTTATTAGCGCTAGAGGACTGGTCAAAATCATGGCTAGTGAAGATAAGTGAGGAGAAAACAACATGCACAGTGTTCTCCCTCTCAAATAAAACTCAGCAACCTAAGCTGGTATTGAATGGAAAAATATTGCGCCATGAAGAAAATCCAAACTATCTAGGAGTCACCTTTGATCGTCGCCTGACATGGAAGACACAGGTTGAGAAAAATCGAACAAGAGCAAGGCAGAGAATGGCAATCATGAAAAAGCTTGCAGGTACAACGTGGGGAGCAGATGAGAAAGTTCTCAAGAAGTTATATACTGGACGGGTGAGGCCAGTACTGGAATATGGCATTGCAGCTTGGGCAACAGCAGCTAAGTCAAACTTTAACAAAATAAGTAGAGTCCAAAACCAAGGAATGCGAATCATAACTGGAAGCCTGAAGACAACGCCTATTAATGAACTAGAAAAGATCACTTGTTTACAACCAATGCAGGATAGAAGAGATAGCAGAGCCCAGCAACAAGCAGAAAAATTTAGAAGATTGACAGACCACCCTATGTACAACAGATTTAATGGTTTTGGAAAGGGAAGACTGAAGCGTAGCAACTTTGTAGAAACTGCAAAACGAAGGATTAGGGCAGATCCTATACTTAACATATCAACAGTCAAGCCCATACACAATGCACACAAGTTCCCAGCTTGGAGACAGCAGCAACTGCCTGAGATGATAGAAAACATTCCTGGTATTGAGAAAAAGAACACTCAGCATGAAACCGAAAGAAGAGAAATAACCCTAAACTACATAAAAGAACATTACCCAAGCAGGAATTGGACCCATGCATATACAGATGGATCAGCCAAAAATTCAATAGAGAATGGAGGAGGAGGAATTCTCCTAAATTTAAAAAATGGAGTGAAAAAAACACATTCATTGGCAACTGGAAAATTTTCAAGTAACTTCAAAGCGGAGGTAGAGGCTTTGAAAACTGCAGCAGAAATGCTCCTGATGGAGGAAAATAAAGAGAAGCAAATAGCTATCTTCACAGATGCAAAGTCAGCTGTCTCAATACTCAAGAGCAATAACAGCACAGAACTAACTGACCTAAGAGCAGCACTCCATGGTCTATGCCAGAAATCCAAAAAAGTTGTAATACAGTGGATCCCATCACATTGCAGTATACCTGGAAATGAAGAGGCTGACAGACTGGCAAAAGAGGGCGGACGACTACCACAGCCTGACATAGACATAACCTATAATCAGGCAAAGAGGTTGATAAAAAGCACTTATAGAACCAAATGGGAATCTGAGCATCCAGGCCATCAGAAGGATGATGCATATTACAAACTCGACCGAAGAGAACAAGTAGCAATCTTCAGACTCCGCACAGGACATAACAGGCTGAAATACCACTTGTTCAATAAACTAAAGATAGGAGATACCGATGAATGTAATTGTAGAGCTGGAAAAATGACAGCAAAACATTTGCTGCAGGATTGCCCAACGTATGCAGAACAGAGAAAGATATTTTGGCCCACACCTGCTTCATTTGAGGACAAGCTCTATGGAGATATAAACGAGCTCAAGTTGACCGCAGCTTACTTTAACTACATACAAGTTGACATTTAAAGGTGCATGAAGACCCAGAGGCATGAAATGGAATATTGCTTGGATAGCAAATCCATTATGTGGAAAGTCCAAATCGAAAGCTCGCTGTGTGGGCTTCTAAAAAGGTGGAAAAGTGTCCTAGTGGCACGAAATGGAATATTGCTTGGATAGCAAATCCATTACGTGGAAAGTCCGAATCAAAAGCCCATTGTGTGGGCTTCATAAAAGGTGGAAAAGTGTCCTAGTGGCACGAAATGGAATATTGCTTGGATAGCAAATCCATTACATGGAAAGTCCGAATCGAAAGCTCACTGTGTGGATGTCATCTGCAGACTGCATACTTCTGGTTTCCGGAAGAACAGCCTATGGTGAACGGAAGGCCCAATATACGGAAGTGAGGCTAAGCAGCCATGTGCAGGACGTGACGATTCCTTGGGTGAGCCCAGTACCAGAGCGCTATGTATCGGCTCTGCAAGTATGGAAGCCTCCTTGGATGGCGGGGAATGCCCATGGTCTGCCCCTGCCTTCCCTTGAGGGCTGACCAGGATCTTTGGCCGTTCTATATGGACCAGCTGGGATGGGGGATAACACCACAACAGTGAGAGTCAAACGTCCTAAGAAACCCCCGGGAAGGTTAACCCGGTCAACAAATGCCCGCAGAAGTCGGATGTGTCGGCCTAACGGCGCAAGAACGCAGCTCTGCTGTAAACAGGCACAACGCAATCACATCCGGAAAAAAAACTCCGGATGAACGAAGAAGAAGAAGAAGAAACCTGATAATTATTCACCCTGCACCGAAGACTCCACTCTCTCCTATAACAGGAAGATTCAAAATACCATCAAACAGCTCATACGTGAGTATGCCTTACCACCCAGTGCCACTTCACTTCACATCCATGACTCTGACTTGGGCAAACCCACCCTCTACATGCTGCCCAAAATACATAAACTCAAAAATCCTGGACGTCCGATAGTTTCCGCCTGCTCATGCCCGACTGAACTGATCTCAGCGTTTCTTGACAGGATTTTCCAACCTCTAGTTGCGAATCTCCCATCATACATCAAGGATACAACGCATGCGTTACTTTCATTCAACTCTCTCCAACTGACTCATGAGAACACATACAGACTATTCCTAATGGATGTATGTTCCCTCTATACCTCCATTCCTCACGCCGATGGCCTCAAGGCGCTACAGTTCTTTCTGGATCAACGCACATATCAAGCCATCCCTACACGCACACTTGTGAGACTCGCTGAATTGGTCCTCACCAATAATTCCTTTGAGTTCAATGGCCACTACTTTGAACAAATCAGCGGTGTCGCCATGGGCACTAAAATGGGACCCAGCTACGCATGTGTATTTATGGGACATCTGGAACACCAGATTGAACTTAGCTATGATGGTCTTCTCCCTTCTTTTTACCGACGCTACATCGATGACGGCATAGGTCTCACAGACATGTCAGAGGCGGAATTGAACCGTTTCATTAATTATGTCAATAACTTCCATCCATCGATCAAATTCACCACAGAAATTTCTACCACCTCTGTCAATTTCCTTGACACCACCATTAAGTTAAACCCTACAGGCCTGACGACCTCCGTGTACTATAAACCTACTGATGCTCACGGTTTCCTCCTGTACAGCTCATCCCACCCCAAAAGCTGCAAAGATTCCATCCAATATTCCCAGCTACTCCGCCTTCGTCGTATCTGTCAGGACGATAATGACTTCCTCGATAGAGCCCACGAAATGCTGGACTTTTTCCGCAGACGGTCCTACCCAGAGGACGTCTTGTCGACAGCTTTCTGCCGCATAACCCAGGTCTCGCGGGAAATGTCCCTCGCCAAGCATACGCGACCTCCGAACAATGAACCCAAGCTTATCCCCACCTTCCATCCACATGCCTATGCCATCAAGCAAATTTTCCTGAGACACTGGTCCATCTTGGAATCCGATCCTACCACTCGTGAGGTATTCTCCAATGGCCCCAGGGTAATTTTCCGCCGTAACCAGAGCCTCAGAGACCACCTTGTGCCTCCCCACGGTTACTTCATCCGTGGGCACATTCGAATGCCATCGTAGGAACTGTCTGACATGCCCAGACGTTGTTCAGACACCAGAGATTGCATTTCCCCGAAGTACCTTCATCTTGAAAGATTCTTTCACTTGCACATCCCGCAATCTGATTTATGTTATCATCTGCAAACGATGTGACATGAAATGCATTGGCCAAACGGGCAGACGTCTTGCGGATTGTTTCAGGGAACACATCAGGGACATCAATCAGGGCGCTGACAAACCTGTCCCCTACCATTTCAATTCCTCCAACCATAATGGAGCCGACGATGCATGTGTCACCGCATTAAAACCCTGCTTCTCCAATAGCTGCGTCAGACTTAAAATTGAATGCCAGCTAATCAACAATCTGGGATGCATCCACCCAGCCGGAATTAATACGGATGTGGACGCTACAATATAACTGTGGCATCTTCCCCAATTGTTCACACCATCTATTACTATGCTGTCTCCCCCTTCCCCCACCCATATCTAGACTTAATTGCCCTCACTTTCCTATATTTTCATAGCAGACTGTTCACATATTTTTGGCTACTCAATTCCTTTTTGGCAACCCATTTTTACAAACGCCTCGGCTGCTGGCCAAGTCACTTTTTCGGCCTCACATGGCTAAGTTATAGATCGTGTGTTAGTGTATTGTGGTCTTTCGTTTGCTGTATCTCGTTGTTAGCTGTGTTGTCATTGACAAAGATTCTGAGAATCGAAACGTCTGTGTGTCGTATTGTATGCGTTCGTGAGTATTTTATCTTATTTTATTATTCATTTTTATATTTATTGAGTGCTTCTGATTTCGGATTTTTCACCTGTATTTCGCGACACGTGGATCTCCTTGTAAGGTATGTGCAACGTTTGTTGATGTTTAGTTCGTTTTTTCTCGCAGGAGTTTAAAATACCTATTTGTTTCCATTTCATATTGTTATATCCTGCTGCAGCCGCTGCTTTTTCTCTCTATTCCATATCATTTAATTTCCTGGCTGCTACCCCTTCTCATCGTCCATGTTCCTGTTGTCAGTTTTTTAGTTTATATATCCATTATTTCATGTTTACCGACCTGTAGCCGATCATGCCTGCTGACAGACGGACTATGTCATTTCTCCACCACACCGTCTCCGACATATTTGCCCTCATGCCCCAGGTCATATCCCGTGCAGCTATCAGCCTTGCGCGCACTATGTTTAACATCACTCGCTTTTCCTGCCATTTGAATTTCCTGAACAACTGTCTCCGGCTCAAAATTACACCCAAAGGCTTCCGTAGCAACATTCATCTCTCGTTAGGCAAACTGGTTCCTGCTGAGACACGACTCTTCAATCGCCTGGCACAGGAGCAGTATGTCAAGTACATGAAGCTGGCAGTGACTGTGCATCAACGACATATCTCCGAACTCAAGGACACCAAGCACAACAAACCTGTACCGGACTCTGCATCTACTGACGTTCAACAACCAGCTTGCTTTCCATTTAATCACCTCCATCATTCAACATTATAATAGAGAGCTATATAAATGTCTATCTTCACGCAAGAAAGACAAAATTAGCCATCTACGTCCCCATGTCCCTCCCCCCACTTCGACACCCATCAACCACACCAAAGTGGTATGCATACCGCCTGACCTACCACTGTCTCCTGAAGAACATGCTGTGTTAGGGAAAGGTCTCAGTTTTGTCCCTCTACGCCCCCGTATGGACAGTTGCGCCATTTTGGAAGACGTCTCCAACTTCCACAGACGACTCCGCCTCAAGTACCACCACAGAGACAAGCCTGCCCTCAGTCCCACCCCACAGCTTCCTGATATTTTTCCATCTTCAACCAAATCCCGTTCCACATGGACCCCACCCTCCGGAGCTTCCAACGCGCTTGACCTCTACATAGCTAACACACTCCATGAGATCAAGCAACTTTCTTTCCCTCGCTTGAAACGCTCCAACCTATCCCTTCCCGAATGGCGTGCCCTGTCTCAACTACAGCGCAGACAGGACATAGTCATCAAACCGGCGGATAAAGGGGGTGCGGTGGTTGTTTGGCAAAAAGATCTATATGTCGAGGAAGTCATGTCTCAACTCAATAAACCTGATAATTATTCACCCTGCACCGAAGACTCCACTCTCTCCTATAACAGGAAGATTCAAAATACCATCAAACAGCTCATACGTGAGGATGCCTTACCACCCAGTGCCACTTCACTTCACATCCATGACTCTGACTTGGGCAAACCCACCCTCTACATGCTGCCCAAAATACATAAACTCAAAAATCCTGGACGTCCGATAGTTTCCGCCTGCTCATGCCCGACTGAACTGATCTCAGCGTTTCTTGACAGGATTTTCCAACCTCTAGTTGCGAATCTCCCATCATACATCAAGGATACAACGCATGCGTTACTTTCATTCAACTCTCTCCAACTGACTCCTGGGAACACATACAGACTATTCCTAATGGATGTATGTTCCCTCTATACCTCTATTCCTCACGCCGAAGGCCTCAAGGCGCTACAGTTCTTTCTGGATCAACGCACAGATCAAGCCATCCCTACACGCACACTTGTGAGACTCGCTGAATTGGTCCTCACCAATAATTCCTTTGAGTTCAATGGCCACTACTTTGAACAAATCAGCGGTGTCGCCATGGGCACTAAAATGGGACCCAGCTACGCATGTGTATTTATGAGACATCTGGAACACCAGATTGAACTTAGCGATGACGGTCTTCTCCCTTCTTTTTACCGACGCTACATCGATGACGGCATAGGTCTCACTGACATGTCAGGGTTCCAAATGTTGCTGTATGTAGCCGAGGCGCGGTGTTGGGGTGAGCGCCCAACATTGCTTAAATACCTCAATGGCTCGTGAATACATAACCTATGCAGCAAAAGTCCAACTCCTGGCCTTCACGCGGCGGACATGTTTAAACTAACAGGAGAAGGGGCGACGGCGAATCTCTGGCGCCGGAAAATAACCAGTATGCTCTAGATGTGTATGCACGTACATGCATGCGCAGACAGGTGTGTGCGCGTGTGCACATCTACACTCGAGTGAGACCACAGTCTGCTCTAGCAAAGAAAGGTGCTGAAGTCGGAGGCAACCAGCCAAGAGGCGCACCACAGAAATCAGGATGCCACGCAATCACGCAAAATGGAATATGTCGACTACTGCTAATCGTTATGGTGCTCGCCCTGCTTTGGACCCCCAGGCAGGTGCAGTGCCGGGCCCTATGTCTCGAAAGGGTCCAACCCCAACTACTGGAGGTCCTTCTCAGATGTCCTGTGGAGCCAGGGGACATGAGAATAGGATGACTGGCCTTACCAAACGAAGACTTAAAATAATGCACTGGAATGCGGAGGGAGTCAGCAACAAAAAAATAGAATTAGAAAAAATCTTGGACCAAGAAAAAGTAAGCATATGTTGCTTGCAAGAAACTCACCTCAATGAAAATATAGCCTTCAAAATCAGAGGCTACCAGTGTTACCAATCTGACCGAAAGGACAGGCGAAAAGGTGGGATACTGACCCTTGTAAGAAATAACATCATGGCCTCCCAAATCAAAGTCTACATGGAAGGGGCTGAGTATCAGACACTTAAACTTAAGACAGGTAATACAGATCTACATCTGATCAATTACTACTGTCCAAGTGACTGCTCACAGGCACTGGACACACTACCACTAAAAGAAAAAATGATTGTGTGTGGCGATTTCAACAGCCACTCGCAGAGCTGGGGCTATGATCACATGGACCAGAGAGGAGAGAGACTGGAAGACTGGCAGGATGAGAATAGATTCATGTTGATTAACAAGCCGTCCGATCCACATACTTTCTACTCGAGATCATGGCACTCTACAACTACACCTGACCTGGCTTTTCATTCACCAGACCTGGAGTGGAACATTACACGAATTGTTGGGAAACAACTTGGTGGCAGTGACCATCGGCCAGTCTTTCTAACCGTAGAAAATGAGCTTGTAAGTGAAAGCAGCACCCTCTCGAGGTGGAACTACAAGAAAGCAGACTGGGCAATGTACAAGCATCGCACCAGCATATTGGTTAGAAACCTGAACACTGAGAAAGACATAAATAAAAAAGTTGAAGAGTTTGGGAAATGCATACTACAGGCAGCGCGAGAAACAGTACCAAGAGGAGCCCGTAAACAATATAAACCCTACTGGAGTAGTGAACTGGAACAGTTGCATAATGATGTTGAAGTGTGTAGAAAGCAAGCAGAGGCCACACCCAGCCAAGAGCACCACAATAAATTCCAGCATGCAAAAGCCAAATTTCAAAGGGCCAAGCTGCAGGCTAGACGGAAAAGCTGGCAGTAGAAAACGGAGTCTCTGAACTTTGAAAGAGACACAAGGAAATTGTGGAAGCTAATAAAACAGCTTAATGACGAGGGCACAGGGAGAAACTCAAAAATTGCGCTACATAAAGATGGAAAAATCTTAACAAGAAAGCAAGCAGCTGACCATTTTGCGGACTCGTTCGCACAAGATAGCAATATCAAAATTAGTCCAGAGAAACAACAAGAGATTCGAGAGAAACGACAACATACAGGACAGAAGGAAATAGTACATGAGGTTCTGGAGGCACCCATCACTATCAGCGAACTGGAGCTAGCCATATCAAAACTGAAAATGAGAAAGTCACCAGGAGCTGATGGTATCTCCAATGAAATGATCAGGAACCTAGGAACAGAGGCCAAAACAAAGCTGTTGCAGATCTTCAATAACAGCTGGACCTTAGGCAGTGTTCCACAAGCCTGGAGAGAAGCAATCATGATACCCCTCCTAAAATCAGGGAAAGATAGTTCCATTGCCTCTAGCTACAGAGCAATATAGTTCCATTGCCTCTAGCTACAGAGCAATTAGCCTCACCAGCTGTCTCTGCAAAACACTGGAGCGCATCATCAATCACAGACTGCAGTGGTACATTGAAAGTAAAAACATCCTTATGCCACAGCAGGCTGGCTTTAGGCAGTGCTACTCTACGGAAGATCAGACAACCTACCTCTCTCAAGAAATTGAGGATGCATTCCAAGAGAAGAAGCTGGTGCTTGCGGCATGGATAGATCTGAAGAAAGCCTTTGACAAAGTCTGGAAAGAAGGTCTGATGAAGAAACTGAGAAACTGCAAAGTCAATGGAAGAATGTACAAATGGGTGAAAGCATACTTGCACAACAGAAGAGCCCGAGTACAGATAGACGGACTCAAGAGCAAGAAAGTACTACTGCGTCACGGTGTCCCCCAGGGCGGAGTCTTGTCCCCCACACTTTTTCTAATCTTCATCAATGATCTTGTTGCTCACCTACCGCATGGAATTAAAGCGGCAATGTACGCCGATGACCTGGTTCTATGGAGCACAAATGAATATGCATCAGTGGCCACCAGATTGCTACAAAGAGCTGTAGATACATTTGCTGCATGGGCAAATAGATGGTGTGTCAGCATAAACACTGACAAGTGCATCACCACCCTATTTACCCTCTCTCCAAAACAAAAGGCAGGGATCATCCAGATAAATGGAACACCCCTAAGAGAATATAAAGAACCAACATACCTTGGAGTAACATTTGATGGCAAGCTGACATGGAGAAAGCACATCAACAAAGCAGTAGCAAAAGCCAGAAGGAAAATAGCCATCCTGAGAAAGCTAAGTGGAACCACATGGGGAGCCAGTACGAAAATACTTAGCAAAGTTTACCAACAGAGCATACGACCACACCTGGAATATGGGTCAACTGCGTGGTGTTCAGCATCAAAAACCACACTACAAGAGCTGGACAAGGTGCAAAATCAAGCACTTAGAGTCACCACAGGAGGGATGAGATCAACCCCTATAGTGGAAATTGAGAAGATGGGGAGGACACAGGCACTGAGTGAGCGCAGAGATACGAAAACGCTAATACAAGCAGAAAAGTTCCTCAGCTTGCCAGGCCACCCTATGAAGAACAGATTTGAAAACCTAGCTATGGGGCGGTTGAAAAGAAGTAGTTTTATCCACCAGGCCAAACGACTCTGCAGAGAAACCACTGATCTGCCCACAGTTGGTATCCCCTAACAACTATTCCAGAGCGAACTCCATGGAAAGATGAGCATAGACTATCGTTACAAATCCAGACAAAAGTGAGAGGAATATTTGACAAGGAAGAACAGAACAGTGTGCAGCGCAGAACAGCCACTCTCAGCTTCCTTGATGAAGAATACCCACAGGATCTCTGGATCCGAGTCTACACAGATGGGTCAGCACAAAATGCTGTTCGAAATGGAGGAGCGGGAGTGTACATAGAATACCCAAATAATACTAGGGACACAGCCAGAGTACCGACAGGAAAGTACTGCCATAACTATGATGCCGAAATTGAGGCAATCAAGATAGCAACAGAGAGATTACTAAATAACAGCAATGGTACACAACCTGTGGTGCTACTAACAGATGCAAAATCAGTACTCGAGGCGCTCCTCTCTGGGAAATTGCCAGTACTAAGGACACTACTTTCTGAACTTAGCAGTCAGCATAAAGTCACCATACAGTGGATACCATCCCACTGTGGAGTACCCGGAAACGACAGCGCTGATCAATTGGCTAAGGAAGGAGCCAAAGAAGAACAGCCTGATGTGCCCGTTACATACCATCAAAAGAAAAGAATGATCAAATCAGTCAGAAAGCCACCAAAACCTGCTCAAGATGACTACCACGTTATGGACAGACCAGAACAAGTCATCATTCTGCGCCTCAGAACAGGACACAATAGATTACGCAACCACATGTATACAAAATTCAAGATTGGTGAAACAGCCATGTGCACATGTGGATTGGCGTCGCAGACAGCAGAGCACATACTCCAAGACTGCCCAAAATATAACATATCTAGGCAAACCTTCTGGCCTAGAGAGACGACAGTGGAAGATAAACTCTATGGACCACTGTGTGAACTGAAAAAAAACAGTTCAATTCATGCAAGAGACGACATTGCAGATATAGACATATTTCAAGCGAACGAAAGAAGAAGAAGAACTGACATGTCAGAGGCGGAACTGAACCGTTTCATTAATTATGTCAATAACTTCCATCCATCGATCAAATTCACCACATAAATTTCTACCACCTCTGTCAATTTCCTTGACACCACCATTAAGTTAAACCCTACAGGCCTGACGACCTCCGTTTACTATAAACCTACTGATGCTCACGGTTTCCTCCTGTACAGCTCATCCCACCCCAAAAGCTGCAAAGATTCCATCCCATATTCCCAGCTACTCCGCCTTCGTCGTATCTGTCAGGACGATAATGACTTCCTCGAGAGAGCCCACGAAATGCTGGACTTTTTCCGCAGACGGTCCTACCCAGAGGACGTCTTGTCGACAGCTTCCTGCCGCATAACCCAGGCCTCGCGGGAAATGTCCCTCGCCAAGCATACGCGACCTCCGAACAATGAACCCAAGCTTATCCTCACCTTCCATCCACATGCCTATGCCATCAAGCAAATTTTCCTGAGACACTGGTCCATCTTGGAATCCGATCCTACCACTCGTGAGGTATTCTCCAATGGCCCCAGGGTAATTTTCCGCCGTAACCAGAGCCTCAGAGACCACCTTGTGCATAGTCGCCTCCCCACGGTTACTTCATCCGTGGGCACATTCGAATGCCATCGTAGGAACTGTCTGACATGCCCAGACGTTGTTCAGACACCAGAGATTGCATTTCCCCGAGGTACCTTCACCTTGAAAGATTCTTTCACTTGCACATCCCGCAATCTGATTTATGTTATCATCTGCAAACGATGTGACATGAAATACATTGGCCAAACGGGCAGACGTCTTGCGGATCGTTTCAGGGAACACCTCAGGGACATCAATCAGGGCGCTGACAAACCTGTCCCCAACCATTTCAATTCCTCCAACCATAATGGAGCCGACGATGCATGTGTCACCGCATTAAAACCCTGCTTCTCCAATAGCTGCGTCAGACTTAAAATTGAATGCCAGCTAATCAACAATCTGGGATGCATCCACCCAGCCGGAATTAATACGGTTGTGGACGCTACAGTATAACTGTGGCATCTTCCCCAATTGTTCACACCATCTATTACTATGCTGTTCCTCCCTCCCCCCATATCTAGACTTAATTGTCCTCACTTTCCTATATTTTCATAGCAGACTGTTCACATATTTTTGGCTACTCAAATCCTTTTTGGCAACCCATTTTTACAAGCGCCTCGGCAGCTGGCCAAGTCACCTTTTCGGCCTCACATGGCTAAGTTATAGATCGTGTGTTAGTGTATTGTTGTCTTTCGTTTGCTGTATCTCGTTGTTAGCTGTGTTGTCATTGACAAAGATTCTGAGAATCGAAACGTCTGTGTGTCGTATTGTATGCGTTCGTGAGTATTTTATCTTATTTTATTATTCATTTTTATATTTATTGAGTGCTTCTGATTTCGGATTTTTCACCTGTATTTCGCGACACGTGGATCTCCTTGTAAGGTATGTGCAACGTTTGTTGATGTTTAGTTCGTTTTTTCTCGCAGGAGTTTAAAATACCTATTTGTTTCCATTTCATATTGTTATATCCTGCTGCAGACGCTGCTTTTTCTCTCTATTCTAGATTCTCAACTAAATCATGTCAACCTCTTTGCAGGTAGAGTTTTCAGTGTTACACTGGGTGAGACAGTCAGTCTTACGGCACCCTACCTAAGACGCCTCCTACGTCAAGCATGGTAGATAACAGTGTAACTATATATAGGTGCCAGTAACACACAGCCAGTCTCCCTGGCGAAGGCGTTAAGGACGTTGATCGTAATTCCGTATACTCACGTACGAGACACACTGCGAAAGATTCGGTAGCGGATCGCGTCTCGCTGGTTACTTACGGAGGTATGTAAGCCGGTCGTTCAGAAAGCAATGGCAAACTAGTGAAAGTAAAACTTGTCCTGTAAAGGATATGCGGAAAAAAAGAGTAACACACAGATGAGCCAAACAGTCAAGAGTAACCAACAAACAATTCGGATCAACTTTGGTCACGTGATATGTAAATTTAACCCTGTGTGAACTTTATCACCTTTGAACCCTCGCTTCGGAGTTCGTGAAAACACATGTTGACTAGAACTTCAGTTGCAAAGTGGAGGTCTGTCGACTTGGTTCACTTGAGATAGGGCGACTAGTGTCATCTACAGGCTTACTTTCATCTCGTGCTTACGAAAATTCACCGTTAAGAAG
>JACEFZ010020212.1:775000-1005000 GCA_014155875.1 Cepaea nemoralis
TTTCAACAGCAACTTGAAGACGCTTTCACTGATACACCAGAAAATTGTACAGTAAATGAAAAGTGGGGTCAAATTAAGGAAACTCTTTATAAAACTGCCGTAGGGGTTTACGGCACTGTGGATCATAAGAGGCAGGACTGGTTTGCGGCCAACAGCGAGACTCTGCAGCCCTTGATTGATAAGAAGAAGAAAGCTCTCTTAAGAAACAAGGAAAGACCAACGCGTAACACTCTGAGTGAGCTAAGGCAAGCTAGGAAGGATGTGCAAAAGGCTGCCAGGCAGTGTGCAAATGATTATTGGATCAAGTTATGTGAGTCCATTCAAATCGCAAGTGATAAGGGAGACATAAGAAGCATGTATGAAGGAATAAAGAAAGCCTGTGGTCCAGTGATCAAAAGAAGTGCACCGCTGAAAACCTTGACTGGAGAAGTCATCACTGATAAGAAACAGCAGATGGACAGATGGGTAGAGCACTATTTGGAGCTTTACTCAAGTGAGACCAAACTAGCGGATGATGCCCTAAATGCCATAGAGGCTCTACCAACTCTTGACCACCTGGACACACTTCCCACCATAACAGAAGTTAAGTGTGCTATAAATGAACTTGCATCTGGCAAGGCTCCAGGTAAGGATGGGATTCCAATAGAGGTTATCAGGAGTGGGCAAGAAACACTCACTCTACAGATCCACCAGCTAATAGAGCTATGCTGGCGTGAAGGACAAGTCCCACAGGATTTCAAAGATTCAAACATCATAACGCTGTACAAGAACAAGGGTGATCGGAGCGACTGTAACAACTATAGGGGTATCTCACTTCTGTGTATTGTTGGAAAAGTATTTGCCAGAATTGTTCTGCGCAGACTTCAAGTCCTAGGAGATCAAGTCTACCCCGAATCACAGTGTGGCTTTCGACAGAACCGGTCTACCACTGATATGATATTCTCATTGCGACAAATGCAAGAAAAATGCCGTGAACAGAATCAACCACTGTTTATTGCCTTCATCGACCTCACAAAGGCATTTGATTTGGTCAGTCGTGAGGGTCTGTTCAAGGCACTAAAGAAGATTGGCTGCCCACCAACTCTTCTGTCCATTGTGGAATCGTTCCACACAGGCATGAAGGGTATAATCAAGTTTGATGGTGCAACTTCTGAAGAATTTGAAATCAAGAGTGGAGTTAAGCAAGGTTGTGTACTAGCTCCCACCCTCTTTGGAATATACTTTTCACTTCTACTGAAATATGCATTTCGTGATCAGGATGGTGGTATATACATTCACTCACGCTCAGATGGCGGCCTCTACAATGCTCAGAGATTGAAGGCTAAGACCAAAATTAGGAGGGTACTGATCAGAGAGTTGCTTTTTGCAGATGATGCTGCAGTTACGACCCACTCTGAGGAAGAATTGCAATGTCTACTATCTGCATTCTCCAATGCTTGTTCTGAATTTGGTTTAACAATTAGCAAAAAGAAGACACAGATTATGTCACAAGGTGCACATGGGGTACCATCAATCTTTATTGACGACGCCGAACTAGAGATAGTAGACCATTTTACATATCTAGGATCAGTGGTAAATAGCAAATTATCCCTAGATCAGGAAATCAATCATCCGGATTGGTAAGGCAGCAACAACAATGAACAGGTTAAGAAAAAGAGTCTGGGAGAACAGGAAGCTTACTGCCAAAACAAAAGTCCTTGTCTATCAAGCCTGTGTCCTTAGTACTCTTCTCTATGGCAGTGAAACCTGGACAACTTACTCACACCAAGAGAACAATTTAAACAGCTTTCATATGCGGTGTCTGCGAAGAATTCTTGGTATTAAGTGGCAAGACAAAATCACAAATACTGAAGTATTGGAAAGATCAGGTTGTGTGACAGTTTACTCCATGCTCAGTCTTCGTAGACTTAGATGGATAGGACATCTTAGGAGGATGGATGATGGTAGAATACCAAAGGATATCTTTTTTGGTGAATTACAGATGGGTAAGAGATCTCAGGGTCGGCCTCTACTACGATACAAAGATGTGTGTAAGCGGGACATGATTGATACAGGCATTGATAATGCACATTGGGAGCAAGTCGCCGCTGAACGTGTTGCGTGGAGGGCAAATATCAGAAATGGAATAAAGTCAAAGGAGAAAATTATTGCAGAAAAGTCACACACCAAGCGTTTGAGACGTAAGATGGTGCATGATGGTGGAAATGACCACGTGTTCACATGCACCCACTGTGAACGGACATTTACAGCGCAGATTGGCCTTATCAGTCACACTCGCTACCGCCATAGTTAAAAGTTATTATGCCTTTTTAGAGCACAAACTATCGTCTGTCAAGACGGCAAGGTGCCAATGGATGGATGATATATATATATATATATATATATATATATATATATATATATATATATATATATATATATATATATATATCTTCTTCTTCGTTCATCCGGAGTTTTTTTTCCGGACGTGATTGCGTTGTGCCTGTTTACAGCAGAGCTGCGTTCTTACGCCGTTAGACCGACACATCCGACTTCTGCGGGCATTTGTTGACCGGGGTTAACCTTCCCGGATATATATATATATATCTATATATATATATATATATATATATATATATATATATATATATATATATATATATATATATATATATATATATATATATATATGCATCTAGATCAGTGTTTCCCAACGTGGGGCCCACGCCCACAGGGGGGCAATTCGATTGTTAAGAGGGGCAATTCGAAAATGGAAGAAATCGGCTGGATATAACAAAACGGGGAGACTTGAGACTGAAGTTAACTAAATTGAAACCTGACATAAAATCTCTTTGCAGCAAGCATCAAGCGCAAGGATCTCACTAAATTTAAATAATTACTAATAATTAAGATAATATAGAAAAATCTTTCATTAAAATTATTTTGTACTTGAATTTCAGGTCTCCATTATATGTTTTGAAAATTTACTTACTCTGTTTGCTCAATAATTTCCTAGTGATTATCGGCCCTTTGGCTAGGATCGGGTAAATAAAAACCCATCACATATCTTCACCTAAGATGTGGGCCCGGTGGACCACTGTGGGCACTAGCTCACAGTGAGACTAAGGGTCCACACAAAAAAGGGGGTTGGTAACCGCCAACCCCACCCCCCCCCCCCCCAAAAAAAAAAAAATAATTCACCCAACACAACCGACACACAGGAACGAGGGACCTGATTGGGAGGGGGGGGGGGGCGACTCTGGCCCCTCTGGGAACCGTGAGCCCTTCTAAAAAAAAATTCAAGTTTCTTTAGTGAACATTTCAATTTCTGAATATTAAAAATGATGCATATGTTGGGGGGGGGGGGGGGGACATAAGAATTTTAGAAAGGCTTAGGTGGGGCATATCACAAAAAAGGTTGGGAAATACTGATCTAGATACAATAATTGAAAATTGAAAATAATAAATGTAAGGCACATAGCAGCCAGGAGGTGGTCTCCGCACGTGTGAAGATCTCCTAGTATTCTAAACATAATATTTACATTTAAATTGTATCACAACGTCTCGTGTTCCATACCTATTATCAAGCACATTCGAATACCGTCTACGGGCCTGACAAACTGACATCGTGGACCGGATCCGGCCAGCGGGCCGCAGTTTGGTGACCCCTGACCTAGGTCATAGCCACCAGTCACACCACTCACCTTCTCGTTGCTACTTTGTCGTTGAAATCCTCGAGAATGACACTCACTTCAGATGTTTACGCTGGTCCTCGGCCATGTCTAATTCGTCATATTATATCATCCAAGAAGCCCTGGGCATGAAAACGTGAGGCGAAGAAATTCATTGGCATTGAGAATCTTTCGCATTTACTGACCCCTTGCCTTCTACAAATCCACATTGTTCTTCCCCTATTTATATATCCATTATAATTGATACTCCTATATTTTTTTCTCTCCACCAGAATAGTTTGTGCTGCATTCCTGGGAAGTTATAATTATAATGCCTTCTGGTCTCACATGTTAACATTCAGTCTAACATATTAATATTCAGTCTTCTCATTTCTTTCTTATTGTTATCAAATAACCTCAATATTGATAGATTGATTGATTTAGGAACCGACATCACAGGATTCGGGACATTCCCATAAGCGCTCCGTCCCCATCCTCAGCAGCCAGCGAAGAGTTCCAACACTAATAGTTCCAGTAGCAATCTGATTATATGTCCGTCTCACAATTCCTCTGAGCGTCGAGCGTCGGCCAGATCCCCTCGTCACACCTCGCTGCCTCATTCTTACCATACTATGGTGATCCATTTGCTCCTCCGAGGTGTACACGTGCTCCCACAAGGCTGCAACCACGTCTGTCTTGTCATGCATCAATACTCCACCAAGTTTTGCCGAGCCAGCCAATCTGTCCGCCTGTTCATTCCCCAGCACACCGGCATGCCCCGGAGAAAAGATCCAGGTGATGCTTGCTACCTGTGACCTCCGAAGCGAAGCAAGCCACTCTGCACGAAGCCTGCCTGTCCTCACCCTACTCAGCATGCTTTCTGAGTCAGTTACAATCACAATGTGTGTATCGTGTTCTCTATCCAGCGGAAAGCTGCACTGACCTCGTCCACCTCCATTCTTAAGCTAGATGTTGTGTCATCATACGCCAGGCTCTCCTGCACCAAACGCCGACCATTAGCCTTTGCTAAGAATCCCCAGGCACTTCTCCTACCTCTCAACACCGAACCATCCGTGTAGATAATCACATCACCCGGGCGAGAATTATCCTGAATTAGTTGCTGAATTTCCACTTCCGTGGCCCCTGCTGGCCACTCCCTGCACTCCCGGCTCAACGTGATTATAACTCTGCACGAGTCTGAATGCTCGGCTGGCACTCTGACCCATTCCTCTCTACGCCTGATGTTCTCCAAGGGGCACACTTGTTTGTCGTATCCTCCGCCTGAGCCATCCATGATTTACCTCTTATCAGTCTCTGACCCTTAACTGCGTCCAGCGCCTCATGCATCGGGTGATCAGTGTCTGCAGCTACTCTGAGGTATGCTTTCGCCTGCATCACCTTGTGCCTACCAGCAACAGTAGGCAGACCAAGGATGTAACGCATACACACTACTGGGGTGTCTCTGGTGCATCACAGAATGACCCGCATAGCTTCGTTCTGTATGCGCTCTAATTTCACCAGCTGAAACAGTGAGCAGTCCTAGTCCATAATCAATCACTGAGAGGATCAAGTGCTGGTATAGTGTGAAGAGCATTCTCTGCTCTGTGTCCATTGCAGCCATAGTTTTAAGAGCATTGAATCCCTTTTGAGATCTTGTCACAACCGTATCCACATGGTCCTTGAAGGACAGACTCAATATAATAACCTCAATATAATAACCTCAATATAATAACCCCAACCCAAATGAATAGTAAAAATCACAACTTATATCTTAACATAGTAAAAACAAAGATAATGCATACAGATAAAACAGATAGGGAAAGAAATTTTTTTTAATGAGAAAAAATCGGAGGTGGTGGAAAATTTCGAATATCTTGGGTCATTAATTACCAACAATGGTGGCACAATGAAAGAAATTAAACGACGACTATCCATTGCTCTTCAAAGACTAAAACAACTGGATAAATTATGGAATGGGAAAGATAGAACTACAATAATTAGATTTTTAAGAGCTTGCATCTTTCCTGTTGCAACATATGCCTGTGTGACCTGGACGCTTACTAAACAAGCTGAACAGCGCATAAATGCCTTTGAAAGTAAATGTTAAAGACGGGTTCTAAGAATATCTTGGATACATAAAAGAACAAATGCATCCATACTTCAAGAGCTGAATATTAAAGAAGGTTGGCTATTAAAGACGATAAAACAAAGAAAATTGAAATAGTTTGGTCAATTGAAACGTCATGAAAGCTTGACCAATATGCCCGGGAAGAGAGGAACAGGAAGGCCAAAGAGAAGATGGGTGCAGGATGTGGTGGGTGATCTCCAGATAGGTGTATCGGACGCGGGACATCTTGCTTGTGATCGCGAAGTTTTCCGGAGGGTTGTTAGAGGAGCGAGTTCCTGCAAGGGACATGCTACTGAACGAATGTTATCGAAGTTTGGAATGGGCGTGGTTAATATTATTTAAATGTTGTGTGGCCCTAGGAGGCCAGTAAAAAAATGTTCATTATATATGATTGTTACTATGTAGTCATTAAAAGTGCAATATAACCTTTTAAGTAGAAATTTAAAAAGATAAAACGTTGATTATAAAATGTAAGTATGTAAAGATGACGCACATTTTGTATAAGAAAACTAATAGATTTATTCGTAGAGCTATAAAATCTCACTTCAGCATTAATTCTTTTATTTCTAAACAAATAATATAGAAATTTATGTTATTTCATGATATTATACCTAGGTATACAATTTCTTTTCTTAGATCCGAGTTATTTCCCTTATACCAATATTTAATATTTATGTCCCCTATACATTGCTTATCTAAGTGTTTTTCTTTAGATATCAGGTAATTCCGTTGAATACTTGAACATTAGCATTAATAAGTTTAGTGATCAATCAAGGCATTACTATCATGCTATTCCATCCATCCATCATGTGCCATGCCGGTAAGCGTGGGCGGTCATGTTCTGCCATCTCACTCGATCACCAGAGTCGTGGATCAGCTCCGTGTTTCTGTCTCGACCATGCCACGTGGCCAAGCCATCCAGGTATTTACTTCTCGGTCTTCCCCTTGGTCTCCTCCCCTCGATCTTGCCAGTTTTCACCATGTTCACCAAGTCATTTCTTCTCATAACATGCACACAAAATTTTGACTATGTCTAATGACTTTAATCAATTTACGATCTTCATTTGTTTTCTTGAAGGACGTGTTCATTGGTTTTTCTGTCTGTCCATGGTATTCTTTGCATTCTCCTCAGAAACCACATCGCCACAGTCATCAGCTGTTTTTCATCTTGGCTGCTTATGTCCAAGCTTCACATCCATACAAAAGTATAGGTTCTATGTAGCACTTCAACACTCTTTTTCTCGTTTCAATTGATATCTTTTTATTGGTCAGTATGCCTTTCATCTTGCAAAAGGCTACCTTCGCAATGGCAATTCTTGTTCTAATCTCCTCAATGCATCTCCCATCAGATGTTATGACTGTGCCGAGATAACTATATCGATTCACTTGCTTAAGAATATGCCCATTTACTCGTATATCACATTGTGGTATTTCCTTCTTCCCAGTGACGACCATAATCTGTGTCTTCTTAATATTCAGTTCTAACCCTAGTTGTTCACTGTGTGCAACAACCGCATCTACTAAATTTTGCAGGTCCTGATCATTGTCTGCAATCAATACTGTATCATCTGCATATCTAATGTTATTAATGTATCGTCCCCCAATGTTGATTCCTTCCATATCTTCTATATTTCTGAAAATATGTTCACTGTACAGGGAAAAAGATCTGAAGACATTACACATCCCTGTCTAACACCTCTTTTAATAGGCTGATATTGAATTACTTCATTATCAATTTTTATGGCAGCTTGTTGTTTCCAATATATGTTTTTTAAAAGTCTAAGGTCATTTCCATCAATTTTTAGATCTTCAAGCATCCTTATCAAGTCGACGTCTCACTTTATCAAAAGCTTTTGTGTAGTCAATAAAGCAAAGATACAGATCTTTGTTTACTTCTATAGAACGGTCAATTACTGTTCTCAGTATATACACAGTATTTACTGTACCCTTGCCTTCTACAAACTCACATTGTTCTTCTCCTATTTCAGGTTGTATTTTCTTCCTCTTTGCATGATAATTCTTAGCAAAATCTTCGTAATGTGACTCATTATACTAATTGTTCGATGTTGATCACATTCCAAGGCTCCTGATTTCTTTGGGATTGCAATAAATATAGAATTACATAATTCAGGAGGCAACAATAGGCAACAAAGAACCAGACAGGCAAAAAAAAACCATGCAGGCAACAAACAACCAGACAAGCAACAGAGAACCGGACAGGCAACAAAGAACCAGGCAGGCAACAAAGAACCAGACTGGCAACAAAGAACCAGTCAGGCAACAAAGAACCAGACAGACATAAAAGTACCAGACAGGCAACAATAGCAACAAACAACCAGAAGGCAACAATAGGCAACAAAGAACCAGACAGGCAACAATAGCAACAAAGAACCAGAAGGCAACAATAGGCAACAAAGAACCAGACAAGCAACAATAGCAACAAACAACCAGAAGGCAACAATAGGCAACAAAGAACCAGAAAGGCAACAAAGAACCAGACAGGCAACAAAGAACCAGACAGGCAACAAAGAACCAGACTGTCAACAAAGAACCAGATAGGCAACAAAGAACCAGACAGGCAACAAAGAACCAGACA
This sequence comes from Cepaea nemoralis, assembly GCA_014155875.1. Lineage (NCBI taxonomy): Eukaryota > Metazoa > Mollusca > Gastropoda > Stylommatophora > Helicidae > Cepaea > Cepaea nemoralis. The sequence continues at coordinate 783,375 of JACEFZ010020212.1, forward strand.
GGCAACAAAGAACCAGACAAGCAACAAAGAACCAGACAGGCAACAAGAAACCAGACAGACAACAAAGAACCAGACAGACAACAACGTACCAGACAGGCAACAATAGCAACAAACAACCAGAAGGCAACAATTGGCAACAAATAATCAGACAGGCAACAAAGAACCAGACATGCAACAAAGAACCAGACATGCAACAAATAATCAGACAGGCAACAAAGAACCAGACAGGCAACAAAGAATCAGACTGGCAACAAAGAACCAGACAGGCAACAAACGACCAGACAGGCAACAAACGACCAGACAGGCAACAAAACACCAGACAGACAACAAAACACCAGACAGACAACAAACAACCAGACAGACAACAAACAACTAGACAGACAACAAACAACTAGACAGACAAGAAACAACCAGACAGGCAACAAACAACCAGACAGACAACAAACAACTAGACAGACAACAAACAACTAGACAGACAACAAACAACTAGACAGACAAGAAACAACCAGACAGGCAACAAACAACCAGACGGACAACAAACAACCAGACAGACAACAAACAACCAGACAGACAACAAACAACTAGACAGACAACAAACAACTAGACAGACAACAAACAACTAGACAGACAAGAAACAACCAGACAGGCAACAAACAACCAGACGGACAACAAACAACCAGACAGACAACAAACGACCAGACAGGCAACAATAGGCAACAAACAACTAGACAAGCAACAAAAAACCAGACAGGCAACAATAGGCAACAAACAACTAGACATGCAACAAACAACCAGACAGGCAACAAAACACCAGACAGACAACAAACAACCAGACAGACAACAAACAACCAGCAGACAACAAACAACTAGACATGCAACAAACAACCAGACAGGCAACAAAACACCAGGCAGGCAACAAAACACCAGACAAGTAACAATAGGCAACAAACAACCAGACAGGAAACAATAGGCAACAAAGAACCAGACAGTCAACAAACAACCAGACAGACAATCACCACTAGAAAGCAGACAGAAAATACAAGCACCATTTACCTTTGGGTACCGTAGTGACATCCAGATAGCCTAGCCTGGCGTCAGTGTCTCCATTGGGGTTACCAACATACTGGTCTAAGACCACGTTGTCCATGCTAGGGCAGGGAATACTTCTGAGAACTTTCACCTGACAGAAAGGACACACAATGTTTGGTCCACAATCCATGTGTATGTATATTTGAAAGAACATATTAGCTTCATACCACTGCAAGAGTACAAGAGGACTGTATGCTATTATTACACTTTTTCAAAAAAAAAAAAAAAAAAGACTGTCATTACTGCCTATAGTATGCCACAAAATGCGCCTGGAGAATTGCGATCAGGAGATGGGGACTGACCAGACACACGATTTCTCTCGGCCTGCAACACAGTTCACGATGTATACACCCACCCAGTAGTCTAAGGGAGATAATTCAAGTAATTTTACTCTTAACGGAGTAGAGGAATACGGCCCCTGAATTCCGGAATGTTCTAGGTGATGACACCGGAAGTAGTTTCTTAACTGGGCAATCGCAGCAAGCTAGCTAGGAGCTGGGAGAACTGATGGTTGTCTGGGGCTGGCGAACGTCTGCGTGGCTGCAGTTTGTCAGAAGGAAGAAATGGTTCCCAATGTCAACATAGTTTAAAAACTGTAGACACAACGTTCACAAGTTGGACTGAGGTTCCATGCTTTTAACTGCATTGCCAACCGAAAAGGTAAGAATTCTATCATTCTTGAATTCAAATACCCGATGTGCAGATTGCATGCCACGACAGTTGCATGTAGGTCAAGGTCGAGCCTGCAAGTTACATCGAAAACAGGCCTGTTGTTTGACCCCATTTCATCACGCCTGTTTAAATGACTAAAATTCTTGGCATGTTGCCAACAGTGCATTGCCGAGACAGGCCCAATGATGCACGACTTGTCTTACCTGCCAGAAGTTGTTTGAGGAGAAAATAGGCGCGGCTTGTTGGTGATTTGATGGCACTACTGGGCCGCCTTGGAACTCAGACGTAAGTCGACAAAACAGGAAGTCGGTGACGGCGTAACTAAAACCCTATCGTGTAATATATCCTCCGACTCGGCCGGTCAAGACGAATCTAATGGGAATGTCCGCGGTCAAATCGACAGGCATTTGAGCGATCCCGCGCGTGTCGAAGTTCGCATCTTTTGTCAGGGCAGCTACTGGTTTTTTTCTTTGCCTTCCTCATACACATTATGTTCATGGTCTCCTTAAGGGAATACTGTTCTAATCTATAATGGGTTCCTGTGAGGAGAACAACGGGAAGGGGAAGAGGGACAAGAGATGCTACAGACATGTCTGATGATTGCAGGGGGATAAATTGGGGAAAGCATGACCACCTGGGAATGGATGGAAGTGGGTTTTGCCAACGGCCCTCCTTCAGGGCCATCTTGCCTATGGGTACTGTAGACCTTCTAACCCTGTATGTCATTAGAAGACTTCCTATGGGGAACTGGGGCACAGACACTCATGACCAATTACCGTGGGTTCACTCTATCCCCATTCCAGGGAAACAGATGTTCTATTCAGCTGCTTTTCAGACCCCAGACCTTATTCTTTCTCTGACCCTGAGGCATGGCCTGTAATTGAACCACCACCAATCTTAGGGGATGTGATTTCACTCTCTGAGTACCATGATGATGTCTATCCCATATGATGAGTCGTGGTCACGTGATTCTCACCGAGGGTTGCCTGTGTCATTTTGTTCCAGATTCTACCTTCCGGAGAGGAATGATGGACAGTCAGTAAAACCATCATTATGTGCCAGCATCAGCAGTCTGGACAAACCAGTCAACGTGAAGTGATCATACTGCCCACTACCTAGTCAGTCGTCTGTACCCTCAGAGTAGGTCCAAGATGAATAAACAACCAGTTTAAGATAGAAACAACGTCTGGGCAAGTATACTGTTCGTGTGATTGTCCGGATGTGCCACTCATTACCTATTCGACAACCACTCAACTATCGATGATATCATTCCACACTTCGTTCACATGGATTACGGTCCTGATCATGAATATAGCCACAGACTTTAAACAATTGTGACTCTAGCAATGAACAATGTTCAATATATAAATTTAGCACTGGACAGTGAGCTTCGATGAACTTTAATTCAGGAACTGTGTTTCAATCAATATATTGTTGAGTTGGTGCAACTGTTGGTAAAGCAACGAACTTTCAGATTAAGTTAACCTTTTATAGAGGCACCTACATGATCGGATGAGGATGAAACTTCATGGTACTATTTGGACATATGCTCTGGTGTTCCACGGCCATTAGCCTGATCTAAGGTCAACTCGGAGGAGGTGCTATCTGGTCGAAGACTGAGGACCTGCTGCGAGAGACACTAGCTAAGTACCATTCATGTGTGGTGTGAGGCGTTGGCATTGTACTATGAAGACATCTTTATCTGGCTGCCTCAGCTAACTATCTAGTAGCAACTAGCACACCAGACAGATCTGCACTACATCCACATTATCTTCACTTTCCTTTGTACAATACACTTTTGTTATTGAGTTTGTAGATACCGGAGTTGCATCATTTATTCAGGACGATGTTTGAAAGGGTAACATCCCTTGGTTGGTTGTGAGAGAGATAGGTATCCGAGGACTGGCGGGGTCGCAGACTGAAAGTGTCCCAGTCCCAGATCTGAAGTCATCCCGAGATTTATACATATACATATATAAATAAATATAGGGATATATGTCTGAATGGATCTTAATTAATAAATGCGATAGCCTGTTCCCTTCACCCCAGGGAAGCTATATGACATAGTACCTTAGGTGTAGGACACGTGGGGTCTTGAGTCTGAGGAATTAAGATCACCTGGCTAGTGCAGTTAAATACCTCCATCCATCCATCATGTGCCATGCCGGTAAGCGTGGGCGGTCATGTTTTGCCATCTCACTCGATCACCAGAGTCGTGGATCTGCTCCGTGTTCTGTCTCGACCATGCCACAAGGCCAAGCCATCCAGGTACTTGCTTCTAGGTTTTCCCTTTGGTCTGTTCCGTCGATCTTACCAGTTGTCACCAAGTTCTCCAAATCATTTCTTCTCATAACATGCCCAAAATATTGTGACTGTCTACGTCTAATGTCTCTGATCAGTTTACGATCTTCATTTGTTTCTTGAAGGACTTGTTCATTGGTCTTTCTGGTTGTCCATGGTATTCTTTGCATTTTCCTCAGAAACCACATTTCTACAGCCATCAGATGTTTTTCAGCCTGACTGCTCATTGTCCAAGCTTCACATCCTTATAAAAGTACAGGTTCTATGTAGCATCTCAACACTTTTTCTCGTTTCAATTGACATCTTTTTATTGGTCAGTATGTTTTTCATCTTGCTAAAGGCTACTTTCGCCATGGCGATTCTTGTTCTAATCTCTTCAAGGCATCTCCCATCAGATGTTATTACTGTTCCGAGATAATTGTACCTGTTCACTTGTTGAAGAATATTCCCATTTACTTGTATATTACATTGTGGTATTTCGTTCTTCCTAGTGACGACCATAATCTGTGTCTTTTTACAATTTAATTCTAACCCTAGTTGTTCACTGTGTGTAACAACCGCATCTACTAAATTTTGCAGGTCCCGTTCATTGTCTGCAATAAAGACTGTATCATCTGCATATCTAATGTTATTGATGCATCGTCCCCCAATGTTGATTCCTTCCATATCTTCAATATTTCTGAAAATACTTTCAATGTACAGGGAAAACAGATCTGGAGACATTACACATCTCTGTCTCACGCCTCTCTTAATAGGCTGATATTGATCTACATCGTTATCAATTCTGATGGCAGCTTCTTGTTTCAAATATATGTTTTTTACAAGTCTAAGGTCTTTTCCATCAATTTGTTGATCTTCAAGCATTTAAAAAAATATCCCATTTGTGTGTCACGATACACCCATCTCGGGTATTCATGATGCTCATGTTAAACATTGCCTCAACGAGTCATGTATTCTTGATTATTTTTCATGCGTTTTAATGCTAATTGTTCTTTTGTTGTCAAAGAATTGCTTTATACGAGATGTTGAATGAAAGAATGTATGAGAGGAAATAGAGAAGAAGGGCAGAATGTTAGACGGGCCTGCGTGCCCAATTCTTAACCCTTTGAAAATAAAGATTTTCGTTCGTTCGTTCGTTCGTTCGTTCGACATGTCTCACTTTATCGAAAGCCTTTGTGTAGTCAATAAAGCAAAGATACAGATCTTTGTTTACTTCTATAGAACGTTCGATTTCTGTTCTCAGTATATATACAGCATTTACTGTACCCTTGCCTTCTACAAACTCACATTGTTCTTCTCCTATTTCGGGTTGTATTTTCCTCCTAACTCTTTGCATAATAATTCTCAGCAGAATCTTCGTGATGTGGCTCATTATACTAATTGTTCGATGTTGATCACATTCCAAGGCTCCTGACTTCTTTGAGATTGCAATAAATATAGAATTACATAATTCAGGAGGCATATCTCCAGTATCGTATATTGCGTTCAGCAGTCTGGTGACTTGGTCTATTCCATATTCTTCTAAGGCATTGATCATTTCTGTTATGATGTTATCTGTACCTGGGGTCTTGCCAGTTTTCATATGGTTAAGAGTATTCTGAACTTCCATCTTCAAAATTGATGGTCCTTCATTATTATTCCGACGATGATATTGTTCTTCTCTTGTATCATCATAAAGGTCTTTTACATAATCTGACCACGCGTGTAAAATCTGATCTTTTTCTATTATGAATTTGCCATCTTTGGTTTTTAGGCAACCCGTTGATGTGTGTGTTCTTTTGTTAGTGATGTCATTAACTCTTTTGTGCATTAATTTGGTATTCCGGATGTTGTATTGGTTTTCAATTTCTTCGCAATTTTCATCAAGCCATGTTTCTTTTGCCTCTTTGCATAGCTTCCTAATTTTCCTGTGAATCTCTTCATATTCTTCATTGTTATTTTTGTTATTCCTTCTTACTTCCATGAGTTTTAAGATGTCTTCCGTCATCCATTTCTTGCGTCCTATTATCTTTATTTTTGAAATGGTTGTTTCTGCAGCTTGGTTGATTGATTTCTTTAATATCTCCCATTGGTTACTGACGTCTTGAAATAATATTTCCATATCGGACAATGCGTCGAATTTGTTCTTTACCTCTACATTGAATTTACCTTTTATTTCCCCACTCTTCAGTGCCTGTAGATCAAATTTTGTGTTTCTTTGTGAATATTTGACTTTCTTTAATTTTATATGTAAATTGCTTAAGATTAATCTATGGTCGCTATAGCAGTCTGCGCTTGGTTTAGTTTTTGCAACTTTTAAAGCATTTCAAAATCTTCTGTTGACGAGACTGTAATCAATCTGATTTCTGATCTTATGATCAGGACTCCTCCATGTCCATAATCTCCTTAGGTGCTTGTGGCGAAACGCCAGTGGCCCATGTCCTCATACCTTCTTTGATTTTGGGGTAAACAGTGGGAAACAGCTTTCGGGAACCCTCCGTTCTCTTATTCACTCAATCCCCATGGAAGATAGTTCTCGTGGTTACTTTTACAACCCGTTCTTCTTAAGAGAACTATTAGAAGTCTGCCTTTTCTTCGGGAAAACCCGATAGGGCGCCTTGCACCAAATATGCACCAGTGCAACTTCTTGGGCAATTCATGTCCGTTTCAACACCTACCGTTTGGTATCTGCATCATGTCAATTTAACAATTTAAAGATTGGGACAGAAGTGCAGCATTCTACTGGTGAATGGAAAGGTAATAATTGGGTTTTAATTAGTCCTGCCAGACCTTGGCTTGTGAATTTCTGTTGTCTCGACTGGTGAGACGAATTGGCGAAAAGCCGGACATACCCTATTGTGAGTGGGTTGTCAGTTGGCCAATCTAGCTAAGAGTCGTGTTCTTGGCATGGCATGGGAACGAATCTGAGGAATATATTTCCCCATATGATGTTGCTTGTTCTTGGCAGCAGATGGAAGGGGGCTATCTTTCTTCCTACGGCATGAACTCTGCATAGTGTCATCTTTCATTTGAATATAAACATAACATATCCACGGAATGCCGGAAGGAGGGGAGGGCTCCGTGGGGACGGGTTCCACCCATCTATGTTCTGTCTTCTTGAGCCGGAAGAGGATATCCACTGTGCTATCTCTTTCGTCTTTTAGCGGATAGGGTGGCCAGGTGGACTGAATAGTTACTGGTCGATAAGATCATCTAGATCTATGTGTAATGTGAGGCACAGTCGGTGCATTGCGGCGACAGCTCAGACGAGAGCAGCGTCCGGAAGGGGTGGTATCTTCTTTCCTATTCTTGCTAGGGATAGGGAACTCCACTTCGTTCCCTACAAACGTACTACTATAATATTAGTTAAAGGGGGAAACACACATAATTACGCACCCAACACCACAAGAGCTTTGTCGTGAGAAAGAGAGGGTTTGCAAGTGAGAGGGAAGCCGGGAAACGAATGTTCCCAGTAAGAATAAAGGCATGGTATGCGTGTGGAGAGTGGGTCTTGTACGCAAAAAGTTCCTAGGGTGGACAACGGGACGTCTACAAGCTGGAGGTCTCATAAACCAGAGACGTAGCCAATCCAGGGGCTACCTGACATGTCAGGCCCATTCACTCGGGCCTCTTATCTAATTTATTTGGTAAGGAACATGTATGGACATCTATTAGTCCTCAGGATTGTGTTACTTGAGTCAGTCTAGTCGCTCACTAATCTCTGTCATCTCCAGGGTCCTCCTGGAATTGAAAGGAGCAGAAGGGATCTGCAAGGCCACGAGAGAATCACCTTAAGACATTCTCAGGTGAACCATGGACTTTCAGGACGGCCACAGGCTAATGAATCCAATCAAGGAATCAATGTCCGATTAGTCCTGATCTAGTGGCATCCTTCAGTACCCGCTCAATACAAATCCCATCATCAACTAAGAAGTGGTTGACCTTATGTTCCGGGCTGGACCTACACCTCATTCTCGGTCCTACTCATCCGTGTCAGTGACATTGAAAGACCCATACCCATTCCACATTCATGAACTATTCCCATTATTTGAAATCATTCCCAACCTTGTGCAAAATGAACTTTGAACTGACTATGTAGAGAAGTCCTCGCAAACCAGTGGGCTTGGTTCTACAGCAGCCTGTTGTTCGTACAACCGATCGGGAAGGAGGAAACTAACTAAGGACATAATCGGTGAGGCAGATGTCGACTGATTTGAAGAACTGTAAAAAATCAGAAATAAATATCATAATGGGTGATTTCAACGCAAAAATAGGAAAGCAAAGCGATGGATGCAGTGTAGGCAACCATGGTTTGGTAGAGAGAAATGAAAGAGGTTACAGACTTGTAGAATGGGCAAAAGAACAAGAAATGGTTGTAGGAAACACCTGGTTTAAACAACATCCTAGAAGATTATGGACATGGAGGAGTCCAGACAGCAGGATTAAAAACCAGATAGATTACATCCTGATAAGCAAAAGGTTTCGAAATGCATTAACAGTTGTTGTCAACAACTCAACTGACAGGCACTATCGGATACTTCTCCCACACCAAACAAGTAAACTTGCAAGTCGTGTGCGAGGAAAATAAATGGTACATTTTATTGCCGTTGGCTCGCTACAAGCAGGTAACAGTCGCTAGTAAACACACAACATAAAGCCACAGAAATTATCTATCACTAGTTGCTAATGCCTATGCTAACTCTCTATCTATTTAGTTAAACACAAAACCCCTATCGCTACTCTAACGAGGTGCACACTACAAGTCCTGTCCTCCCGTCTCCCGTTCTTTCATCCCCTCGTCACACACCACGCGGATCGACCTTCACCTTGGTGCGTGTTGCCTCACATGGCACGCTGATCGCAGACGTGGTATGTTGAGTGGATACTCAACTTCTCCGTGGCTACCACGAGGCGTGATGCTATCGTGATTAGAGTGCTAACTCTCTGAACAACGCCTGCGTGTCTCATGAGGGAATGGATAACCATCTCCCATTACCTCATCTTCCCTGCCCTTACCTCGGGCACAGTATCACCTCCTGGCCTCTTCAAGATTGACTGCTCTTCCTGGCGGAGGGGATGCGTTCGAGTCTTTGACAGTTGTAAAAACTGTTCCAAATGCAGACTGTTACAGTGATCACAGATTAATTACTGGCACATTGAGGGTAAAGTTAAAGAAAGTCAAGTATACAGCAGGAAACCCTAAATATGACTTGTGCAAATTGAAAACTGACAAAGAAATACAAGATAATTTTAACATAGAAGTAAAGAACAAATCTGATTTATTGTCTGATCTAGAGATCCTATTTCAAGATGTAGATGATCAATGGGAAATGCTGAAGAATTCAATCAGTTGTGCAGCAGAAAAAACTATTCCAAAAGTAAAGAAGGTGGGCCGTAAGACATGGATGACTGAAGAAATTTTACAACTAATGGAAACAAGAAGACAGAACAAAAATAATCCTGCCAAATATGAAGAAATTCACAGAAAAGTCAGAACCTTATGTAAGGAGGCTAAAGAAACATGGCTTGAGGAAAATTGCAGAGAAATTGAAAAACAACACAACAGTAAAAATGCGAAACTAATGCACAAAAGAATTCAGGAGATTACTAATCAAAGAACACGTACATCAGCAGGCTGCCTAAAGACAAAAGATGGAAGAGTCATAATAGAAAAAGATCAGATTTTACATGTATGGTCAGATTACGTGAAAAACCTTTATGACGATAACAGAGACGAACAATATATTGTTCAAAATAACAATGAAGGGCCAGCAATTTTGAAGATGGAGGTTCAGAATGCTCTTAATCATATGAAATCTGGCAAAACCCCCGGTCCAGACAGCGTCACAACAGAAATGATTAATGCTTTAGAAGAATATGGAATAGATAAAGTTACCAGTCTGCTTAATACAATATATGATACTGGAAATATACCTCATGAGTTATGTAATTCTGTATTTATTGCAATCCCAAAGAAATCAGGAGCCTTGGAATGTGATCAACATCGAACAATTAGTATAATGAGTCACATCACGAAGATTTTGCTAAGAATTATCATGCAAAGAGTTAGGAGGAAAATACAACCTGAAATAGGAGAAGAACAATGTGGGTTTGTAGTAGGCAAGGGTACAGTAAATGCTGTGTATATACTGAGAACCGTAATCGAACGTTCTATAGAAGTAAACAAAGATCTTCACGTTTGCTTTATTGACTACACAAAGGCTTTTGATAAAGTGAGACATGTCAACATGATAAGGATGCTTGAAGATCTACAAATTGATGGGAAAGACCTTAGACTTGTAAAAAAAACATATATTGGAAACAACAAGCTGCCATAAGAGTTGATAATGAAGTAAGCCAATATCAGCCTATTAAGAGAGGTGTGAGACAGGGATGTGTATATTTCAAATATGTGTTTAATCTTTTTTATTTGTTATCTTTCATTAAAATTACAATTTTAAAATTGCCGGCACCAAAACATTATTCAGCTATTTAAAAAAATAAAAATAAAAGTTATAGGGATAATATATATTGCAGTAAAATAGAATCTATTCTATTTAAGTCTATTCACAGAAAAAAAATTAAACAGTTATATTTATTCTCTGGTAACTAATAAAATATCAATAAATTAGCTGCGAGGGCCCAGGGGTCGAACACGTACTCGGTGCGCTTAGAGAAATGTATTTGAATGTATAATGACTACTAATATGAATTCAATGAGACGGACCCCGCCAGGGGCTGGGCGAAGCCGGAACAAGTCAGCTAGTTCGTTATATTATATCATCCAAGAAGCCCTGAGTAGTAGGGGGGACGCAAACTACACCCTAAATTAGGTGCAGCACCTTCGTAGTGACGTCATTTTTTACTATACGAATAGTTTAGCACCTACGGGTGACGTCACAAAACTGCACATACGGCGGACCACATGTTTGAAAAATTGGCGGGTATTTTCTTGGGTCTGGATGTCACCTCCTGTTGTCACTTCCGGTCCCGGGCGGGCGGGGGCGGGGGCGGAAGCGGGCGGGGCGGACAGCGAGGCAGGCCCCGGGCATGTGGAATACGTATATAGATAAGTAGACCAACTAGTCGCCGGGCACCTGAGTTCGAGTCCCAGTGTGTGTGTGTGTGTGTGTGTGTGTGTGTGTGTGTGTGTGTGTGTGTGTGTGTGTGTGGTGCGGTGCGGTGTGTCGTGTGATCGAGCTCCAATCATGCAGATATCGACCCCTTCGATGAGGCGACCGAAATCAATATGGCAGAGTGGAAAAAATGATTTATTCCATCACTAGTGTTACCCCGAGTAGGTCAAGCAATGACAGCGTCAATAAACTTTTGCACGCTGATAGCTAATTCGGCATTTGTCCATAGTGGGTACCCATGTATCAACTTTAAGCGAGTGGCGAAAATCTGGTGTAAAAATATACTAGACAGGCAGACAATATTATTAAATAATTAAGCCTAAAAACATAATAAACGGTTAAATTTCAAGTATGTATATCGGAGCACAGTAATGACAATATAAAACTATTATTGTCAATTAATTTAAGGCGTAACTTGCTAAGATAATTATAAAAATATGTAATATTATTAAGACCCACAGTTATATCCCCTTAATAAACAGAATAAAATTATGCCAAGGGAGACTATTCGTCTCACTTGACTCAACCAGAATTAATAATGTCCCTTCATTGCACTGTAGCAAATGCTACAACAGGTAAAGGTCGCCCAGGAGTCCTATCTTTCCATCGTTCTGTCTTTTCTTTACGTCTCTAGCCGTAAAACACTCCTTTCTTTTCCACCACCGGCCAGCTCTGATCATTACCGGAGATAAACACGCACACTAAAGCTGGCTGACACCAGCGCTGGCCAGCTCGAGCTGATCTTACCTGAGATAAACACGCCCACTGAGGCGCTCTGGTTGACCGTTAACATAATTAGCACGCAGTGGTCAATCGGGCAAGAGAGGGAAATCTTGCGTTTAAGATTGGTAAAGTTAAGTCGGCAGTTTAAAATAAAATTCAGCACAAATATGTATTTCTATTTGCTGTAAATATGGTTCTTCTGATTGAATTAAAGCAAAAGCCTATAAATCTACTTCGACCAAAGATACGCTGTGAAATCGTCTATACCTCCAAGTAGACTATGAGCAACACATATAAGCGAAAACAGCATCGTGTGCCAGGTCGACTTGCGTAGGGCGATCATGTCTATTTTTAACGGATTTCATTCGATGTATGCAGTGCAAGGAATAGGCAACAAGCGGTCTACCTTGAGAGCGCTCTATGTGAAGAGGGTGTATCACCAGCTAGGTGTCTATCTATTACAGTACGTTGCAGTCAGCCCCAACATTGTTTGGTTGCTCGTGTGCCATCATGATGTGCCGCGTGTGTGTGAGTGCGTGTGTGTGTGGATGGTGTGTGTGTGTCTGTATGTATGTGTCTGCGCATGCGTGCGTGAGTTTGTGCGTGCGTGCGCGCGTATGTGCGAGCTCCATAGGAAACTTCAATATTGGGGGAGTGGCTGTGGAGTGGGTGTAGGACAGGTTTGCTGTTAGTAAAAAGGTGGGTGGATCAAGAGGCGGTGTGGGTGAATTATGGAGACAGGGGTGGAAAAGATACTAGCGAAGAGGCCACCGGGGCTGAATGGTGGAGACAGGGGGTGGAAAACTGATTAGCGAGGAGGTCACCGTGGCTGAATGATCCTATCACAAGTGGTAATGGGAAAACCATAACACATGCTCACTGGCTGGCGCTGCACCCGAGCACCCGTGGCTAATGCTCACATCCGATCACATATGACGCTGCTCCCGGTCGCATGTGTAATCCCAACCAGACCACAGGCTCACTGTCTACGAGATATCAAAGAAGGCGTCGCATGGGTGTGATGGGGCTACAGTACTATTCAGCCGAATGGGGGAGTGGCTGTGGAGTGGGTGTAAGACGGGTAGATAGGTGCTTCTGATCATTGTTAAGGGGTGGTCGAGTGGTTGGGTGGGTAGATAAATACGTCCATTCCTTGATAAGAACCGGAGGTTAAGTCTCATATTAAAAGTCTGGGGCATGAACACATAGTTGGCTGAGGTGAGGGTGACCTCCTGGGTGACTCAACACGTGACGATACCATTAATGAACACGCGTGAACGTGTTCAGACATGTCTTTGGGGAAAACTGGAGGATGACTCAGAGCGTACTGACAGCATAACGATACAGCCGAGACACTTGGGTAATGGTCACAGTCGATTAAATATGGCGATGCTTCCGGTCATATGTCTAAGGTATACAATCGAAACACATGACTAAAACCGGTAAAGATGGCGTCGCACTCGATCACATGTGTAAGTGTACAACCACGTGGCTAAAACCGATCAAAGATGGCGCTGTAGCCGGTCACGTGTCTTATGGGATACATCCGAAACACGTGACTAATAACTCAACCGGTCAAAGATGGAGTCGCATCCGGTCACATGACCAGACAGTGCATAATAATCTGCTGAGTCATTCTACGTCAGCAAATAGCGTGTATAAGACGACCAGCATTCGTCGAATAGAAGTACCGGTCTCAGTGAACAGCAACCAGCTCACAATGTTACAACTCGCTAACGGTAAGTTGGCTTTTTGATAAAGCTTTCACATTTTCGTTGTGTTTCTCCAAGTAGGCATATGGGTAACCTAACAATACTAGTAAAATACAGGGGATAAATGGTGCTAGACGCATATTTCTGAAGAGGCAAGCCATTTCTTCCTATAGTATTGTAGGCTGGGTCGACATGGAATAGATCTGGCATTCAAACTTTTGAACACAGCACTATGGTGGTACCTTAATAATATAGATAGTAATGTGAAGTCGTAGGGGAAGGTGAAAGTGTACTGCGGGTCCACATACCCATTATCGATAGAAATATATGAAGTGTGTAACAGAAAGTGCATGTCAGATTCATAGCTATTATCTGTAATATCCATGTCTATAACGCTGATAAAGTACCCTATTCTTATCTGTTTTACAGATACCGAGACCCACGAAAACCTAATTAGCAAACTGTGGAGCATACTAAGAGCTGAACCATACAGCTATTGCATGGCGTGTCTTAATGTCCCACAAAATCAAGAAGCCGAGAATCCATTCAGTCATTTTTGTGATTATGGTGAGGGTGGTAGTTTTGCAGATGTAGTAACGGTTCGATTGCGAGATGTACTACAACAGAACTTCACCAAACAAGAAATAATCACATTAAGCCTGAATAGAATTGAGGAGTGCATCCTCGACTATAATCAACAACAGGATACTCCAGAACCATCCTCACCAAACGTCGAGCGAACATCATCACCGGCATCCTTAACCTTTAGTCAATCCACACTAGCGGACGAGTATTAAAGCACCTACATAAAAAACAAAATGGCTGTAATATACTTACAGTCCTGTCTTTAATAGCTGACCAGTCATCAATACGAAGAAAACTACAGTGGGTGTGAGGATACTGCATATGTATATCACTGGTATTCTGACTTCACAGACTGTAGCTCACAGTGACTACAACGCAAGTAACACGGCGCCCTCTACGCTATCTATTTCATCATGTTGAGAGGTCATGGGGCGAAGCATGACCCGCATTTCCAACCCAGCTCAAACATACAACGGGTCAACGAGCGGGTAGTAGAGCGCTTAGTCGCGCCATACGGACAGCCACGGCTGAACCGCTTGACCTAAGAAACTGGCTGAAACCGGTTTTACGCGTGGCTCAAAAACTAGTATATAAACCAGAGGCTGGTAACACTCAAGCATTGTGATCAGAAGATGACTACAGACCTCAAGACTGTGCCTGCTAACTGGGTCTACATGACTCGTAGTGGTGAGACTATTAGACCAGTGGGCGGTGGTGATAAGGCCGTGTTTGTCTCATCCTACAGAGGAACGAGCATGTTACACATCCGAAGATTTTACGGTGATTCCGACAAGAGATTCCCGACTAAGACGGGTATGACACTTACTCGGCAAGAATATGAACAGATGAGCGCCATGCATCGCGAGATCCTAGCTGACTTTGACAGACTCAACCAAGTTAACCAAGCCAGTGACGAAGTCAAACAAGACACTAACAGAGGCAAGCAAGTCAGTAACCAAAACATTCAAGTCAGTGCTCATGTCAAACAAGCCACTACCAGAAGCAATCAAGTCCAAAACACTCAAGTCAGTGCTCAAGTTAAACAAGGAACTAACCGAAACCACCAAGCAGACGCATACTATACCGCCAGTTTTCAACCAAGCTACAGTCAGATGTGTGATGACTCCAGCAACCAGATGTGTAATGAGCCCAATAGCCAGCTGTTTGATGTGCAACAAGACACCAACCGAAGCAGTCAAGTCCAACACACTCAAGACAGTACTCAAGTCAAACAGGGTACTAAACGAAGCCACCAAGTAGACGCATACTATACCGCCAGTTATCAACCCAGCTACAGTCAGATGTGTGATGACCCCAGCAACCAGATATGTGAAGAACCCAATAGCCAGATGTTTGATGTGCCCGACACTCAGATGATTGATGGCCCGGTTGTCTACAATACTCAGATGTCAGCCCACCAATCAGGAGACCAGCCTTATGACTACATACCAAGTGACCTATACATACCAGGCTACCAGCCGGAAAAAACCAACCTACTTAGACAGTGGTGTGAAGAAACCCAGAAACAACATACAATTTGTATAGCTCTATATGTGAAAATAAAATATTGTGATGATACTATGTATACCAGCTCATATCACATCATCCATTTCGTATAATGACATTATGCATTTTTTAAAATTATTATTCTTGTAAAATGTACTGAAATACTAAATAAACAGGTGTATAGATTATAATTACGTCTTGGTTGTTGAATATTTAGTGTTTACGGTGTATATAGTTGTCATGCGGTGAGGGAATGAAGGGCAAAAATCTCAATCAAGTAATACAATTTGTTAGCCAAATGGGAAACAATTTTCTCTACATTTCAACCAGACATATAAAAAGCTCACCCAAACTCATGAAAAGTAGGAAACTTTGTTAACCAAATGTGAAAAGTTTTGGTCACATTTCATCCAAACTTATAAATAGCTCAGTCAAACTTATGAAAAGTAGGAACATTTGTTAATCAAATGTGAAAATTTTGGCCAAATTTCAACCAAACTTATAAAAAGTAGGAAACTTTGTTAACCAAATGTGAAAAGTTTGGCCAAATTTCAAACAAACTTATAAAAAATTGGAAATTTTTTTCACCAAATGTGAAAAGTATGGCTAAATTTCAACCAGACTTATAAAAAAAAAAAGTAGAACACTTTGGTGACCAAATGTTTAAAGTTTGGCCAAATTTCAACCAAACTTATAATAATCTCAGTCAAACATGTGAAAAGTAGGAAAATGTCATAAACAAACGTGAAAATTGGCCACCTTTCACCCAAACTTATGAAAAGTGGGAAATTTTGTTGTCCAGCTGTGAAAAGTTTGACCAAATTTCACCCAATCTTATGAAAAGTAGGAAACTTTGTTAACCAAAAGGCGAAAAGTTTGACCAAAGTTCAGCCACAGTCATCAACAAGTAGGAAATCTGTTAACGAAAGTGAAAAGGTTAGCCAAATTTAAAACAAACTCATAAAAAGTAGGAAACTTTTGTTAACCAATTGTGAAAAGTTTGGCCAAATTTCATCCAATCTTATAAAAATCTCAGTCAATCTTATAAAAAGTAGGAAATTTTGTTGACCAAAGTGAAAAAATTGTGGCCAAATTTCAACCAAACTTATAAATATCTGATCCAAACTTATAAGAAGTGGGAAATTTTGTTGTCCAGATGTGAAAAGTTTCCCCAAATCTCACCCAAACCTATGAAAAGTAGGAAACTTTGTTAACCAAAATGTGAAAAGCTTGGCCAAATTTCAAACACACTCATAAAAACTAGGAAACTTTGTTAACCAAATGTGAAAAGTTTGCCTAAAGTTCATCGAAACTTATAAAAAGTAGGAAACTTTGTTAACCAAATGTGAAAAATTTTGGACACGTGAAGAAAATATTTCATCCAAAACTTATGAAAAGTGGGAAATTTTGTTAACAAAATATGAAACATTTTAGCCAAATTTCAGCCAAACTTTTAAAAAGTAGGAAAATTCCTTACCAAAAAGGAAAGATATCTCACGTTGTCATTTTACATCCCCAACCTACTAGAGATATGCGTCTACCCCCCCCCCCCCCCCCCCCCCCCCCGGCAAACAACAGTTGTATTTCAGAAAATTAAATGTACCTTATGTAATAAGTCACTATGATTGAAGGAAAAAATAAATTTTCAACAATAAAATTGTACACAAATTAACAATTAAATTTCTCTTTATACTTCCAATTTGAGTGTTTCATGTAAAAATTTATGCATGGGGCTCATCTGTTCATATTCTTGCCGAGTAAGTGTCATTCCCGTCTTAGTTGGGAATCTTTTGTCGGAATCACCGTAGAATCTAAAATCTTCGGATGTGTAACGTGCTCGTTCCTCTGTAGGATGAGACAAACACGGCCTTATCATCACCGCCCACTGGTCTAATAGTCTCACCACTACGAGTCATGTAGCCCCAGTTAGCAGGCACAGTCTTGCGGTATGTAGTCATCTTCTGATCACAATGCTTGAGTGTTACCAGCCTCTGGTTTATATACTAGTTTTTGAGCCACGCATAAAACCGGTTTCAGCCAGTTTCTTAGGTCAAGCGGTTCAGCTTATGCTGACGCGAATGTCCGTATGGCGCGACTAAGCGTTCTACTACCCGCTCGTTGACCCATTGTATGTTTGAGCTGGGTTTGAAAATGCGGGTCATGCTCGCCCCATGACCTCTCAACATGATGAAATAGATAGCGTAGAGGGCGCCGTGTTACTTGCGTTGTAGTCACTGTGAGCTACAGTCTGTGAAGTCAGAATACCAGTGATATACATATGCAGTCTCCTCACAACCACTGTAGTTTTCTTCGTATTGATGACTGGTCAGCTATTAAAGACAGGACTGTAAAGTATATTACAGCCATTTTGTTTTTTATGTAGGTGCTTTAATACTCGTCCGCTAGTGTGGATTGACTAAAGTTAAGGATGCCGGTGATGATGTTCGCTCGACGTTTGGTGAGGACGGTTCTGGAGTATCCTGTTGTTGATTATAGTCGAGGATGCGCTCCTCAATTCTATTCAGGCTTAATGTGATTATTTCTTATTTGGTGAAGTTCTGTTGTAGTACATCCCGCAATCGAACCGTTACTAGATCTGCAAAACTACCACCCTCACCATAATCACAAAAATGACTGAATGGATTCTCGGCTTCTTGATTTTGTGGAACATTAAGACACGCCATGCAATAGCTGTATGGTTCAGCTCTTAGTATGCTCCACAGTTTGCTAATTAGGATTTCGTGGGTCTCGGGTGCAGCGCCAGGTAGTGAGCATGTGTTATGGTTTTCCCATTACCACTTGTGATAGGATCATTCAGCCACGGAGACCTTCTCGCTTATCAGTTTTCCACCCGCTGTCTCCACTATTCAGCCCTGGTGGCCTCTTAGCTAGTATCTTTTCCACCCTTGTTTTCATAATTCACCCACACCGCCTCTTGATCCATCCACCTTTTTACTAACAGCAAACCTGTCCTACACCCACTCCACAGCCACTCCCCCAATATTGAAGTTTCCTACGAGTGCGCACATGCGCGCGCATGCACCTACAAACTGACGCA
Organism: Cepaea nemoralis; assembly: GCA_014155875.1. NCBI lineage: Eukaryota > Metazoa > Mollusca > Gastropoda > Stylommatophora > Helicidae > Cepaea > Cepaea nemoralis. The sequence goes on from JACEFZ010020212.1 coordinate 802,136, forward strand.
CGCATGCGGAGACACATACATACAGACACACATGCGCGCGCGCATCCACACACACACACGTGCACTCACACACACGCGGCACATCATGATGGCACACGCGCAACCAAACAATGTTGGGGCTGACCAACGTACTGTAATAGATAGACACCTAGCTGGTGATACAGAAATACATATTTGTGCTGAATTTTATTTTAAACTGCCGACTTAACTTTACCAATCTTAAACGCAAGATTTCCCTCTCTTGTCCGGCTGACCACTGCGTGCTTAATATGTTGACGGTCACCCAGATCGCCTCAGTGGGTGTGTTTATCTTAGGTAAGATCAGCTCGAGCTGGTGTCAGCCCGCTTTAGTGTGCGTGTTTATCTCCGCTAATGATCAGCGCTGGCCGGTGGTGGAAAATAAAGGAGTGTTTTACGGCTAGAGACGTAAAGAAAAGACAGAACGATGGAAAGATAGGACTCCTGGGTGACCTTTACCTGTTGTAGCATTTGCTACAGTGCAATGAAGGGACATTAATAATTCTGGTTGAGTCAAGAGACACAAATAGTCTCCCTTGGTTTAAATCTATTTCGTTTATCAAGGGGATATAACTGTGGGGTTTAATAATATTACATATTTTTTATAACTATCTTAGCAAGTTACGCCTTAAATTAATTGAGAATAATAGTTTTATATTGACATTACCATGCTCCGGTATACAAACATGAAATTTAACCGTTTATTATGTTTTTTAGGCTTAATTTTTAATAATATTGTATGCCTGTCTAGTATATTTTTAAACCAGATTTTCGCCACTGGCTTAAAGTTGATACATGGGTACCCACTATGGACACCTGCTGAATTAGCTATCAGCGTGCAAAAGTTTAATGACGCGGTCATTACTTGACCAACTCGGGGTAACTCGAGTGATGGAATAAATCATTTTTTCCACTCTGCCATATTGATTTCGGTCTCCTCATCGAAGGGGTCGATATCTGCATGATTGGGGCACGACAAACCGCATCGCACCGCACACACACACACACACACACACACACACACACACACACACACACACACACACACACTGGGACACGAACCCAGATGCCCGGCGACTAGTTGGTATACTTATCTATATAAGTATTCCACATGCCCGGGGCCTGCCTCGCTGTCCGCCCCGACCGCCGCTGCCCCGCCCCGTCCGCCCGGGACCGGAAGTGACAACCAGACCCAAGAAAATACACGCCAATTTTTCAGAAATGTGGTCCGCCGTAGGTGCAGTTTCGTGACGTCACCCGTAGGTGCTAGACTCTTCGTATAGTAACAAATGACGTCACTACAAAGGTGCTGCACCTAATTAAGGGTGTAGTTTGCGTCCCCTCTACTACTGCCCTGGGTATGAAAACGTGAGACGAAGAAATTCATTGGCATTGAGAATCTTTCGCATTTACTGAACCCTTGCCTTCTACAATTCCACATTGTTCTTCCCCTATTTATATAATTATAATTGATACTCCTATATTTTTTTTTCTCTCCACCTGAATAGTTTATGCTGCATTCCTGGGAAGTTATAATTATAATGCCTTCTGGTCTCTGGTCTCACTTGTTAACATTCAATCTAACATGTTTATATTCAGTCTTCTCATTTCTTTCTTGTTGTTATCAAATAACCTCAATATAATAGCTTCAACCGAAATGAATAGTGAAAATCAAAACTTATATCTTAACATAGCAAAAACAAAGATAACGCATACAGATAAAACTACTATAGGGAAAGAAATATTTGTTAATGAGGAAAAATTGGAGGTGGTGGAAAATTTCGAATATCTTGGGCCATTAATTACTAACAATGGTGGCACAATGAAAGAAATTAAACGACGACTATGCATTGCTCGCCGGTTTTCAGGCCAGAGGTTAGCGACTTTTCTCCGTAATCTCGTATACTCTCGTAAGTAACGTGACGACGGTGTGAATCAGCAGTGGTTTGAATCTCGTCGGCAACTTACGGTGTATATGAGCCGGCCGCTCAGAAAGCAATGGCAAACTACTGAGCGTAATCTTGCCAAGAAATTAACAATCAGCTGAAAGATGCTGATGTTGACAGCGATGTCCTGTAAAGGATATACAAGTATTATTTATTATCCGTTGCTCTTCATAGACTAAAACAACTGGATAAATTATGGAATGGGACAGATAGAACTACAAAAATTAGATATTTAAGAGCATGCATCTTTCCCGTTGCAACATTTGCCTGTGAGACCTGGACACTTGGTGTGCCAGGATGTAAAACCAGGAGTTTCTACTCAAGATCTGCGCGGGTGCTACGGAGTTCGTGCATCGAGCGAAGCCATCCTTGAGTGAATTTTCAGCAGCGTGTGTGGTTCTCAGCAGTGTGTGTTTACGTTTTTTCAACATGGCGGAACAACGTGTGTTCTCCGAGCGGCCAGAAGTCAACATACTGAAGCGGCGTGGTAGCCGCGCAGGGAGAAAGAAACAAGGTAAGCGCGGTGGTTTGAGACGTTTTAGACTCAAGTGTCACCGTCTAGGACTCAGGAACATCCGTATTCTATATTGGAACTGTGCCAGTGTAAAACAACGGGGCTCTATTTTAGAAACCCTAGTTTACAGGAACGACATTGTAGCACTCCAGGAGACGAGACTGGGCGATCAGCTACTCCGAATTGCCGGCTTCAAATGTTTCTACAACAGACGACATCTGGGAACGGCGATTCTCGTTCGCGACAGCATGGTGGCGTCAGAGCTAGACATGTCCAGTTGGGACAGTGACGATATACAAATACAGGCGTTGAGAGTTCATTCCAGTACCCCATTCGTGTTGGTTAATGTTTATGCCCGCAATGCGAGTGTGGACGCCCAGAAGTGGCAGTGCTTAAGTGGCATATTAGGCCACATGAGAAATGTTATTTTCTGTGGTGACTTCAACGGTAAAGGCAGATTATGGGGAAACACTTCCTCCAATACACAAGGGGAGGAGCTCGAGACTGCACTGGAAACCATCGACCTGGTTTGTATCAACAGTGGCTGTGTCACCAGGACAGCAAGCCGTCCAGGCGATGAGGACAGTGCTATTGATCTGGCGCTAGTTTCACCTTCACTCACTACAGTGTGTAGATGGGGTGTCCTAGGACACCATGGCAGCGACCACCACCCTTGCAGCATATTGGTGGAGAAAGGGAGAACCAGGCAGCACAAGCTAAAGGTAAAGACGTTCCAGTATGATAGTACAGGGCAAGATGTGGTGAGTAAAATAAGACGTGACAAGCGCAGAACGTTTCAGGGCAGGAAAAAAAGCTGGGAGCAGCCACCGTGGTGGAGTTTCGAGGTGAAGAAGGCTTGGGTGGATAAGCGTAGTGCTGTAAGGAGATGGCAAAATGCCAAGAAGAACAGAGCTGGTCATCCTAGTCCCAGCTTGCACTTAGAAAGAGAGATGCACACAAAAGTAAGCTATTTCAAAAAACTGGTCAAGGTGGTTAAAAGCGAAAAATGGGCAGAGGTGCGTCAAAGAGTAAGCACAGACAAGTCACTGAAATTGTTCTGGCGACTACATAAAAGCATGAGTGGTGTAGTCAAGAATAAGAGCATTTCTGACTTCCAAGGTGCTGACCTCATCTGGCAGAGGACTGACGAGGACAAGGGCAAAGCCCTCTTTGAACGCTACCTTGAGCAGAGCAACCAGACAGACATGGGAGGCCGAAATCTGGCCAAGGAGGTCACCTCAGACAGATGCAAGGCCCAGAACACTTCGGATGAAGACACAGTGACAGTGAAAGAAATCAAGGCTGTGCTTCGACGATCAAAAAACAGTGCTCCAGGTCCTGATGGCATAAGATACGACGACATAAATAGGTGTACCGACAATGAGCTAGAGAAACTAGCAGACACGTACAACAACAGTATAGGGAGTGCTAGCATCAAGGAGGAATGGTTACACAGCTATCTGATTCCCTTGCCGAAGCCTGACAAAGACCACAAAAAAATTCAGGGATATCGAATTATAACCATGCAGAATACAATAGGCAAGCTGCTGGAGAAGGTAATTGCCAGGAAAATATCAAGCCAACTAGAGAGGCAAGGTGTTTTCCCACCTACCCTGGGTGGGTACCGTCCAAAAAGAGAAACCTGGACCAATGCAGCAGTCTTTGCCCATGATGACTATTAAGGTTTCCACTCAGGCACTGAAACCGTTGCTGCAGCGATTGATCTTGAAGACGCATACAACAGAGTACCACTGGATTTTTTAATGTTTCAGCTTCTTGAACTAAACGTAAGTCCATTCCTCCTTAGTTGGATCGCTGCAGCCCTCTTCCAACGGAAAGTAGTTTTTAGATGTGGCAGTTGGACTTCGGAACCAACAACAATATATCCTGGCCTACCACAGGGATCACCATTATCTCCGGTACTGTTCAACGCCTACACAGTGAGAATCACCAGTGAGCAGATCACTGGACCTGGCAGGACATTGTCATATGCCGATGATGTGTTAGTGTATCGTCAGGGTAAGGATAGAGAGGAGGTTGCTGTGGAACTACAAACCGAACTCAATCGCATAAGTACTTGGTGTGATGAAGCTGGGGCAATGGTCAACCCAACAAAGGCAACAGTGACTTGGTTCTCGTTGAATAATCATATTGTCAACAATCCAACACCAACTGTAATGCTGTGTTCAGAGACGGTGGAAAGAACGCAGGCAATGAATTACCTGGGGATACGGTTTGATCGAAGCCTTGCTTATAATGTGCACATAGACCAGGTGATAACAAAGGCCAAGCGGGGTTTGGCAGCGATGTGGGTGATGGCGGCAGCAAACTGTGAGCAGCGCTATCTATGTCTTCTGTACGAGGGGCTGGTCATGTCTGTTTTGGAGTATGCAATGGCAATCCTGACTCTCAGCCATAAGCAGATAGAAAGGATGGAAAGGATACAGAATGAAGCTATGCGCATTATTCTTGGATGTACAAGAGATACAGCATGCAGGGTGATGCGTTACCTTCTTGATTTTCCAACCATTGAAGAGAGAATACAAGTTTGCAGGGCACGCGCCTACCTCAGAATTAACGCAAACACACAACATCCTTTGCATAGTGAAATTAGGAAGGTGAAGGGCAGCAGGTTAAAAAGAGGACGGTCGTGGATGGGTCAAGCCGAAGACATTCTTCAACAGGTTTTTTCACTTGAGGACTTAGAACCTGGCGAGGAGTGGGTGCAAGTGCCAACAGACTTCTGCACATCCTTTTCAGTTTGCATCCAACTAGATAGAAAATGCAGACAAGAAAATCCGGCTGCTGTTGAGGCTGAAGTACAAGCGTTGATTTTCGAGAATTCGCTAGACGGTGACGCGGTCATCTACACAGATGGGTCGGTCGTCCGACATGTGAGAAGCTCATGGGCCTTTACAGCTCGGGCCGGAGGGAGAATTGTGAAGGAGGACTCTGGTGCTTTCACTGAAACCACAAGTAGCCTGACCATGGAAGTCATGGCAGTAAGTAAAGCAATAACATGGCTCGAGACACAGACATTCACTAGGGCTAGTTTTCTTAGCGACTCAATGAACATGATCAAGAGGATAGAGGAGGGGTCGATCCGAAGAGAATGGTTGTTGCCTCTGAAGCGGTCTCGGCTGGCAAAGATTAGTTTCATCTTCGTGCCAGGGCATGCGGGAGCACAAGGGAATGAGCGGGCTGACAGGCTCGCAGGTGAGGCTACTGTGGAGGGCGGACGCGCCATGGACCAGGCTGACATTCTGAATGCTCTACGAGAAGTGAGACTTTTGCAAGAACCAAGTGATGACTGTGAATCTACAACAATGGCCAGACTGCGGGAGCAGCAAATTAAAAGAGGGGTGGCCAAACAAGAACACTACGCAGGAAGCCAAAGAAAATTGATAAACCAACACAGAACTGGCGTCGTTAGCCGCTACACGCTGCGGGATTTGCTGAGGAGGGGATCCGAGCACTTATGGACTGAATGGTTCGATGTGCAACGAGGATGATCTGTCGACTAACTAACTAACTAACTAACCTGGACACTTACTAAACAAGCTGAACAGCGCATACATGCCTCTGAATGTAATTGTTATAGACGGGTTATCTTGGCTACAGAAAAGAACAAATGCATCCATACTTCAAGAGCTGAATATTGAAGAAGGTAAGAAGGTTGTATAACAGAACAGAATAACAGTTATGGCAAAATGGTCGTGGTTGAAATGGAATGGCCCAGGTTTGATGATTAAATAGCAAAGTTAATTCCTGTGCAGTTTAGGTATTAGTAAGAGGCTCACTGACGAGCACAATAGAGATGTCTAAGATGACGTGACGGCAACTACGTACGTTGACAACAATCAACGTGCGAGATAGAAGCCATCTAGCCAGCGACCAAGCAAGACGCACGGTCCATGATGAACGATTTGATTCTATCTAGTTTTAGTCGAACCCGTCAATGACTTAGGCACTCAATATGTGTGAGGAAAGAGTTAAAGGTTATTCTAAGCAACAGAAAAAAAAATGATAATGTAAAAGGAACCACGAAATAGATTTTTGAGATAACATCGAGAATGAAATTGCCTTTTTGTACAGTAAACTAAGTGACGTGGCCATGTTTTTGATACTAATTGACGTGCCGACCTGGAACCGCATTTTTAGTACCAGAAGTGAATAAAGGATGCCAAAACCTAAAAACTACAGAGGCTGGCTTATACATTATTCTACGTTTCAAAATGTTTTTGAGTTTCGTTGAAGCATTCACCTTGAAAATTACCGCTGCTGTTCGACGCCTATTTGAATTCTGAATTAAGAATATTTTTTCAAGATGCTTTACGATCTGGCTGCCATGGACCCCTCTGCGGCGGTTGGCCACAATGGGTGACGACACCCACAAAGTTGGCTATTAACGACGATAAAACAAAGAAAATTGAAATAGTTTGGTCACTTGAAACGCCATGGAGGTTTAGAAAAAACAATAATGGAGGGTTAAATGTCCCCACCGTAAATGCCTGGGAAGAGGAGGAGGAAGGCCAAAGATAGGAGGTGCAGGATGTGGTGGGTGATCTACAGATGGGTGTATCGGACACGGGACATCTTGCTTGTGATCGCGAAGTTTTCCGGAGGGTTGTTATGGCAGCGAGGTCCTGCATGGGATATGCTATTGAATAAATGTTATCGAAGTGTGGAATCAATCAATCATGTGCCATGCCGGAAAACGTCATGACTCGCCATTTCACTCGATCACCAGTGTCGTGGATCAGCTCATTGTTCCTGTCTCGTCCATGCCATGTGGCCAAGCCATCCAGGTATTTTCCTCTCGGTCTTCCTCTTGGTCTGTTCCCCTCGATCTTGCCAGTTGTCACTAAGTTCCCCAATCCATTTCTTCTCATAACATGTGTTATGCTATGTGTGGAATGGGCGTGGTTATTTCTTTTTAAATGTTGTGTGGCCATAAGAGGCCAGTAAAAAAATGTTGTTTCCCCACAGAGGGGAAGTTGATTTGTCGAATTGTCATAGGATGCCATTGAAAGTGCAATATTACGAATTAAATATAAATGTAGATTATTAAACGTTGATTATAAAATGTAAGTATATAAAGAAAAATGAACGTTTCTGTAAGTAAGTTAACAGCATTATTCTTAAACCTATAATATCTGATTGATGCATTGACACTTTTATTTCTAAAAGAAATAATGAATCGATTTGTATGTTAGTTCGTGATATTATAGCTTGTATACAATTTTCGTCTTTAAATTCCAGTAATCTCCCTTGTAACAATATTTGATTTTATGTCCCCTACACATTGCTTATCTAGGTGTTTTTTTTAGTATTCCGCTGAAAGCTTGAACATTAGTATTAATAAATTTAGTGATCAATCAAGACATTACTATCATGCTATTATAATATACTAAATATTCTCTAAGGAAACGTAATTGCACCAGCATTTCGGCACTGTTCCGATTGACGGTCCCAAATAGTTCCGCAGTGAATACTAAATCTTAGGTGTAAAACAGGGCCTCATTCAATCAATCAATCAATCATGTGCCATGCCGGAAAGCGTGGGCGGTCATGATTCGCCATTTCATTCGATCACCAGAGTCGTGGATCAGCTCAGTGTTCCTGTCTCGTCCATGCCATGTGGCCAAGCCATCCAGGTATTTTCCTCTCGGTCTTCCTCTTGGTCTGTTCCCCTCGATCTTGCCAGCTGTCACCAAGTTCTCCAGTCCATTTCTTCTCATAACATGTCCAAAAAATTTTGACTGTCTACGTCTAATTTCTCTAATCAATCTACGATTTTCATTTGTCTCTTGTAGTACTTGGTCATTGGTTTTTCTATCTGTCCTTGGTATTCTTTGCATTTTCCTCAGAAACCACATTTCTGCAGCCATCAGATGTTTTTCAGCTTGACTGCACATTGTCCAAGTTTCACATACATACAAAAGAACAGGCTCTATGTATCCCCTCAACACTCTTTTTCTCGTTTCAATTGACATCACTCATTGGGTGATGCTAAAATACGAAACACAGCAGAATGTTGGTTAATATATCACCTTTAGTAATAGTCTTGAAGAAATAAAAAAACAACCAGTAACGCATTTTCGCAGTGTTGGTTCATTCATCATCATCATTATCATAATCATCATCATCATCATCAGGTGCAATGCCGATAAGCGTGGAAGATCATGGTTCGTGATCTCACACAATCATCAGTCTTTTATCAGGTCAGTGTTCTTGTCCCAATAATGATAGGCGACCAAATCATCCGGCTATTCCTGTCTTTGTCTTCCCCGTGCTCTTTCCCCATCGTCATGCTGCTCGTGGTCATAGAGTGGGCACCACTGGATTCTTGAACGGTTCGGCCCGCTGAACGGGCTGTAAATGCCCACGCACTTCTCTGCTGCTTTACAACAGATCCATCTGTATAGATGAGCACTTCGGGGCTATCTGAGTGTTCATAGATGAGCGCGTTGACTTCTGCATTGACAGCGGCAGGGTTCTGCTCTCTGCACCGTCTGTCGAGTGTGATAATGCAGGAGAAAGTGCACTTAAAAGCTGGAGGCATCGGCACCCATTCCTTGCCGGGGTTGATACTGGTAAGACTGCAGAGCTGTCTGACGACATCTTCCGCCCGACCCATCCATGATTTGCCTCTCTTTAGCCTGTCACCCTTTTCTCTGAATATAGCGTCATGCAGAGGGTGCTGCTCATCTGCACTTATTTTTAAGTATGCACGAGCTCTCCAGATCTTGATCCTGTGTTCCATTGTCGGGAAGTCAAGGAGGTATCTCATTGCTACACAGCTGGTGTCTTTCGTGCAGCCCAAGATGATGCGCATGGCTTCGTTTTGTACCTTTTCAAGTCTTCCAATCTGTGTAGGGCTGACAGTGAGTATGGCCAGGGCATACTGGATGGGTGAAAGCACCAGTCCTTGGAACAGACGTATTAGCAGTCTTTGCTCGATATTGGCAGTCGCGACATGATAAGTGTAAGTGCACAATTTACATTCTTTGGATGTGTGATAACGAGAAGACAATCTACATTCTTCATGTATGGACGTGTGATGATAAATCGATAATCTCCATTCTTTGGACGTGTGATAATGAGAAGACAATCTACATTCTTCATATTTGGGCATTTTTTTCCCCCGCGTTTCCATCCTGTTTCAGGACATTGCGGTCAACATCAGCATCTTTCAGCTGTATGTTGATTCCTAGGCTAGATTACGCTCATCAGCACGCCACGACTTTTTGAGCGACCGGCTCCATCCTCTCATAAGTCACTGGCGCGACTCGAACCACTTCCAATTCTCGTGCGCTCACGTCAACCACGAGAGTATTCGGGGTTACGGAGAAAGCTGCTAAATCCTCGGCCAGGGAGACCGGTTCATATTTGGGCATGTGATGATAAATAGATAATCTCCATTCTTTGGACGTATGATAATGAGAAGACAATCTACATTCTTCATGTCTGGACAAGTAATGATAAATAGAGAATCCCCATTCTTAGGACGTGTGACGATACGCTGATAATTTACATTATTTGGACGTGTAATAATAAGTAGGTCTCCGTGGCGAAGGAATTTGCGGACGCGGTTCGTAATCCCGTATACCCGTGTTCGAAACACAGCTCAACGCGATTTGACAGCAGATCGCATTGCGTTGGTTTTGCGTTGGTATCAGTGCCAGTCGTTCAGAAAGCAATGGCAAACTACTGAACGTGGACTTGCCAGGAGATCACAGCGATAGAAATGCTGATGTTGACTGCGATGTCCTGTAAAATAGGATGTGCAAATTATTTTAAAAAAAATTATAAGTAGACAATTTACATTCTTTGCTTATGTGATGATAATAAGAACATCTTCATTCTTTGGTCATGTGACGATAAGTGCATAGTCTAATTCTTTGGATATTTGATGATAAGTGGATAATCTACATTCTTTGAACATTTGATAATAAGTGGGCAGTTTACATTCTTTGGATATTTGATGATAAGTGGATAATCTACACTATTTGAACATTTGATAATAAGTGGACAGTCTACATTCTGTGTACATTTGATGCTAAGTGGACAATCGACATTCTTTGGTTATGTGATGATAAGTAATCAATCCACATTATCTGGTCATGTGTTGATAAGTACACAGTCTACATTCTTTGGACACTTGTTGAAAAGTTGATCATCTACATTCTTTGGACATTTGATGATAAGTGGACAATCGAAATTCTTTGGACATTTGATGATAAGTGGACAATCGACATCCTTTGGACATTTGATGATAAGTGGACAATCGACATCCTTTGGACATTTGATGATAAGTGGACAATCGACATCCTTTGGACATTTGATGATAAGTGGACAATCGACATCCTTTGGACATTTGATGATAAGTGGACAATCGACATCCTTTGGACATTTGATGATAAGTAGACAATCGACATCCTTTGGATATTTGATGATAAGTGGACAATCGACATTGTTTGGTTATGTGATGATAAGTAAACAATCTACATTCTCTGGTCATGCGATGATAAGTACACATTCTACAGTCTTTGGACATTTGATCATAAATGGATAAGCTACATTCTTTGAACATTTGATGATAAGTGGACAATCTACATTCTTTGGACATTTGATGATAAGTGGACAGTATACATTATTTAGACGTGTGTTTATAAGTGCCCAGCGGCCATGCGGGTGATCCTGGGGTGCACAAAGAACACACCAATTATATGCATGAGGAATATCCTGGTTGTACCACAATGGCGGTCCTTCAAGCCAAATGGTACCTGAGAGTTGCTGCAGATAGGGATCACCAGTGGCGTCACTGGGGTTGGTGTCACCCAGTGCGGTAGACTCTTGGTGTCACCCCTCTAGACTTTCACCATGGTCTTCTTCCGAGTGTCTATATATAATCGCATATAGTAATGTTTGTAAAATAAGTCAAAAAGTTAATAAGGACATAAGAAAGAAAACAAATTGAACAATATAACTTCAATACTTCAGGTAAAACATAAATAAAGAATTTCGACAAACTCGGAGAAAGTTAAATTTTTGTTATTTTGCTATGTTTGCTTTGTCAAATTTGCAATTTTTTTTATTTTGGTGTCACCCCTTGATGGTGACACCCGGTGCGGCCCGCACCCCCCTAGTGACGCCCCTGGGGATCACCCCCTGTATGAAGCCACGAATATGGTCAATGGTCATAGACTAAGACGAGGTAGGTCCTGGATGGCACAGGCAGAAATATCTACACGTAAGGTGTGTGATCTAGAGACCATCAATCGTTAAAAAGAGTGGGTTGAAGTACCGAAAGACATGACAGACTGGCACAATGTAATAGTAACACTGGGTGGTGAGTGCAGAGAATGGGCAGCGGGCCGCATAAAGTTTGAGATGCATCACCTGATCCAGAGTAAGACACATCAAGGTGACATAGTGATCTATGCCGATGGGACAATGGTGAGAAATAGACGGAGTGGTTGGGGTTTCATTGACAAGGCTAATGGGCGAGTCTTGAAAAAGAAGTCTGGCATATGAGACTACAACCTCCAGCATTAGAATTGGGCAGTAATAGCGGCACTCCGTTGGTTGGAGGGGGCCATTGCAGCGCACATTGTATTCATTACAGACTCAAGGAGTATGCTTAGTAAGGCGGAGAAAGAAATGTTTCGTGTGGAATTGCTCACCTCGCTTCAGAGGTCACGGATTGTGAGAATTTTAAGAATTTATTTTTGCCCTGGCTATGCGGGAGTGCGGGAGAATGAACAGGCTGATAGGCTGGCAGGGAATGCACCTCTTGGTGGTAGATTACCTATGGGCAAGGGAGATGTGGTCCTGCACCTGATTAAAGCAGCCGGCCATCTCCTTCAGGTCCACATCGCTCAAAGCCTTCATGTGGCCATACCTGACACCATCAGGCCCTGGTGCCGTGTCTTTTGCCTTTTGCAAAATATGTTTAACATCTTCAAACAGTATGATGTCTTCGTAAGGCATATTCTCTATTGTGCCAGATAATTCCTCTCTAACTGCATCCCTGGTATCCGCATCACTATGATTGGTCTGCTCTAAAAGTCTCTGGAGAAACGCCTCCCCTTTCTCCTTGTCTGTTGTCACGCGTACCCCATCCTCTTTATAAATTGTTCCCACTGTCATAGGCAGATCTTTTCTTTGCATTTGTCTGTACAGTTTCCAGAATTTATGCAGTGTTTTATCACCTCCAATCTCCTTCATAAAACATTCCCATTTTACTTTCTTGGCCTCTGCAGCACATCGCTTGAAATCCTCCACCTTGTCTTTCTTGTCATTTTCCGCTATGTCCACTTCTTCTCGTGAGCTTAGGGGTGTCTGTCGCAATTTCCTTAGCTGCTTCACTGCAGCTCTCTTTGCTTTCCACGCATTGTCTACTTCTGGGGTCCACCATGGGGGCTGCAAAAAAGGAGTTTTAACAGTCCTGTTGCATGCCCCATGTCTGAGGCGTCCAAGAAGGCTGTCGCTCCACTCATACCGGAAGGTCTTGCGCGCTCTCCCAGCCTTGACTTTCCTGGACTTAGAGATCAGGACTGAGCATGTCATGTGATCACTCCCATGGTCATTCAAAACAGTCCACTTTACATCAAGGACTGATGACTGGGAGACAAGTGCCAAATCAATAGCAGTATCTGCATCGCCAGGCCTCATTGCCATTCTAGTCGGCCTACCATCATTTATGCAGACCACATCGGAGTCCACCATGGCATCCGCAAGTGCAATTCCTTGTCGATTTTCTCCACTACTGTCCCAATCTCTGTTTCTCGCATTGAAGTCTCCACATATGAGTAGCCTATCACCTGGTAAGTCCTCTAATTCCTTAAGCGTATGTGGGGGTATGTGGTGGGTGGGAGATGTGTGCAGGTGGGGTGGTTGTTGGTTTGGGGATGTGTATGGGTGTGGGATGTTTGGGTGGATGGGTGGGGAGTGTGTGTGTGGGTGAATGTGTGTGGGGTATGTGTGTGGGTTGGGGGATGGGTGCGTGATGGGTGTGGGTGATGGATTTGGGGATGTGTGTGTGGGTAGGGGATATGTCTGGCTGGGTGGGGGTGTGTGTGGCTAGATGGAGGATGTATGTGTGTGTAGTGAGGGTGATCGTAGTTGGGGGATGTGTGGATGGGTAGGAGATGTCTGGGGAGATGTGTGAGTGGGTGAGGGATGTGTCTTTGGGGTGTGTGTGGGTGTGGTGTTGTGTGTGAGGGGAGCTGGGTGTGGATAAAGGATGTATGTGTGGGTGGGTGGGGTGTGATTGGGTGTGCAGGTGGGTGAAGGATGTGTGTGAGGGTGGGGGATGTGTGTTTAGATGGGTGGTTGAGGTGTGTGAGTGTGGGTGGGTAGACAGGAGATGTATGTTTTGATGAGTGGGTGAGGGATGTGTGGTTGTTAGTGGTTGAGGGAAAAGTACGTGTGCCTAGGGATGTGTGAGGGGATGAGTGTATGGGTTGGGGATGTGTGTGTGAGTTGTGTGTGCGTGGATGGGAGGTGTGTGTTTGTGAATGGGGGATGTGTTGGATGGTGGAAATGCGTGTGAGGGATGTGTGTATGGGCGGTGAGATTGTGCGTGGGTGGGGATGTGTGTGTTTATGGGTAGGGGTGTGTGGTTAAGGGATGTGTGGCTGGGGGATGGGTGGGTGGAGGATGTGTGGTTGGGTAGAGGATGTGTGGGTGGGTGATTGTATATGAGTAAGGGTATGTGGTTAAGGGATGTTTCGTGGGGGGATGGGGGGGGGGGGTAGAGGATGTGTGGGTGGGTAGAGGATATGTGGGTGGGTGAGTGTGTGTAGGTTAGGAGATGGTGGGGGATGTTTGTAGGGGTGGGTTCGGGAACTGTGAGTGGGCTGGGGGAGATGGGAGATTATGTGGCTGGGTGCGGAATTTGTGTGTGAGTAGGTGCGGAATATGTGAGTTGACCGGGAGATGTGTGTGTGCGTGGGGAATTTGTGGCTGAGGAATGTGTGTTTGGCTGGGTGTGTGGGTGGAGGAGGATATGTGGGTGAGTTGGGTGGGCTGGGAAGATCCCGATTGGGGGGTGCAGCTCACTCAGCCATCCGAGACAACGAACGCCTGGCGCGGGAAAATGAATGGACGATAGAATTTTTATTTATTTATTTATTTTTTTGCAAATTACAGGACGTTACGGTCAACATCAGAATTTTTCAACCGCTGTCGATGTACTAGGCAAGATTACGCTCAGTAGTTTGCCATTGTTTTCTGAGCGGCCAGCTCACATATCCCGTAAGTTACCAACGCGGCGAGAACCGCAACCGATTCTCGCGCAGGTTACGTTACTCACGAGAATATACGGGATTACGGAGAAAGACGTTAACCCCTAGGCCAGGGAGACCAGCGATAGACATGTTATTATCTGAGTAATGAATGATAGACACTTTATTGTCCGACGAATGAATGAATGAATGAATGAATGAATGAATGAATGAACGATAGACACTTTTCTGATGAATGAATTTATGATGGATACTTTATTATCCGATGAATGAATGATAGACACTTTATTATCTGAGGAGTGAATGAATGACAGACACGTTATTGTCTGAATAATGAGTGATAGACACTTTATTATTTGACAAATGAATGATAGACACTTTATTATTTGACAAATGAATGATAGACATATTATTATCTCAATAATTAATGATAGACACTTTATTATCTGATGAATGAATGACAGACACTTATTATCTGATGAATGAATGACAGACACTTTATTATCTGATGAATGAATGACAGACACTTTATTATCTGATGAATGAATGACAGACACTTTATTATATGATGAATGAATGACAGACACTTTATTATATGCTGAATGAATGACAGACCTTTATTACATGATAAATGAATGGTAGACACTTTATTATGCGATGAATGAACGATAGACACTTTACTATCCGATGAACGAATGATAGACACTTTATTATTTGATGAATGAATCTCATCCCATCTCATCATGTTCCTCTTGTACCTTGCGGTGTCGAGGTGAAGTATAAACTTCGTGAGAGTGCCAGATTATGGGCTTCATATATCGATATTCCCATGGACTCTGCTATTCCCTCCGCCCAACGTTTACGTGGTCGGCCTCTTCCTCTGATTCCATCTGGTCTGTACATCATTGCTTGTTGTGGGATGCTGTTGACTGGTAACCTACTTGCATGGCCAAACCATTTGATTTGCTGCTTTCTTATAAATCTAGTGCTGCTTTAACCCCATCTTTTGTCCTGATTTCTTCATTTCTGATCTTATCTCTTCTTGATACGTTGAGTATTCTTCTCAGGAACCTCATTTATGTTGTGATTTTTCTTTTCTCTTTTTCTGTCACTGTCCAGGTGTGGCATTGGTAGCATAGAGTTGGCAGGAAGATTGTGTTGTAAAGTGCTTTCTTAGTAGTTATTGATACATGTTTGTTCTTTAGTATTGGTGCCATTTGTCCAATGAGTTGATTTGCCTTATTGCACCTATTTTCGATCTCGTCTTCTGATCTGCCATTTGATGATATTATACTTCCCAGGTACTTGAAACTCTTCACTTGTTTCAAGGGATGTTCGTTTAGGTGAATTGTTGTTGTTTGTTCTTCTTTAGTTATAGTCATTACCTCTGTTTTACTTGTGCTAATTTTCATGTTATGTTCCCTACACATTTCGTTTAGACTATTCATGTGGTCTTGTAATTCAGCTTCTGATTTTGCTATTAGTGCTTGGTCATCCGCAAACAGGAGTTCTCTAATGGTTAGATTTGCAGATGGTTCTTCTTCTGTGTTCTCGTCATGCGGTGTCTTGAGAGACACTTATTATCTGATGAATGTATGAATGAATGGATGATAGACACGTTATTATCTGATGAATAAATGATATACACTTTATTATCCGATGAATGAGTGATAGATGTTTTATCATCTGATGAACGAATGATAAACAATTTATTATTTTATGAATGAATCAAAGACACTTTATAATCCGATGAAAAAATGATAGACACTTTATTATCTGAATAATGAATGAATGAATGAATGAATGAATGAATGATAGACACGTTACTATCTGAATGTTGTTGGATAGACATTTTATTATCTGATGAATGAATGGATGAATGATATACACTTTATTATCTGTGATGGGATTGCCCCTGTCGTCGCTTAAAAGTCGTTTAAAAGTCGACTTCATTGCACCGGATTTTTATACCACATGGCTGAGTCTCTTTCCGCAGCGCGGAAAGCGTCGCACAAAGTACGAACTCCGTAGCTCCAGCGACGACCCTCAGGAGTCTCCGAAAAAATGCACTCATGAACCGAAGGTTGCGGTTGACGGAATCGAACCCACAACTTTCGGAGCCCGAGGCAGATGGTTTGATCACTTCGCCACGGAGACTCCCCTGTGTTGTCATCTACAGCACAATCTTCACAGAAACCTGCCAATAGGTGGAGGAATCCAGAAAAGAAACCTCAACCGTCGAAGTTGAAAAATGTTGACCAAAATGGAACAAGGGTTGAGAGCGAACATCTACCCACTTCAATGGATGCTGTGCAAACGTTGAAAGAAGAAGAAGAAGAAGAAGAAGAAGAAGAAGAAGAGAAGAAGAAGAAGAAGAAGAAGAAGAAGAAGAAGAAGAAGAAGAAGAAGAAGAAGAAGAAGAAGAAGAAGAAGAAGAAGAAGAAGAAGAAGACCTTAGCTTTAGCTACACTCAAAAAGCGACAACGTGACTTTAAATTACAGAATCCGCATACGTAATTGTCGTATTTGAGAATCGCCATCACTAAGTCGACAAACCTTTGTGGGCCAATAGTTTTAGTGTTTTTGTTACTCTTGCTAGCAAGGCTGTGGCGAATTCGCAATCCTACATACCACGTTTAATGCACAGCTGCAGCCGATTTTGTAGCAGACCACATTGCACTGGTTTCCATACACTCATATAAGCGTAGGCTGTTTAGTAAGCAATGTCAAACTAATGAACGCAAAATTGTTTAGCAAATTGCAACAGCCAAAAAGTGCTGAGGTTGTGGAGACGTCATGTAACGGACGTGCAATTAACAAATTATTTCAAAAGCAGTCGACGTGACCGAAAGGACGAGGGCGTTCTAACTTCGAGCTCTTAAACTTTCGGCACGCTGATGGCAAGTTACGACTATCTTAGGACATCCTCGTCCGGTAGGGACAGTCATGAGCAACAGGCGACACCAGACCGTCATCCAGCTACTGATGGCGATGCTGGATAGATTGAGGCGGTGGCTTGGAGGAATATCATCAGCAGAGTTGATCCAGAAAATCAATTACCGAGATCTGTGGAGAGTCATGAACGCCTACGCCAGCTGGCATGGCATTTGATGATGATGATGATGATGATGATGATGATGATGATGATGATGGCGAGTTCATTCAATACACCAGTCAGTTGAGTTTAAACGTCGATTCTCGCTCAGAAAGCAATAGCTAACTACCGAACGTAAAAGAACATTCTGCTGTGTTTCGTATTTACCGGTACCCAATGAGGCCCTGTAAGGGAGACTGTTTACACCTAAGAGTTATCATTCACTGCGGAACTATTTGGGACCGTCAATCGGAACAGTGCCAGCATTTCTTCTTCTTCTTTCGTTCGCTTGAAATATGTCTATAACTGCAATGCTGTCTCTTGTATGCATCTAACAGTCATATTTAGTTCACTCAGCGGTCCATAGAGTTTATCTTCCACTGTTGTCTCTCTAGGCCAGAAGGTTTGCCTGGATATGTTGTAGTTTGGGCAGTCCTGGAGTGTGTGCTCTGCTGTCTGCGACGCCAAACCATGTGTGCACATGGCTGAGTCACCGATCTTGAATTTTGTATACATGTGGTTGCGTAATCTATTGTGTCCTGTTCTGAGGCGCAGAATAATGACCTGTTCTGGTCTGTCCATGACGTGGTAGTCGTCTTGAGCAGGTTTGGGTGGCTTTCTGACTGATTTGATCATTCTTTTCTTTTGGTGGTATGTAATAGGCACATCAGGCTGTTCTTCTTTTGCTCCTACCTTAGCCAAGCGATCAACTATGTCGTTTCCGGGTATTCCTCAGTGGGATGGTATCCACTGTATGGTGACCTTATGCTGACTGCTGAGTTCAGAAAGTAGTGTCCTTAGTACTGGCAATTTCCCAGACAGGAGCGCCTCGAGTACTGATTTTGCATCTGTCAATAGCACCACAGGCTGTGTACCATGGCAGGTATTTAGTAATTTCTCTGTTGCTATCTTGATTGCCTCAATTTCAGCATCATAGTTATGGCAGTACTTTCCTGTTGGAACTCTGCCCGTGTCCCTAGTATTATTTGGGTATACTATGTACACTCCCGCTCCTGCATTTCGAACAGCATTTTGTGCTGACCCATCTGTGTAGACAGGGATTCAGAGGTTCTGTGGGTATTCTTCATCAAGGAAGCTGACAGTGGCTATTCTGCGCTGCACACTGTTCTGTTCTTCCTTGTCAATTATTCCTCTCACTTTTGTCTGATTTGTAGTGATAGTCTATGTTCATCTTTCCATGGAGTTCGCTCTAGAATAGTTGTGAGGGGGGTACCAACTGTGGGCAGATCGGTGATTTCTCTGCAGAGTCGTTTGACCTGGTGGATAAAACTACTTCTTTTCAACCACCCCATAGCTAAGTTTTCAAATCGGTTGTTCATAGGGTGGCCTGGCAAGCTGAGGAACTTTTCTGCTTGCTTTAGTGTTTTCTTATCTCTGCGCTCTCTCAGTGCTTGTGTCCTCCACATTTTCTCCATTGCTACTATCTCATCCCTCCTGTGATGACTCTAAGAGCTTGATTTTGCACCTTGTCCAGCTCTTGTAGTGTGGTTTTTGAGGCTGAACACCACGCAGTTGACCCGTATTCCAAGTGTGGTCGTATGCTCTGTTGATAAACTTTGCTAAGTATTTTCCCACTGACTCCCCCAGCTTTTTCAGGATGGTTATTTTCCTTCTGGCTTTTGCTACTGCTTTTTTAAAATGTGTTTTCTCCATGTCAGCTTGTCAACAAATGTTACTCCAAGGTATGCTGATTTTTTATCTTCTCTTAGGGGTGTTCCATTTATCTGGATGATCTCTCCTGCCAGACGGTGATTTAAGATAAATAATGAAGCATCATCAAAATTGCTCAAATGGTCCAGGGTTGCACCAATCCAACAGAATGTAGAAGCATAATACCAACAGTGATCAATGACTCGAATCCGGTATTCATCATGTTGAAGCACTATTTATTTGCCTATGTCCAAGCTTGTCACATATTCAATAATATTAATGATAAATTACAATTTGTTGATACCGTGCCTGTTATGGCCAGGCGGGGCGGTAGTGAAAATATTACATATGAATAATAGACAGTTGAATATGTTAGATACTTGCAACTATAATGTCACGGTCCTTCTGTCCTTCACCAATCGGCTTCTGCGTCACTTTGTCCTGACTTTCTAAGTCACATTCTGATAAGGTTGCATCTGTCCGCCGTTTTCGGGCTTATACAAATCATACCTGAATAATCTCGCCCTTCCATTTAATATTTATTATCCACCCTTGCGATGTTGTACCAGTTTATAATGTATCTTATTTCTGCGAATCGAATCGTGCTGCCTCTTCTGTCAATCACAAGAGCTGACTGTTTGTTTTTGTTGACTACTTCTGTGACGTTTTCTCCTTTTTTCGTCATATCGTTGGTTTCTCGTAAAAGTTGGTTCGCGATTTTCTCACCAACTCTATTTGACGTCATTTCGTCTGCTCTGCTACTTGACACCTGCCTTTTGTTTCGGAGAGAAGGTAAATAGAGTGGTGCTGCATTTTATGCTGACTTTATGCTGAGTGTTTATGCTGACACCATCTATTTGTCTATGCAACAAATGTATCTACAGCTCTTTGTAGCAATCTAGTGGCCACTAATGCATGTTCATTTGTGCTCCACAAAACCAGGTCATCAGCATACATTGCCGCTTTAATTCCATCCGGTAGATTAGCGACAAGATCATTGGGGAAGTTTAGAAAAAAGTGTGGGAGACAAGACTCCACAAGAGAGAGAGAGAGAGAGAGAGAGAGAGAGAGAGAGAGAGAGAGAGAGAGAGAGAGAGAGAGAGAGAGAGAGAGAGAGAGAGAGAGAGAGAGAGAGACGGAGAACTATTTCTTCAAAATGAATGAAATTTACAAACATAAATGACATTTCCTCTCAACATAATAGGTGTCTGCATAAAGGTCATAAACTTTCACGGTCTTTCGCCAGTCGGAAAATTGTGCCAGACCAGGTTTTGTCCTGCTCACGTCGTCGCCTATTAATCATCATCTCTCTCATGCTATCATCTAGGCATTATTATAGGTGAATAATGTGGGGGAAACATGCCAAGGGCTGCGGAAGGCAGCAAAAGACAGTAGAGCTGACTGTAATGATTGGGAGAAACCCACCGATAATCACATTCCCAGCCAGTACATTCATCATCATCATTTGCCATGCCGATAAGCAAGTCATGTTTCGTCATCTGACACGATCACCAGAGTCATGGATCAGTTCTGTGTTCTTGTCTCGACCACACCACGCAGTCAAGCCATCCAGGTATTTACTTCTCTGCCTTTCCCTTGTTCTCCCCCCCCCCCCCCCAATCTTGCCAGTTGTCACCAAGTTCTCTAGTTTATTTCTTCTCCTCATTTATACACAAAATTGTGACTGTCTACGTCTAATTTCTCTAATCACTACTGCTAATCACTAATCAATTTGCGATTTTCGTTTGTTTGTTGTAGGACTTGCTCATTGGTTTTTAACTTTAACTGTTTTTATTGCCGGAGTAATTGTGTACCGTACTACTGTACCTGCTAAACCAGAGGTACCCCTTTATTGCTGCGTTTGCCGTACCATGATGTCATAAGTAAATGTTGGATTTTATCATTAGTTTACAATCGAGATATGAGACACAATGCGACCACTTCTAAACTGGTGGCTTTAATAAACGTTGCAGTCGGCTGTGCTGTATTCTTGTCCGGAAACATCAAGCTCATTTGCTGTTGTTTGCAGTATCCAATAACTAATACTTGTCATATTTCTAGTCATGGTGCGTTATAAAACCAACCCCTTCTCCACATATACTTTATACACACAACAAAGTGAGTTGAGCTGAGCTAAGAACCGCACTGCACTCAAGACATTCCCATACGTGCTCCGTCCACTAGTTCAACAGCCAGCGAAGAGTCGTGTCATACCCAGCGAATCGTTCCCACCGCTTTCTGATTGAAAGTTCTCCTGGTCTCCCCTTTCAGTTTTGGGATTCTTCAGAACCCCTGCCGATCCCCGGCAATCTCATCCTTTCCACATATGGGTTGTCAGTCTGTTTCTTCACCTGGTCTCACTGAAAACAGTTAGAAAGCCGACATTAATACGTTATTAAATAGTTTGCGAGAGCGAAATGCTTGTCTCCCATGTGGTCTAGTGGTTAGGATTCCTGGCTTTCACCCAGGCGGCCCGGGTTCGATTCCCGGCATGGGAACAATTTTTTTTTTTTAATTATTGTAATAATTTTTTTTTTTTGGAGTTGTGTTGTTTTAATACGCACACGTGCGCGTGTGTATAGAATAGCCAATGGCTTTCCTCTGGAGTACAATATGCAGGCCGAGAGAGGGATCTCTGGAGTAAACTACTACTAGGCAGGCTGCGAGAGGGATCATGCTGTATAGGCAACATATGGTCTATCCATACAATTCAACCCAGGCTTTCTGCTATGGAGAGGTAAAACTCCATCCCTTATGCCTTATCTTACCGCCATGTGTTGTAGTTATCGTGCCTGTTTTGATGCACAGTGTAACAAACTCTGTCAGAGTGGTCAGGTGCCAGTAATACGCACAGCAAACGTTGATCGCAGAAGAAGTATACGTTCATTTCAACGCTTTTTCTCACTGCAAGAGGCAGTGGGGTAGGGCGTTCCGTCTTACCTGCGCTGACTTACAGGACGTCCCTTTGCAAGATCCCCCCCCCCCCCACCAATTTTCACACACAAACAGGGTAACGTAAAACCGTGGCATCATATGACGAACTGAGTGCGAAAACAGCGGGTAAATGGTTTCATGTACGTGACTGCAGGCAAATTATCTCTGCCCGGACTCAATGGTCGACTGTTGCAGATCTATGCCACTGACAATGGCAGCCCACCTTCATACAGATACCGAGTAAATCGGGCACCCTACTCCACCCTTTTTTCCCCTCCTGACAGTGATTATAATTTGCCTGGTTGTGTTTTTGCGAAGAAAAATAATTAAAAACAAGTCCCTAGCTGGAGCCTGGTTTGGGTATGTGAAGTGTTGGGCTCACCACATGTTGTAGGCTTGGTGCCGGCAAGGGAATCTATTCGAATATACCGAGTGCAGGAAGTTGCAGATTCCGTATTCCTACAACTTCAGGAACACGGCATCCTCAGAACACGTCTTCAGGAACACATCTTTAGGAACACAGCATCCTTAGGAACACATCTTCAGAAACGTGTCGTCTTCATGAACACGGTATATTCAGGAACACAGCTTCAGGAACACATCTGTAGGAACACGGCATCCCCAGGAACACGGCATCTCCAGTGTGGTATAACTGACATTCTCGAACAGTTTGCAGACAGTTGCATACAACGTTGCAGACAACGTTTCAGCTAAAACGTTTCTAAGAAATGCCGTTTCACGCGGTTTTGTTTACCCTTACCTTAAAAGGAGACGAATGTCGCACCGCTCAAACAAAGGGAAATGTATCGCCATTAGCTCGAAATAGATAAGTTAGCGGGCTATTAAACCGGGGGCTAGGTGAAAAATTGTCACTTGAGTTTGAACATCGACCTCGTCAACATGTAGAGTTAGGGAGTGATTTTACTTAACTGTGCCTTCTGGGGCTATGGTAAAATAATATGCTTTTTTTTTTTTTTAAATGTAATACCTATGTTATATGATAAATAGACTACCTCTATTTATGTATTCTTGGGTGAAGTTGATAACTACATAATTACTTCTTGAAAAGATAGCCTGAATTTCGATTCTACAGAAATAATGTCTATACCACACCTACCAGATCCTATGCTTACATTGTTATCTTGCTATGATGCTAATATCTTTTGGGAAAACATATTCCCACTATCATCTGCACTTTGAATGCAGAAATATCTGTTCACTCTAATTTCATATCTGAACCAAGATTCTCTAGAATTAGGGAACTGTCTTTACTAGACCTTTAGTGAACACTTGTGTACTCAAGGGTGCATTCTTATAATTCATACATGTAAACATACATATCGTGTGGGAATCATGTTGTAACTTGTATAATGAAAATGCCGGAAAATTGGTGTGATGTTTTTTTTCTATGAGTATAATCTCATACGGGAAAATGCGGAACTCCCATATCTTCAGGCGATCGTGTCAGCTCTGCATAGCAGTATCAGCAAGGCAAATTCGTGTGACTGCCTAAGTGACCATGATTTTATGTTCAGTTAAATCGTGCAGTGTTTGATGCTGTAAGAAGAAGATATTTGACCCCCCTCCCCTCCCTGCTACAAGAGGGAAATGGATAGAGGGTGGATCCATATTCCGTGGGTGATTACTGCATTGTTCTGGAGTAAGAATATATATTTTCTCTCATGTGTTTGGGTGTTTCCAATGTAATGTGAGAAGTGGTTCGTCATGGTCGTAGGGTCTTATAGTGACATTTGGTAACGTCAGTAGATGGAATAGTCACGAAACCCCAGACCAACATACGGCTAGGTTACAGGCAAGCGCTGGACCCCCCCCCCCCCTCGCCAATCGGGGTTAAGGACAGCTTAATTAACAGAGTGGAAGAGGTTGGGAAATGTCAAACCCCCCCCCCTCCCTGTATTTTTTATATTCTCTGTGTGTTTGTTACAATGACAAATGATCTGCTGTCAAAAGTACATCGCTTGTTTTTTACTTTTTCATCTTAATGACCCTGAAGGAAACAGTTTTGCGATAGGATAACTTGGACTATATCTTTAGAAAACCTTGGCCGATAGATGGTAGAACGAGAGAAGCAGAACCAGGATATTGAAATTGTTATGCTGGGGGAGGCCTCACAATTAGTCCTTGAAAAGAGAAACAACTCATCTTATAATTTCCAACGACAGCTGGGAAGTCAAATCTCAGTTACCTCCTTTGGCAGTTCCTGATTTCTAGCATTTGTCAAGCAAATCTATAGAAGTGAGGTAGTTTCGACAGTGGGTTCTACCTACCACAAAATGCCTCTGGAAGAGAATTCGTGTGCTGTACAGCTTAAGACAAGAGCTAGTACAGAAGAGTGGATTATTAACCACTTCTTTAGTCTGCAGAAGCTTTCGGACTGGTAATTCTCAAATTAATGTATGCGGGTATGAAGTCCAGCCTATATCTGGAACAGGGACGGTACTCCTAAATTGTATCCACGTCATACAAGACATGTTTTGGATCCTACCTTTGCAGTCGCCGAAGAGTAAGAACTTTACACGTAATTGGATTTGCCGCTCGAATAACTTCAACCAGCAATTACAGAACGCCCATTACCTGGTCCTGACTTCACGAGCTGATAGCAGTTGAGCTAAACAGCCATTGGTAGAATTGCCATTTCAAATGCAGACTCACGTTAATCTCAAGACATCTACGGGTGAGGGTGGTCCAGAGGAGATATGCCGACATCATCATCATCATGTATATCCATATAACAGGAACAAATCTTAGACAGTGCTTACGTCTGTCTGCTATGTTCCACCTGCAATTGGATTACACCCCGTTATTCCAGCATCCCCATTTCTTATAGATGATTCAGTCAGAGGAACTATAAGACAGTGCTATATCCATTTGTAAGGTCCATCAAGAAGGAGCAACCCCCCCCCCCCCCCTTCATCGATGGAAAGCTTTAGAGAAGAGACGGTGTAGTAACGATATATTATGTTTGTATAATGGAGCTTAGGTTCAGTGAATTATCAAGCTCTGTGTGTGTTAGGTTGACAGTACCTCGTTCTTGAGTTACAGGATTTTCCGATCAAGAGGATTTAATTAGGAGAACGATTTAAGCCACAACTGTGCACCAAGTGAATTGACTACTTTTCGTAGTTAGAGAAGGTTTAATACATGTATATGTTTTATGTGATGACATAGAGTACTGTATTAACTATACATGGTTATCTTTGATGCAACACCATTCCATATATTGGTGTTGATGGTTCTGTGGGAAATTGGTTGTGAGGTCTGTGTGTGCACAGGGTGTGTTACACAGAGGATGGTTTATTTTGTTATCATGTTTTTGTAGGTTATAGAATTGCAGAGATTTTAGAGTTCACATAACTCACTATGAACTCTACATTAAAAGCTATAGTTGACCCAGGAGTTGGGCTTACTGTCTTGTGAAGGTTGTTACAACGTAATGTTATTGTGGTGATATATGTCACTGTTTATATCAACGTGAGAGTTAATGTGGGGAGGTCGAACGTACATGGCCTACTACTTCAGATAGAGGATCTTATTCCCTTGAAGGCTACTGGCAACTGACCTGACTCTCTATATCTTCTCCAGGCGATTAGTCTTATTATTGTGAATTGGACTGGTATCTACTTCTGCCAAAACCTATCCTTATGAGGAATAGAGCGTTAGTCTAGTTTTCCTGGATAATACTGTAAAGGAAGAGAACCATGTATCATTTCTTATATCTTGAATCCAGGCTATATACCCCTAGGCACAATATTCATATATTCTATACAAATATCCTCACAAATTGGAGATCTCGCAGGGATATTTTGATATGTTTGAGTTCATAATAACTTCCTTTCAACTTTTAGGTTACTCGGCTGTTATATGAAATGGGAGGATGTTGTCGGAAAATAATTTGTTTCTTCATCACAGTTGTGCATGCAGTACAGACTAATTAGAGGGGTAGTACCATTCAATTAGCAACTGATGTTCAGCAGTGATGTTTGAGGATGGTGTTTGATACCTGGACAGTATGGTTAGTTTATCCCCATATCATCATGTGTCCAAATATAAACATTTGGGTTATTAATTAGCTTGTCAGTATTACCATTTGATATTGTGCATGATTATGTTGACTTTTATTTTTGTGTTATCAAGAATACTAATAGCAACAGAAGGCACAAAACATTTTTGATATAGGAATGAGACAGCTAAAAGTTACAGCCCAAAACATAATGTTTTTAAAATAAATAAACAGAGATTTATTTAATAGGACACTTTATAAAGATTGGGGAGTGTGAGTGCTAAGAGAATATAAAGTAATAATCACTTCCCTTAATTAAAGCAAGGCCAATTGTTATCCCTCGCATTTCGTTCCACATGTATAAGAAGAGAAAGCAGCATGTTTATAAAACAGAGCTTACTGCACATGCGGGCAACCGTTATTTCATCCTCTTCATCATAATACTACATGTGGAAAAACACCGGAAGCTAGAAAAGTGCATATCAATGGATATTCCTTGAGGAAAAACCAGAGGACACTTATTCGAAACTCCCGGGGTTAATTAGATCAGTCATTCGTGACAGATCGGCACCCAGTGTCGTAACAGGCATGGGTGTTATGTTTTATTCAATTGTATTACCTCAGATGGGCAGTTCAGACACTATCATAGAGGGACCAATTGAACTACAGGGGTCTTTGAAGGACAGTCTCAATGCTATTAGCAGAAGAGGTAGAATCATACTTCACATTAAGAGACTGACGATTGAAGAGCTGGAGGTACATAGTCACCTTTTACCCTGAGTAATGGGAAAGTAGACGTGATTTCAGGAAGTGTATAGAGCCTCGGACGCTTTCACAGATGAAATGCTAGTAGGACATAAACACACCAGCGTCGACACTCCAATCTTATCCTCAATTCAGAGAGAAAAATTTGAAACAGCTGGAGGTGGCTGAAAGCTCCCCAAATACAGTTTCACTACTGTCTGATTTACCTTCATTTATTTGTCTAGACGAAATGATGGTGAAGAAACAATGACAGTCAGTAAGGAACCGAGCGCGTAGCTCGAATTTCCTTCTTTTATATTAAGGGTTCTGCCGGAATTATATTTACACCTACACATCGCGAAGTGGATGGTGTGAAAAATTAAATTTTCCAAACATGGCAGATAAATGGAGAGCAGGAAGTGCACATTCCCGTCTCTTCTTGTCTATTCTGGCATCTAATTTAAGATTCTAGATAGACCATTTTGTCTACAATTGAGTGGACTAAGAAATCACTGTAACTATACAGCAAATTTCTATAAAATTATTTCTGAGTGGGACAAATCCAGACATTCTACATATGTCGCTTTATGTACCCATTGCTTGGAAATATTATAGTTGGACTCGCTATTAGGATCCTAACTATTAATGAAATCTCGGTCGGAAGAAAAGCTGAGAAGTTTGGACTGTTTACGTCGCAAACAATTCATATGTTCCGTGTATCATGAGGCTGATGACAGAAACGTAGCAAGACTGAGACATTTCCGGTATAGACAGTTGGGGAAATTCTGCAAGAGGAACCGTAATGCCGGCTACGGGTAATGCTTATGGAAAAAACCGTCCACTTACTGGGAAAAGTCCAGCAAGTTTGTTGATAAACAAAAGAAAAGCTGACAGCTAACAGCTTATATTCCAAACTAGACTGTAGATTCATATATGCTGAGTTGAAATAAGTCGATATGACGTGAGTGGTAAACTACGACCTGCGAAGTGGCTTTTTCCTCGAATTCAACCAAGGCAAAAAAGAAGGTGAGAAATAGAGAGGCTGATTTTCCACCAGTCATTGAACAATACGATATCTACCAAAGATTAGACCACGGAACTACTCCTTATGCAAGCAACCAAAACCTAATTGAGACATAAACAGGTGTTATATAGTAACCCAGATCAGCATATGCAGATTTAAGATTCTTGGTGAAATGTAAAAAGGAATATAGGCCAGCACGACTTAGTTAAGGAGTTGAGAGTTCGATATGAAGAGGACCTACTTTTGTGCTCGTCGACATTTATAAAGTTCCGTATGGCGTAATGACTGGGTAAATGGAAAAAAAGACAGCAATTATTCTCATATGAAAATTATCATCCTGCCCGTGGGAGGTTAGAGATGATATTTTCATTCTTTTCGAAGACAGGGTAGGAAAATTGAACCAGTTCCCTTTCCTTTTCACTAGTCTTCAGACGTGGGTCGATAGCGGACCCTATATGCGTCATTTCTGAGATTGCAAACGTACCTTCATCTTTCGAATGCAGGCACTTAGAATAAATTAGTATATTGTAGCAATGGAATCTAGCATATAGTAGGAACGTGGAGACAGATCAGGCTTCGAGGAGGTCAGAACGGAGACTGTTTATGTCGAGGGTGAGCGTTTTTGAACTTGTTTGATTGGAGGCTGTCGAGCATCAAGGAGACAAGATGGATCGTCATAGGGGAGTCTGAAAACTGTTGAGACTGAGATACCTGAGTACGACGTATGTCAGGCTTACGTGGGGAGTTATGTGGTATAACTGACATTCTCGAACAGTTTGCAGAGGGTTGCATACAACGTTGCAGACAACGTTTCAGCTAAAACGTTTCTAAGAAATGCCGTTTCAGACGGTTTTGTTTACCCTTACCTTAAAAGGAGACGAATGTCGCACCGCTCGAACAAAGGGAAATGTATCGCCATTAGCTCGAAATAGATACGTTAGCGGGCTATTAAACCGGGGGCTAGGGGATAAATTGTCACTTGAGTTTGAACATCGACCTCGTCAACATGTAGAGTTAGGGAGTGATTTTACTTAATGTGCCTTCTGGGGCTATGGTAAGATAATATGGTTTTTTGAATGTAATACCTATGTTATATGATAAATAGACTACCTCTATTTATGTATTCTTGGGTGAAGTTGATAACTACACAATTACTTCTTGAAAAGATAGCCTGAATTTCGATTCTACAGAAATAATGTCTATACCACACCTACCAGATCCTATGCTTACATTGTTATCCTGCTATGGTGCTAATATCTTTTGGGAAAACATATTCCCACTATTATCTGCATTGTGAGGGCAGAATATCTGTTCACTCTAATTTAATATCTGAACCAAGATTCTCGAAATTAGGGAACTGTCTGTGCTAGACATTTGGTGAACACTTGTGTACTTAAGGGTGCATTATTTTTATTATTCATACATGTTGCCACATAGTGGTCACGCCCACACGCACCACCTAATGTGAATTAGGAGATTCCCAGTCTAACAATAGAATGACTTGACGACTAGAAACTTAGGACGACGTAATCATCGTCAGGGACAGCAGAAGGTGACTTCGAGAAAGGACATCAAGACGGCTGTGTGTGTTTTTCCCTGAAAGCTCCGTGAGCAAACGGTTTGATCATTTAGGGCAAGGCATTGTTACTGAGGAAGGGATATCGCCTGTTTATATATAGCATTCTTGTCATACTCAGGACCGGGACATATATCAAGTATAGACAACGAGTTAACGAGTTATTTTTGGACATTAGCTGCAATATGCTTTAGGAGATTGGGTAATTATGGAATTAGATGAAAGGCCAAGTTTGTATTAACATATATAACGTCCCGTCCCCGTGTCAGGGGCACGTTATATTATACAGCAGGGTTGTGTTCATTTTGTCTAAAAAGAGAGCAGATCCGAAATAAAAGGATTTATCTCAAAATTATATCAGTCTTCCAGGTGCGCGACTTTTGTTATATAAATTCATTCAAGTTTGAGTTTTAATGCTTCGGCGGTTGAATGCATGTTGAGACACGTGGGGACTTCGATCCGAGGAAACAATGGTGCAATGCAAACAAGCGACGATTGATTCCCGCCATATCAGAAGTAAATATACAAAGAATGCGCGCCACGATGATAAATTCCTTAGCACGATAAGACATCAGGAGTACACATAATGCGACAACATGGCGGCTAAGTTAATGTAAGCTTTATTACGCTGCCAGAGAAAAACGATACATTGTACATTGCACATTATCGTTCGTACACAAAGTAAGACATTATTTTAACCTTCCGAGTTATTTATGAAAAGGGAATGTCGTTTTAAAGATAAATAATTGCACGTCAAGTTGAAGTGCAAACGACGCGCACCATCCTAAACTCAGCGGAAGCCGAAATTGCAGCTCGTGTAAAGATCAGTTACAGACTGCAAGTATTTAATATTTGTCGATATTAAGTGGATGTCATTCGCCACACACAACTTAAGAGATTAAACCTGTACTATTCCACATATCTAAATGACAATGGAACACATTATCAGTGTCGATGTCCGCTATCAGGAGACATACTACACTTACTAGTACCAAATTTGTACCCAGGACGGAACTAGATATGTCTTGGAATTAGACATAGTTGACACAGATTCCTTACACAGACTAGACAAGCAGTTGACACAGCACTCTGCACAACGCTTGAACAGTAATGTACCACACAATCAAGATACACTTGGCGAGAAGAATGATACCTCCATAATATTATTATTATTGGCTGCCGACACTCTGCCAAATTTACACTATCGACACAAGGAACATTCATTATTCTTCTGGGGACATTAACTAGTTTACATTTATCTATATCGGATGTTACTATGAAGGTACATTATACATTATCGGGAGTACCTACACTTCCCTCCACCAAGAGTCTGAAGGAAATATAGGTGGGTGGGACATTCAGTGGAACTCTACACACGATATATTACGTCGGGACTTATTGCATCGAGTCCTACACTACCACTCTGATACCAGGCTATTTAGACAACGCCACGTGTAGATACTCAGAAGCCAGGACATTAGGGGCAACGCCAGATGCATCAACATAGAATACCACACACGATTTGAAGAGTTTACGATTTATATTTACCCATAATCAAGTCACCGAAATTAAATGAAGACATGGGATGCCAACGCTATTCATAAGGAATCCACGAATATTATGGTGGACTCAACGACACTACTTACGTAATAGAGGACAGTACATAAACATTATTCACATACAGGACATTATTGCACACAGATACGATGACATACTATTCTGAAATCGCTGAAGATGTCATTACATTGGAAGAACGCATCTCGGTCAATCGAGACCGAACACTAGTTAGTTACATCAACATTTACAAACAACCGTAACGCCTGGACACAACGCCAACAAAGCCAGTATGATGATGCCATTATTAGGAACATATAGAGACACTTAGGGATATTACACATATTACCGCTGTACCAAGGGATTTATCGACATTGTTCCAATGTTACCGATCCACTAGGACACCGTTACGATTAGGGATTGACACCTCTGTTGCAACATTAACGCATACGAATTTCTACACGGAATGTCGGACTTTTCTACATCAACACTTCACACTGGACACTGATTGACTGTACACGGATACACTACACACGTCAGGAGGCTACTCACTTTACACTTCAGCTGTTACACATCGGAACGTTATACGGAGTGACATTGTTCTTATTGGGCGTGATACCATTCGTCTACACGCTAAACTTTACGACGCTATACTCCATTGTGGACATTAAGCGTTCCAGTACCCACAGCATTCAGCTGCTATAACTCAAGTATCGTCGAAAACACCCTAGCCAATCACATTTCTCAGAGATTGGTTACGAACCGCGTTGGTTCAGGTTTAAGTACAAATTCATTGTACTTTCGTACAGGCAAGGAGCGGTCTACTTCCTTATACAATCCCTTCCCTTGGCATATCGTGGTTAACATATAGGATGTAAATTATCGAGCATTATATTTACGGACACGAGAACCGGAAAAAGGCCAGTAATTTTGTTCATTGTTGATTGATGTTATGTTGACTCATAATAAGGCTATTTATTTTATTTTGTGGGTGGTTGGAAGGGTTGATTGGTTCATGAAGTGATTTGTGTGTTGATAGTCACCAGATCATTACGGATTAAATTTTTGTTTTGATCTTGCTGGTGTCACCATAATAATATTGTCTTGTCTGTACGTTAGTAGTATAGTAGGAGCATTATCCGTTAAAAAAAATTTGTTATTGTTTGTGAACAGTAAGATGTATTCGCGTCACTCGTCATTCGTCTTTTATAATTATTAGTTGTCTTGCGTTGTATATATATTGTGTATTAGATATATTTATTCATATTTATTTCTCTAGTTATATTTATTTCGATCATTATATAGAAATTTGATTGATTTTATTTGGTGGTGTGTGAATTTACACTACAAATTTAATTGAGTCTATATTTTCTCAACGGTGATACGAGATTTACCTTACTATCTAAGTGATAGTGAGTTGAGACAATATCACAATTCTTGTCGATTCTTTTCTTCTCTTGCCTACTACTATATTTATTTCAGCCAGATAGCTCATTTTACAGGTAGGACAAGAAGACAAGATGTCTACGCTGCAATATTTCATTAAAATGGGCGGGATGACTGGTCTAACTGGTGCTGAGCTTCGAAATTGGGCAAAGCTTGAGTTCAGTGAACACCAGAAACGTGACAAAGAGGAAAGACAACTTCAAGCCACACGTGAGAAGGAGGAAAGACAGGAAAGACTGGCATCAGAAAAGCTAGCGAAACAATTTGAGAGAGAACTGAAAGAAAAAGAGATGGCGATCAGACAAAGTGAGATAATTTTGGAACGTGAACGAATAGAGTCTAGAGAAAAAGAATTAAATGCGGAAAAAGAGAAGTTAATGATAGAGATGCAAATAAAGGAGAAACAGATGGCTGCAGAAGCGGAATTGAAGATAAAGCAAATGGCTACAGAAGCGGAACTTAAGGAAAAACAAATGGCTACAGAGGCAGATTTGAAGATGAAACAAATTGTTGCTGAAGCAGAACTTAAAGAGAAACAATTAGCTAGGGAAAGACTTGCTACAGAAACACCCTGGAGGGACAAGGCGGTTGAAGGTAACCTAAAGGTCAAGACGCTTGAGATGGAACGTGGAGCTGAAATCGAACGAGAGAAAATGCTGGCTAAGCAGAACGATCCTGTGAAAAAGTACCAGGGCCTATTCACGAATTTTCAACAAGGTGATTCGGTTAGTTCTTGGATAACGAATTTCGAAGTGCTAGTAAAGCACTACAAAGTTCCGGAGAAGGACGTACCAATTCTGTTTCACCGTCACCTCGCGTTAGAGCCGTTGAAAGTGATTGAGGTAATTCCTGAGGATTTACGTACGAACTACAAATATATGCGCGATCGTGTGCTATCACATTTTTCTTTGGATGAATCTGGTTTACGAACTAAGTTTAAATCACTTACACCGAAATCGAATCAAACATTCCTGGATTACGCTTCGGAAATGTCTTCTAGTTTTGATAAGTGGTGTAAGGCTGCGGATATTAATGATAGTTATGAGAAAGTGAGAGACTTAATTATCAGAGATAGAATGTTATCTGCAATACCAGAACCTATGTCAGTATTTCTTATGGAAAACAAATGTAAAATTTTAAGTGAGATGGAAACTAAGGGTGAATCTTATTTCAATGCACATAGGGATATTTTTGCTAACTGTGCACAACCTGAATTAGTGATAGGAGCAAGTGCAAAATTTCAAAGAGGAAACAGTAAGTTTAGAAAGTTTAGTAGTGGTAGCAATAGAAATAGTCCTTACAATAGAGAAGGTGAAAGACCAAGAAAAGGCCAATTCACCAGATGCCAATATTGTAGATTATCGCATGGAAACTTAGAGATGTGTGATAAACATCCAGGTTATTCCGCATATCTAAAAGATATTACGGCGAAGAAGAGAAATAAGTATGACTCTTTTAAAAGAAGTATAAAATGTTTCTCATGTAGGGCGTACGGACACACTAGTAGGTCTTGTCCGATGAGAAAGTCCTGGAAGGAAGCTAGTACAGCATACATATACTCCAGTTGTGACTCAGACGATTTAGAAGAGACACACGCAGCTATCATACAACAATATGATGATCAGACTGACAAGTTAAATAAAGGTATAACTGACAATATTAGTAATGAATGTATAGAAACAATTCATGAAGCTAATGCCGTTAGCATACAAAATGGCAAACTAAAAATCCATCAAGCATGGGTAAATGGTGAACCCACTACTTGCATTCGTGATTCGGGAGCTTCGATTGTCGGAGTAAATCGAAAGCTGATAAAAGAAGAAGATTATACAGGCGAAACTGTAGAGTGCAGAACATTCGGTGGCACAATAGAAAGATATAAGATTGCCACGATTAAAATTATGTCACCATATTACGAAGGCACAATAAATGCAGCCGTATTACCAAATGCATGTGCCGGATTACTGATTGGCAACATGCCAGATGCGAAACAATTAATGCATGATGAAGCAAAGCAATGGGAAATTGATCATGCAAGAGCTAATGCAATTACAAGAGCTCAAGACAAAAGGGATAAAGACAGTGACAAATTAGAAAATAATATCAGACTAGTGACTGATTTACCAGAAGATCAAAAACAAGATCCAACTCTAAAATCTTGTTTTAAGAAACTGGCTGAACCAATAAAACAAGGTAAAAGAGGTAATTGGAAATTTTTCCTAGACAATAATATTTTATCGAGACGATATGATAGAGGTACATCACGTTATTTTCAGACAGTACTTCCATCGAAATATCGTACTGAGGCATTAAAATTAGCACATGGTTCTCCATTCGCTGGTCATATGGGGATTGCTAAAACCACTAATAGATTGCTAACGCAATTCTATTGGCCTGGATATAACAAAGACATTACCACACATGTACGTTCATGTACATTATGTCAGATGACCACGCAAAAAGGCAAACATCCCAAAGCACATGTTCAGAAAACTGATTTGGCATCACGACCATTTCAGAAAATAGCTATAGATATTGTGGGTCCGTTAAATACACATGTCAGGGTCTTAAACTTGGCTCGCTAACCTAACACATGTGAGACAGTACAAGTACAACGTGATTCGACTTAAGACTCAACGACACAACGTTCAATGGATTTATTTACAGATCATATACAGTACGATGATCACTACAAGATATACTTGACACTTCAATACACTTACATACACAATACAGCTCACAGTCTATCTCTCAAGATGTCCAGACATTCGACTTTCAGGCACAGAAACCACACAACGCCTTTCTCTCATCTTGCGTCCAGTCGAGTCCACGTCCCAGAGCTGTCTGCCTATCGCTCGCAACTTGCCTCCCACCTGAAGTGGCTTCACGAGGCATGCGTGCGTCTTGCGTCGTCCTTGCCTGACCGCTGGCCGTCTCGTCAGCCAGCAACCTTGCAGGCAGGTAACTGCTACTCGCCTGGCGGCGTAACGAAGTTACGGCATCCCTGCTGGGGACTAAGTCGCCTGGCGGGCGTAACGATGTCACTGCATCACTGCACTATTCTAGACTCTGACATGCTCCCCCGGCAACTTCATGAAAGATGTCATCTTTTATGTATAATATATGTACATACTGGGTTAATATTTTAACCTTGTCAGAGTCAACCCTTCTGTTGTTATATACATTGGTATCATAATACATGGAAATACACATCTGCCAAAGAAACATATAAGAAATGGAAGTTGTATTCAACGACATGTGGTGTTCAACCTTTAACACTGGTCAAGTTTCATCCTCTCGATGGCTGATTACCTCAATTGCATTATTGACCCAGTCAGATCGGTAGTACCAGCTCCAAGCATCTACCTCGCAGCCTCCAAAAAAAACGTAATAATATGGTTCTTGAAACAAAAACCATCTGGCTAGACCGAAATGCGGCTTTATAAAAGTCGCATTAAACGCTCAAACCCTGACCTCATTTGGCCAGGAGCTCTTGTGTTGGTCTGCAATGTCGGTAACACTCTACCATGCCCAGTAGATGGCTTCCTGGTGTGTTAACAATCTCACAACAACATGGCTATTTATATACAACACATTACAGTATACATTTCAAATTATGGCCCTTTGTGTAATGATGTAATAACAATTAACTGAAAGGGGAATAACTTCAAATTTTATGAAATATAATATTTTACAATAATTATTCTATTTCTTAGCGTCATCGCTTGATGTTTCTTCATACTAACGGGAAAAAGTCGGTAGTATGAATACATTAATCAAGATATGATTCTAAGATTACACTACATAAATATATAAACACACAATTCGTGTATTTAACTTTGTTGATTGTTAAAGATTTTAGAATCGTCATAGCTTTTTAAACTTTTATTTGTCGTCTGCTAATTTGGCTCTAAATTCCTAACTAATCCGGAAGTACACACGAACACTAAACAGCTGATGTTGAAACTTGTAGAACACACTTGTTCCGGTCTGATGTAGTTATGGAATGTACAATGTTCTAATCGTTCATGTGTTGGATGTTTCACTGTAAAACCTTCTGGATTTCGATTGACTGCAGTGGTGTAGCTGTCAATGTTTAGGTCACACTTTCACACACGGATTTAAAATATCACTGGAAAGTTCCACACGCAGATACCACTGTCAAATTGGATAGTTCGCTTACGGTAAGTTTTTGAGCGAATGTGGCACTGTTCTTGTTTCTTAATATATACAATTAATAAAGTTTGCTTTCTACCACACACTACACAATTATACACGACAATCACTACATTAATTAGTAACATAAGAACACTATATATATTGGGAGTAACCCCTATCACATCACATCGTAGACTTTACACAGCTTTTTGTGAATGGAAAAAAAATATTCACTGATGGATGGCTCTGTTGATCTGAGTGTATTTTACACACTGCACTCAGACATTGGTGCTTACTGGGTCGGTCGGACAACGGGACAAAAGATCGGCAATCGTGTTGGTTCTGCCTGGGATATGTCGAACCTCGAAGCTGTAATCTTGGAGTTTAAGAGACCAGCGCGCTACCATCTGGTTTGAAGGTACACCTGAATTTATAAATCGCAACGGGCTGCTGTCAGATTCCACAATGAAATGGCGTCCTAGAAGGAATCTGGACAATTTAGTTATACCCACCACTAAAGCTAGGGCTTCCAACTGAGGTATTGACCATGCCCGTTCTCTGGGTTTCAGTTTCCTGGAGACGAAGTACACAGGGTGAAGGATGTTATTATGCTCCTGCAACAAGACTGCTCCAATCGCCACGGAGCTCGCGTCTGTACGCAATCTGAAAGGTAAATGGAGATTGGGCAATTTCAGGATGGGATTGTGTAAGCTATTATCAGAAAAACAAGATAATACTTTACGGAATGCAAATTTTAGGCATTCATTGCTTACAATTTTCTCCGGTTTATCTTTTGTTAGTAAGTTAGTAAATACTTCGGTCAGTTCGGAAAAATCAGGAATGAACTGCCGGTAATAATTTATCAGTCCCAACAAACTTCTGACTTGCTTTTTCGTAGTCGGAAGTGAGAGTTTTAGTATCTTGGACACAATGTTATCGTCTGTCGTGACAAAGCCATTGGATATTTTGTACCCCAAGAAAGATATTTCCTGGTAGGCTATGTCTACTTTAGCAGGCTTTACCGTCAGTCCGTGCTGTCTAATGCGTTCAAATGTCTGTCCTAATGTCTTTATGTGGTCTGTCATCGTCTCTGTGTGAACACAGATGTCGTCTATATAGCAAATTATGTTAGGTATATCTACTAGTAAAAGTCGTGTCATACGTACGAATGTGGCTGGGGCATTGACAAGCCCAAATGGAAGTTTGCACCATTCGTACAGTCCCCAAGGTGTGGCAAATGCTTTCAGATGTCTGCTCTGTTCGTCTACCGCTATTTGCCAATATCCTTTAGTCATGTCTACCTTCGTAAAGAACCTAGCGTCTGTCAGTTCTGTCAGTAGATCGTCAAAGTTTGCCATTGGCTCCAAATCTAGAAGAGTTATCTTATTGAGCTTTCTATAGTCGACACAAAGTCTTATCGTGTTGTCCTTTTTGCGTACTATGACCATTGGAGATGAGAAGTCTGATTGGGATCGTCTTATGATGTTGTTTTTCTCTAAGTTGATGATCTCCTGATGTAATTGTTCTTTGTAATGTAATGGAATGGTGTATGGTCTGCATATTATGGGTGTGTTTGACGTGAGTGTGATGTGATGCTGTACTAATTATGTTTGTCCTGGGTTGTTAGAGAAGATGGTGTTGTACTGTTGTATTAGATGTTTGCAACTGTCTGTTTCTGCTTGAGTTAACTTTGGGTTGATTTTGATCTCCTTCAAGCAGTTTGTCGTGTCTAATGGAGGTGTTGGAATTTCTTCACTAGCCTCGTCATCTTCATGATCTATTATCACTGTACAAGCTGTTGTATCGTCTTGTTCGTTGTCTCTGTTGTAGTATGGTCTTAGCATATTTATGTGGAATATTTTGTGTTTGTCTTTTATTTGGATCTCGTAGTCTACATGTGAAATCTGTCTCGTCACTTTAAAAGGTCCCTGCCAAGAATCAGTCAATAAGTGTCTGTCACTAGGTAATAGAAGAAGAACGTCCTGCCCAGGTGTTAACGTTATTGTCCTGTTACCTTTGTCAGCATACTGTCTATAAGTAGCACCAGATAATTTTAGTGCATTCTTTGCAATTACACAAGATTTGATGATTCTTTCACGCAATGATGTAACATATACGTATGATGATATGAGTTTAAGTACTGGAGTGGAATCAGTTAACATTTGATGATAAATAGTCAATGGGCCACGTGGTTTGGCACCATAGATAAGTTCAAAAGGAGAGAAACCGGTACTAGAATGTGGTACTTCGCGATAAGCAAAAAGAATAGCTGGTAGATATACATCCCAGTTATTGGGGTGCTCTTGCTTGACTTTTGCAAGGATGTGCTTTAAATCGCCGTTAAATTTTTCTATAATTCCACTAGAGTGAGGATGGTACGGGGAATTGAAACATTGCTTCACTCCCAACATTTTGGTGAAAGCTTGGGTAGATGCGGCGATAAACTGAGTGCCCCTATCTGATCGGATAGTGTCTGGAAATCCTATCCGAGAAAAAATATGGAAGAAAACTTCCATTATATCATTGGCAGTTATGTTCTTTAGCGGAATAGCTTCCGGCCAGCGGCTACATTGATCAATGACAGTTAGAATATATTTATTCCCTCTAGTTGTTGTATGATTGAGAGGGCCCACTATGTCGACAGATAATTTTTCAAAAGGTCGACTGGCTAAGTCAGTGACTTGTAACTTTGCCTGTGGGTGTTTACCTTTTTTACCAGTTTTTGGCAGATGTCGCAACTTCTGCAATATTGTTTAATGTCATTGCAAAATTTGGGCCAATGAAACTGTGTTAATAATCTTGATCTTAGCGTATGCCATATGCCCTGCAAGAGGTATATCATGGGCAAGATGTAAGGCTTGCTTACGATAATTAGTTGGCAAAACAGTTTGCTCTGTTGTGTTGTCACCTCTGGTATAATACCTAGTGAGGATATCATTTTTCACAGCAAAATGCCATTTTGCATTCTTGGTTACCTTTGGCTTTTGGCCGATCAGATTGAAATATTTTGACAATGAAGGGTCAGCCTTTTGAGCTGTTACAAAAGTCTCCTTCATGGTGTTAGTAGGTAGTGATACTGGGCTTAGCATTTGTATAGCCTCAGTTTGATTACTTTCATCTTGCACTCTAGCAGTAGATCTGGTTACTGCGTTCACACATTCAATGATATCAGATGGTGATGAAACAATGTTATCAATGATGTCATGAGATCTTAGTGCTACATTAGCTACCATACATTCATTAGGTGGTGTAACATTATCAATGATGACATTGGATGGTGATGTTATGCTATCATCAATACACAGAGATGTTATGTCATGAGGTTTATCATTCACCTCTGGTAAATTTCCAATTTTTATATCACACACTGGGTTTGTTAATGCAGCGCACTTTACTTTCCCAGTGAGGAAAAGTGTTTCAATATATGCCCATGCTAGTGGGTACTTTTCAATATTGCCTGAGAATGTTCTGCATGTTACGTGCCTGCCTGTATAGTCTGTAGGCATTATGAACGTTCTCTTCAGACCAATCAGTGAGCTTCCCGTGTCTCGAAGGACTGTAGCAGACTTGCCATTCACATATCCGTGATGGACGTTTATCCTGCCTTTGGAATCTACTACCAAATTAGCTTCTTCATTGGCAATAGGAATGGAGTGGTCGCATGTTAAAATGCCATCTTCATAAAAGGTGTTACAAACAGTACATTTATTTGCGTTAAACATGTCAAAAGCCTGTGCTGAGTTCACAGGATGTTTCTCTGATTGTTCTTCATCTGACGATGAACTGTCAAACAAGGCGGCATTTGCTTTGTTGGTCATTTGCCTACCTTTACAATCATGGCGATAATGTCCGTACGCCTTACAGAGGAAACATTTACGCAAATGTCTGAAGGATCTACGCTCCTTATCTTGTCTGTTTACCATGTTTTGTAGATAAGTATGATATGCGGGGTTCTTGTCGCACATCTCACCTTGATGATGTGAAATTTTACAATATTTACAGTGATTATACTTCTCAGATGTAGGCTTATGAGGTTTCTGCCTACTATAGGGTTTGTCATAGTTAGCCGATGCTACAAAATTTATGTCAGTAGCTTCACTGGCAAAACAATGTTTGTTGGCTGTGTAATACGCCGAACCACGTCTCTCAATCTCATCTACACTAGTGCATTCATTCTCCTGCAAAAATTTTGAAAATGCTGATGGAATGGATGAAATGACTTTATCTCTAATGATCAGATCTTCTAATCTTTGATAATTTTTGTCAATTTTAGCTGCTGAAGTCCATTTGGTAAATGTATCTCGGACTAAGCAGAGGTAATCAGAGAACGTTTGAGTCGGTTTTGGGCTCAACTTGCTGAATTGTTCTCTGTAACCTGCCTCATCTAACATAAAATGTGCCATAATCTTTGATTTCAGATAATGGTAATCTTTTCTGAGGTCTTTGGGGGTGGTCTCAATGACTTTAAGAGGTTCCCCTGATAAACTCCTCATATAAACAATATTCCATTCAGACAGTGGAACCTGGTAATGTTCCATTAAAGTCTCAAAATTTTGGGTAAAGGCTGCTATGCAGTCACCCGAGGTATAATTACGTACAATACCTTGATATTTCTTGTACTGGTTTTCTTTCTCCAGTCTCTCAGATTTCTTAGACTCTTTGTTAATGGCAGTCTCAGTATCAAGTTGTTTCATCTTTAACTGTACTTCCAATTCTTCTTTCTTACTCTGAGCTGCTATTTCTGCTTTCTTAAGTTCAATATCTAATTCGGCTTGTTTTGTCTTTGCAGACAGTTCTGCTTGTTTTGCTGCGGCTTCTGCCTGCTTTAATGCTCTTTCAGCCGCTCTTTCATCGCGTTCATTAGCTTGCTCCTGTACTAGTAGGTATTCAGAGTATTTCTTCTCACTCCACTTTGTTAACTCATCACCTGTCAACTGTAATTTTAACCCCATATCGATGAAATCATTTAATGACGACATGATGGAAAATGCAAATGAAATACCAGCCACACAATTTGTTATAAGTGGTTAGTAAAGTAAACAATTTACAATTGTGTTCTATTGACAATACGTGCCTAAATTTGCATCCTTAAAGTATATGAAAAGAAAAATATACTCAAGTGCCCTGGATGCGGTGAAGAACGGTTGGAAATCGGGCTAGGAACTGTAGGGTCGCTACTTCGAAACACAAATGACCTCTACGCGCAAGGGTTTCAGATGGTACGGAAAACCTGCTTTGTTTTTGGAGGAACTAAATTAGCGTCTATTTGATGTGGTGTGCCTGCTTGTCACTAAGTATTGATTCGGTTTGTATGGCGTTGAGTGTAATTGTAGGTCGTCATTT
Source organism: Cepaea nemoralis (assembly GCA_014155875.1). Taxonomy (NCBI): domain Eukaryota; kingdom Metazoa; phylum Mollusca; class Gastropoda; order Stylommatophora; family Helicidae; genus Cepaea; species Cepaea nemoralis. The sequence goes on from JACEFZ010020212.1 coordinate 844,433, forward strand.
TGTCCGTCAACAATTTTTTTTTTTTCAAAACACAAGTCACTTTCTTTCCCAAAGCTTTTTGCGTTCCACAACTCAATTCACAAAGACAATCTACATATATCTCAACACTCTACAACATTGATGACACATCACTTACATCAAGATGACATTCAGTAAGGACATAGACATCAAGTTTACAAGATGGCGACAAGGTCACAATGGCGACAAGATCACAATGTCGACAAGGTCAAAACGGTGACAAGTTCACCAATCACAAATGTTTTACACGTTTACAAGATCAAACAATATGTATGCACTGTACGTTTACAAATAGTCTCCATGTTTAAACAATGTAGTAATATATCAAATTGAGCCTTCCGCGATCACATTTACATGTACCATAAAGTTTGACAAAAATTCTACGTTCACAAACTCTAGTTTTACATGTTCATCACATAAACACGTTCATTTCAAAGCCGGACGAATGCCACCACGTCCACACATGTCATGGTCTTAAACTTGGCTCGCTAACCTAACACATGTGAGACAGTACAAGTACAACGTGATTCGACTTAAGACTCAACGACACAACGTTCAATGGATTTATTTACAGATCATATACAGTACGATGATCACTACAAGATATACTTGACACTTCAATACACTTACATACACAATACAGCTCACAGTCTATCTCTCAAGATGTCCAGACACTCGACTTTCAGGCACAGAAACCACACAACGCCTTTCTCTCATCTTGCGTCCAGTCGAGTCCACGTCCCAGAGCTGTCTGCCTATCGCTCGCAACTTGCCTCCCACCTGAAGTGGCTTCACGAGGCATGCGTGCGTCTTGCGTCGTCCTTGCCTGACCGCTGGCCGTCTCGTCAGCCAGCAACCTTGCAGGCAGGTAACTGCTACTCGCCTGGCGGCGTAACGAAGTTACGGCATCCCTGCTGGGGACTAAGTCGCCTGGCGGGCGTAACGATGTCACTGCATCACTGCACTATTCTAGACTCTGACAACAACTACTGATCGAGGCAATAGATTCATATTAACTATGATTGATCTTTGTACTCGTTGGCCAGAGGCTATTCCTTTAAAATGTATCACGACTAGATCCATTCTAGATTCATTGTTGATAATTTTTAGCAGAATAGGATCCCCAAGCTGCATATTATCAGATAGAGGTAGTCAGTTTATATCAACGGCTACTCAAGAGGCAATGAAGATACTTGGGATTCCACAGGTGTTTAGCTCACCTTGGCACCCAATGACAAATGGTGTGAATGAGAACTACAACGGAGTTCTTAAACGAACTCTGGTGAAAGTTGCTGCGGAAAGGCCCAAAGATTGGGATATTTTATTACCAGCGGTACTATTTGCATACCGAGAGGTACCACAATTTAGTACAGGGTTTTCTCCATTCGAGTTGGTATATGGAGCAAATCCACGAGGTCCATTATTAATATATAATGACCTACTCACAAATAAAACATATGATCATCCGAAAAGAGATGCATATGAAATAGTAACACAGTTAAGAGATAAAATTATCAAAGCTTGTCAGATTGCAAAATCTGTACTGGATAAAGCTGGAGAAAGATACAGACATTATGGTAATAGGAACGCCAAGACAATAGTCTTGAAAGAAGAAGAAGAGGTTTGGTTATTATTACCTGATCCTCGAGATTGTCTGGTTACTTCATGGCAAGGTCCATTTAAGGTAATTAAGAAAATTAGCGATGTTGATTATCGTATTGATGTGAATGGCAAACATAAGATTTTTCATATTAATATGTTGAAGCCATATATTCCACGTGAGGATAACTCAGATCAAGTGACACAACAAATTCCTCATAGGATAGCAACAGCTTGTTGGGTAATTAATGAGCAATAAGAAGATGCTATAGAACAACAGATTCCAACACCTATAGTTAATAGCGACAGTAATTGGCAAGCGATTCAGATAAGTAAAGATTTATCAGTACAAGATAGAGAAAAGCTTATTACTGCAATAAAGGAATATAGTTCAATTTTTTCAGATAAACCGGAGCATACATCACTGATTAAACCTAAAATAACTTTATTATCAAATGTCCCAGTTAAAGTGAAATCATATCCTATTCCAATACATTATTTGGAAAAAGTTACTGCAGAAATTTCAGATCTAGATAAGACTGGAGTTATAAAAAATTCAATTTCAAATTACTGTTCACCAGTTGTAATTGTTAAGAAAAAAGATGGGTCATTACGTTTATTCGTTGATTATAGGAAAGTTAATGAATTAACTTTACTAGATGCAGAACCTATCCCAAATATTGATGAGTTAATTGAAACCATGGCAAACTCGAAAATATTTTCGAAATTTGACCTTACAAAAGGATATTGGCAAATTCCGATGGAGGAAGATTCATAGCATATTACAGCTTTTAGCACGCCGTTAGGTTTATATGAATGGGAATATCTTCCATTTGGTTTACAAAATGCACCAAGTACATTCATGAGAATGATGAGAAGATTACTTCATGGAATTACCAACGTAGCATCGTATATGGATGACATTTGTATTCATACTTGTGATATTGACACACATGTTAAAATTCTAAAACAAGTTTTCCAGAAAATACAAGAACATGGGTTGAAAGCTAAACCAAGTAAAATTGAGATAGGATTTACTGAGATACAATTTCTGGGTCATAGAATCTCTAACGGATTTAGGAAAACAGATCCATTAGTTGTGACAAAGATTCTTAATATCAAACCTCCAACATCCAAGAAGGAGCATAGGAATGTATTAGGGTTGATTAATTATTATCAAAAGTTTATCCCTAATTTTGCACATATGACAGCAACATTCTCGGAACTTTAAAAAAAAAGGTCAACCAACAAAGATAGTTTGGACAGAGAATCACGAGAAGTTATTACAACAAATAAAAACTGTATTTAGTACATATCCTATTTTGAAATTACCTGATATGTCAAAAGATTTTGTTTTACAAACAGATGCTAGTTTACATGCTATTTCAGCTGTATTACTTCAATTGCATGAGGGGACACTACATCCTATTCTTTATTTCAGTAAAAAGCTATCTGAAACTCAAAGAAATTATGCTGTTACTGAACTAGAGGCTTTAGCTTTAATTGAAAGTATTGAAAAGTTCTCTAGATACTTACTAGGTAGGAAATTTCTAGTTCTTTCGGATAACAAACCGCTACAAATTTTCAAATCGGGTCATCCAAAGAATTCTAGAAAACATAGATGGTCATTACTATTACAGGATTATGAATTTGACATTTGTCATATTCCTGGAAAAGATAATAATCTTATTGACATTTTGAGTCGATTATAGAATGGCAGATTTTCTTATTGATTATTTAGAGTTGAATTAGAGTTATAGTTCTTGTTGTATTAAGTTCAAAGTTCAGATATATATTGAGTTGATTACGTATTATAAGCCTTATTAGTGGGTCAAGATAACAATAACCAACATGTTAAGATAGGTTATTTGATTAAATATTATAAATAGGTACATTTGTATCTGATATGTGTTCAAAACGGAGCCACGGCAAGGATGAAAGTTATTAACAGACACAAGGACTTCCGATTGGAAAGAACTCAGAAACACTTGAGTATAAAGTTGTAATTGTGAATAACTATATTTGATTTATTTAGCATTTATATTAGTTAATGAGAAATGTTGGGTCCGAAGGGTATGTGTCATGTTATGCTGTATGCTTATGAATCAGTACAGGAGCTAAATATGACCAAGTGACAATCCAAATCCCAAAGGAAAATATCGGGAAAAAGTTAAGGTGGAATCACAGACAAGCACCCTACCCATTAATATTGTCATACGACACCAAGTAACGACTACGACTAACATGGTTACTAGAAAAACGTCATTATTACCCTCGTCCTAGAACTAGGACATACTTGTCATTAGGACAAGGTAGGGACTAATATTAACTTATTAGTTGAACTGATCTCATAGGATCAGTCACACGACGTTCGACGTAGGGTTCGGACATGTGGGCGTGCCCGTTATGTAGCATTTATGATTTTTTTTGTTTTAGGGTTAATGATGGGGTAAATCCTAGAGCTATGTGGTAGTGCGTAAAAATATGGTTACAGTTGTAAGTAATTATGAGAGGAAAAATGACATAGCATTTTTTTTTTTTTGGGAGGGGGCATTATGCCACATAGTGGTCACGCCCACACGCACCACCTAATGTGAATTAGGAGATTCGCAGTCTAACAATAGAATGACTTGACGACTAGAAACTTAGGACGACGTAATCATCGTCAGGGACAGCAGAAGGTGACTTCGAGAAAGGACATCAAGACGGCTGTGTGTGTTTTTCCCTGAAAGCTCCGTGAGCAAAAGGTTTGATCATTTAGGGCAAGGCATTGTTACTGAGGAAGGGATATCGCCTGTTTATATATAGCATTCTTGTCATACTCAGGACCGGGACATATATCAAGTATAGACAACGAGTTAACGAGTTATTTTTGGACATTAGCTGCAATATGCTTTAGGAGATTGGGTAATTATGGAATTAGATGAACGGCCAAGTTTGTATTAACATATATAACGTCCCGTCCCCGTGTCAGGGGCACGTTATATTATACAGCAGGGATGTGTTCATTTTGTCTAAAAAGAGAGCAGTTCCGAAATAAAAGGATTTATTTCAAAATTATATCAGTCTTCCAGGTGAGCGGCTTTTGTTATATAAATTCATTCAAGTTTGAGTTTTAATGCTTCGGCGGTTGAATGCATGTTGAGACACATGTAACCCTACATATCGTGTGTGAATCCTGTTGTGACCTGTTTAAAAATATGTAGGGGAAAGATGGAACTCACATATCTTCAGATGATGTGTCAGCTCTGCATAGCAGTATCAGCAAGGCAAATTCGTGTGACTGCCTAAGTGACCATGATTTTATTTTCAGTTAAATCGTGCAGTGTTTGATGCTGTAAGAAGAAGATATTTGACCCCCTCCCACTCCCTCCCTGCTACAAGAGGGAAATAGATAGAAGGTGGATCCATATTCCGTGGGTGATTACTGCATTGTTCTGGAGTAAGAATATATGTTTTCTCTCATGTGTTTGGGTGTTTCCAATGTAATGTGAGAAGTAGTTCGTCATGGTCGTAGGGTCTTATCGTGACATTTGGTAACGTCATTAGATGGAATAGTCACGAAACCCCAGACCAACATACGGCTAGGTTACAGGCAAGCGCTGGATCCACAACCCCCCCCCCCCCTCCCGCCAATCGGGGTTAAGGACAGCTTAATTAACAGAGAGGAAGAGGTGGGGAAATGTCACCCCCCCCCCTGTATTTTTTTGTATTCTCTGTGTGTGTTTGTTACAATGACAAATGATCTGCTGTCAAATGTACATCGCTTGTTTTTTACTTTTTTCATCTTAAAGGCCCTGAAGGAAACAGTTTTGCGAGAGGATAACTTGGACTATATCTTTGGAAAACCTTGGCCGATAGATGGCAGAACGAGAGAAGCAGAACCAGGATATTGAAATTTTTATGCTGGGGGAGGCCTCACAATTAGCCCTTGAAAAGAGAAACAACTCATCTTATAATTCCAACGACAGCTGGGAAGTCCTCCTTTGGCAGTTCCTGATTTCTAGCATTTGTCAAGCAAATCTATAGAAGTGAGGTGGTTTCGACAGTGGGTCCTACCTACCACAAAATGCCTCTGGAAGAGAATTCGTGTGCTGTACAGCTTAAGACAAGAGCTAGTACAGAAGAGTGGATTATTAATCACTTCTTTAGTCTGCAGAAGCCTCACAATTAGCCCTTGAAAAGAGAAACAACTCATCTTATAATTCCAACGACAGCTGGGAAGTCAAATCTCAGTTACCTCCTTTGGCAGTTCCTGATTTCTAGCATTTGTCAAGCAAATCTATAGAAGTGAGGTGGTTTCGACAGTGGGTCCTACCTACCACAAAATGCCTCTGGAAGAGAATTCGTGTGCTGTACAGCTTAAGACAAGAGCTAGTACAGAAGAGTGGATTATTAATCACTTCTTTAGTCTGCAGAAGCTTTCGGACTGGTAATTCTCAAATTAATGTATGCGGGTATGAAGTCCAGCCTGTATCTGGAACAGGGACGGTACTCCTAAATTGTATCCACGACGTACAAGAACATGTTTGGATCATACCTTTGCAGACGCCGAAGAGTGAGACTCTCACACGTAATTTGATTTGCCGCTCTAATAACTTCAACCAGCAATTACAGAACACCCATTACCTGGTCCGGACTTCACGAGCTGATAGCAGTTGAGCTAAACAGCCATTGGTAGAATTGCCATAGTTCAAATGCAGACTCACGTTAATCTCAAGACCTCTACAAGTGAAGGTGGCGTGGCCCAGAGGAAAACATGCCGACATCATCATCATCATCGCATAGCGGGAACAAATCTTAGACAGTGCCTACGTCTATCTGCTATGTTCCACACGCAATGGGATTACCCGACAGTCCAGCATTCCCATTTCATATATATATATATATATATATATATATATATATATATATATATATATATATATATATATATATATATATATATATATATATATATATATATATATATATATATCGTCAGTCAGAGGAACTATACGACAGTGCTATATCCATTAGTAAGGTCCATCAAGAATGAGAAGGAACCCCCCCCCCCTTTCATCGGTGGAAAGCTTTAGAGAAGAGACGGTGTAGTAACGATATATTATGTTTGTATAATGGAGCTTAGGTTCAGTGAATTATCAAGCTCTGTGTGTGTTAGTTTGACAGTACCTCGTTCTTGAGTTACAGGATTTTCCGATCAAGAGAATTTAATTAGGAGAACGATTTAAGCCACAACCGTGCACCAAGTGAATTGACTACTTTTCGTAGTTAGAGAAGGTTTAATACATGTAATATGTTGTATGTGATGACATAGAGTAATGTATTAACTATACATGGTTATTTTTGGTGCAAAACTATTCCATATATTGGTGTTGATGGTTCTGTGGGAAATTGGTTGTGAGGTCTGTGTGTGCACAGGGTGTGTTACACAGAGGATGGTTTATTTTGTTATCATGTTTTTGTAGGTTATAGAATTGCAGAGATTTTAGAGTTCACATAACTCACTATGAACTCTACATTAAAAGCTATAGGACCCAGGAGTTGGGCTTACTGTCTTGTGAAGGTTGTTACAACGTAATGTTATTGTGGTGATATATGTAACTGTTTATGTCAACGTGAGAGTTAATTTGGGGAGGTCGAACGTACATGGCCTAATAATTCAGATAGAGGATCTTATTCCCTTGAAGGCTATGGCAACTGACCTGACTCTCTATATCTTCTCCAGGCGATTAGTCTTATTATTGTAAATTGGACTGGTATCTACTTCTGCCAGGACCTATCCTTATGAGGAATAGAGCGTTAGTCTAGTTTTCCTGGAGAATACTGTAAAGGAAGAGAACCGTGTATCATTTCTTATATCTTGAATCCAGACTATATACCCCTAGGCACAATATTCATATATTCTATACAAATATCCTCACATCCAGGAACATAGCATCGCCAGAAACACATCTCTAGGAACACAGCATCTGCAAGAACACGGCATCTTCGGAAACACGGCATCTGCAAGAACACGGCATCCCCAGGAACACAGCATCTTCATGAACACAGCATTCACAGGAACATGACTGCAGGAACACGGCATTCACAGGAACATGACTGCAGTAACACAGCATTCACAAGAACATGATTGCAGGAACACAGCATCTGTAGGAACACGGCATTCACAGGAACATGACTGCAGGAACACAGCATTCACAGGAACATGACTGCAGGAACACAGCATTCACAGGAACACGGCATCTGTAATCATACGGCATATGTAGGAACACATCATTCACAGGAGCATGACTGCAGGAACACAGCATTCACAGGAACATGACTGCAGGAACACAGCATTCACAGGAACATGACTGCAAGAACACAACATTCACAGGAGCATGACTGCAGGAACACAGCATTCACATGAACATGACTGCAGGAACATGACATCTGTAGGAACACAACATTCACAGGAACATGACTGTGGGAAAACGGCATTCACAGGAACATAACTACGGGAACACGGCATTCACATGAACATGACTGCAGGAACACGACATTCACAGGAACATGACTGCAGGAACACGACATTCACAGGAACATGATTGCAGGAACATTACATCTGTAGGAACACAGCATCTACGGAAAAATCTATGTTGCAGATGGTTGACATTAACTGAATGCCGTGTTCCCGCTAGTCACTTATTGTTATTGACCAAACGCCACTTGGTGGCTGATGCGGTCAATATCACACCGGCCGCCTTCACTTCCCAAGAAAATTCCCCACTTCCCAAGAAAATTCCCCACTTCCCAAGAAAATTCCCCACTTCCCAAGAAAATTCCCCACTTCCCAAGAAAATTCCCCACTTTCCAATTTGGGCTGGGAGCGCTGGAAGCTCTAGTAAATTAAAACAGGACGGTGATCTTCAGCTTATTTTCCTCACTTCATTCTTCATTGCTGGTGTCAGTCTTTCAAACAATACAATCTCTCGACGATTTTCTGTCTTCTATCAGTGCCCATCAATCATGATGATGAAGATGATGATGATGATGGTCACCATCATCATCAACAACATCATCATCAAGTGACCTGTCAGCTGGCGTAAGCGTTCATGTCTTCCCACAGATCTTGGTCTTTGGTTTTCTGGATCAACTCTGCTGATGATATTCCTCCATGCCACCGTTTCACCCCATCAGTATAATTTCTCTTGGTTTGTCCCTGCCTCCCTTCCCCGTTGTCAGATATTCTCCAATGCCTCACTTCTTATCACATGACCAAAGAAATCTATTTGTCTCTTTCTTATTGTTGTATATAATCTTCTATAGTTTCACTTTCACTAGCCTCTATCGGGCATTCGTTGTTACTTATTCTGACAGTCCAAGAAAATCCATCAATATCTGTTAATATATTTCTCAAGTCATTTCAGTGGTTTTCTGTGATTCCTCGGAAACTGGTAACTAGTAATCAGTGGTAGAAGTTGAGAAATTGAGAACAGCTATATATGTTGCAGTTATATACACACACCAATCAAAGAAATATGATGAAATCATACAAATTAGCGTGCTTTGACCTTGCTGATCGATTGTCTTGCTAGAGAAAGACAAAGCAATTCTAAAGTACAATACCGAGTGGCTGCAACAAAAGAAAGACCGAAAAACATTACCGAACTAGATTTAAAACATCCATTAATAATTAGACGCAATGACTTGAGCTAGTAACCAAAGACATTGTAACTGCAGCAAACTGCCAGAGTCGCAAGGCTGAAAAACATCGACTTATGGCGCGTATTCAAAGCAAATAGTGCCAGTCATTGTAACCACACTCGTTACTGTCATTCTTACTGTTATTACAAAGAGAACAAGAAACCAATAAATCAATGCGCTTTCCTAAAGCTGTTTAAAATGTGTCTACACGAAAGACTATACTATTGAAACGAAAATGTCTAATTATTATTTGCTGGTTTGGTACTTCCGACTGCGACTAGTTCATCTCCATTGATATCTCCTTTGACAGGCAGTGACAGGAAGATCAATTACACGCTGCGAAATCTGCAGAAGTCAAATGATAATTATTATTAGACTGTCCAACCACACGAGAATTGCACCTCTGAAGTACGTGTATTATATTCACACAAGCCTATGATTTATTTGTCTGGTACGATTTAGTTGTATACATAATGTCAGTTTCAAAGAAATGTATTTCACAAAGACGAGAGCGGTTGAACGTAAACTTTGGTTAGTTCTTTAAAGCTAATTTTACCAATGAAATATATGGGATATACTCTACAATTGTTCCGCTTATAGCTAATTCTGTGTGTGGAATATACTCTACAATTGTCCGTTTATAGATAGTTCTCTGTGTGTGTGGAATATACTCTACAGTTGTGCGTTTATAGATTCGATAGTATTAGTTCTGTGCATGGAATATAATATACTCTCACATATACTTATACACACCAATTGTGTGCTTATTGCTATTTACGTGTGGAATATACTCTACAATTGTCAGTTTATAGATAGTTCTGTGTGTGGAATATACTCTACAATTGTCCGTTTATAGACAGTTCACTGTGTGTGTGGAATATACTCTAAAGTTGTATGTAAATAGATAGTATTAGCCCTGAGAGATCACAGCGGCAGAAATGCTGGTGTTGACTACAATGTCCTGTAAAAAGATTATGCGAAAAAAAAATTAGTTCTGTGCATGGAATATACTCTCACTTATACACAACAATTGTGTATTTATTGCTATTTATGTGTGCGGAATATTATATTCTCTACAATTGTGCGTTCATAATTAGTTTCTCTGTGTATGAAATATACTCTGTGAATGGGCGTTTATAAGATCGCCGGTGCTACGGAGTTCATGCACTGAGCTGAGATTCTCAGGACTCAGGCTTGAGTTAGGAGTAGAACAGAACACGTATGGGTTATACCCGTGTGCCGTGATGTTGATCCATCGACTAAACTAAAATAAACATGTTATGTCTGTGAGTTAGATTTTACAATTGATTGTGGGTTTACAGTTAATTCTGTGTGTCGAATATACTTTGCGAGTATACGTTTATAGCCTGTTTTGTGCATAGACTATATTTAAACACGGCGATACTTCATTTCTAAAGTAAATTCTGCACGTCAAGTATTCGCATAATTTGATATTCTTAATGCCCTGAAAGTGGATTTTACTTTGTCATTACCATTTTCATCAAGTGCATTGCTAACTGGAGTGGGTGACCATACTTCTCCACTTCTCGACTGTACAATTGATGAGTTATTTGTCCACACCATGAAGAAAGTCTGCCAGGAATCCTCTTTTGCTGTCTTTCTCCATCTTTTCCCGCATTAGCTATACTAAAGTATTGGAAGTTTTTAAAGATAATTACTTTGATAACGCCTGTTTAATAATTTCATAGGAAAGTTTGTTCAGTCGTGCAATATACCCAAACCTACGTTTTCAATTGAAAGTTTGTCCTGTTCATCATCATCAAGTGCCATGCTAGCTAGCGTAGGTGTTCATGACTCTCCATAGATCTCGGTCTTTGGTTTTCTGGCTCAACTCTGCTGATGATATTCCTCCATGCCACCGTCTCATTCTATCCAGCATAATTTCTCTTGGTCTGCCTCTGCCCCTCTTACCCTCGATCTTTCCAGTTGTCACGATGTTCTCCAATGCCTCTCTTCTTATCACATGACCAATAAAGGCTAATTGTCTCTTTCTTATTGTTGTAATGTTATAGTTTCATTAACCTCTTCCACGCGATCGTTGCTACTCTGGCAGTCCAAAGAATTCTCAATGTTCGTCTCACGAATCACATTTCTGTTGCCTCCAATCTTTTCCTAATTTGCCCATTAACGTTCCATGATACGCTTCTTTGCAGAAAAAAAAAAACGTTCTACATAACACTTCAGCACCAACTTTCTTACATTCAGTGATAGTGACTTGTTGTATAAGATACTTTTCATTTTATGGAATGCAGATTGTGCTTGCCATATTCTGCTCTTCATCTCTGTCGTGCATCTTCCATGTAATGTTATAACTGCCTCTAGGTATTTACGTGTATCAACTAGGGTAAGCATTTTCTCTTCTATTGTTATATCACATTTTGGTGTCATCTTTTTCTGTGATATAATCATTATTTCTATTTTCTTGATAGTCAAGAAAAATCCTTTAAAAAATAAAATTCCCTCTCTGTTACTTTTCTTTCCCTTTGCATATCCTATTTACAGGACATCGTTGTCAACACCAGCACTGCTGTTGTTGATGTCTTGGCAAGTTTACGTTCAGTAAAGTCATGGCTCTCCATGTCTGGCGGTTCGCTGCTACCTGCTGTAGATCTTGGATGTTCACTTGGCCGTTGAATGAGCCTTCTCTGATGATGGTTCTACGTAGAGTCTCTCTTGGTCTTCCCCGTTTTATTTTCCCTACTGGTGGCCATATGAGGGCTTGGTAGGGGAGTCTTGTCTTGTCCATTCTGAGTACATGGCCAATGTAGTACCAGCGGCGTTTTCTTATAAGTTTGGATATAATATCTTGCTTAGTCTCTTGTCTTATTTGCGTATTGGTTCTAAAACCTGTCCAGTAGAGGTTTAGAATTCTACTAAGACATTTGTTCTCAAAATTATCTAATTTTTAAAAAATCTAAACTTACCGTTGATTTCCAACTTTCACATCCATACGTTAGCACTGGAATCACACAAGAGTTGAAGATTTTAAGTTTCGTATGTTTGCTGAGTGTCTTTGACTTCCAGATGTTTGACAGTTTATTGAAGGCACCAGATGCCAGTGCAATTCTAGATGACATTTCTGGTGTTGAGTCCCCGGTAGATGTCATTTTGCTTCGTAGGTGCCATATGTGTCAGACAGTAATTCGCCATGTGTGTCAGACAGTAATTCGCCATGTGTCAGACAGTATTTCGCCATGTGTGTCAGAAAGAAATTCGCCACGTGTTTCGGGTAATAACACCTCCTGATATGCTATGACCTGATGTCCACGAATAATCAAACTCTATTCATTTGGGAACTGTAACTATTTATAGAAACGCCTACAATTAACAATTTATCGTACGATGTCTACATACCCCTGGAAAGTTGATTATCTGTAACAGACCTACTATGTAAATATCCATCACCTAATGCCTGTTCAATCAATCAATGCCTGTTAGAGAAGAATTAACCATTTATTCATTTAGTAAGAGTAACTACTTACGTGGAAACTCAGCGATGCTTACAATTAACAATTCATCGAACGATGTCTGTACATGCAAAGAGAGTTTTATGTCTGCAGTAGGTCTACGGTGTACATGTACAACACTCGGTGCCCGACAGAAACGAATCAACATTCACCAAAGCCATGACCTGCAAGAAATTACTTCGGCATCAGCCACCGCAGACCATGGGAGTGAAATGCGAGGCAGCAGTCATACAGTTAACTCGCGGATAACGAGCAACGAACGTCCCCGTGCAATGTTCTTAAATAAATGTGTGTGTCAGAGTAATGAAGGATCAAAATCTTTACACCACTGCAGAGAAGTATGTGACACCTTTAAAGAATATACCAGCATTTTAAACAGAAAATGTCTGTACAGATTTGATGTTAGCTCGCCGTTATGTCAGTTTGCTATAGGGCAGTTTTTTGACAGCACAAGAGTTGGTGTTCATTTAGATGTGGAGACCCAGTGTCTAATGGCATCTTCAACTAACCGGACATCTGTCATCTGCCTGAGAGAAAGACATCCCTTTTATCCAATCACTTTTAAGGGTTGGACAGGAAAAAACAGTTTTGTACATCAATACAAGTTTACTAGAAAACAGAAAGCAGAATTCATGTCAAGGGTGAACACAGGCCTCAACAAGACAAGCAGAATTCTGTTGAAGAAAATGAAACCTTGCGAGGTGAGGCTAAATTACATCACTAAAACTGACTTGAAAAGATGGGTCTATGTAAAGGACATGAGAGTTATGGTAAAACCTGTATCAATGGAAGAAATCCTATACTGGATCACTCCAAAAACAAATATAACTTCAGATGTTTCCGGGTCGTGCAGTTGCTGGTTGGCAACTTCATCCTCTTTCACCAACACAAGTTGCAGTTTGAATTCACATCTTAATTTCCCGCTCATGATCAGACCTGACCTTGAACATATTTCCATGGCTGGGCAGGTTTTTGCAGGAATGACAGTAAACAGAAGAACTATTTAAGAATATCAGTCTGGCATATTGATCTCCGTCTGTACGTGCAAACGGAAACATCCAGTGTCAATCTTTGTTATAATAAAGCCATAAAGGTTTATGAATACATAAAAGTAAGCGAAATGTTAACTGGATTTTACAGGCAGCGAGCGTATTACGATGGCGTTAACTCCCCCCCCCCCCCCCCATCTTAAACAATGGTAACTTTACACTGACAATGACAGGGGCCCGGTCTGACCAGGGCTCGAGGCCAGCTCTCAACATTCACTACGGGAGAAAAAGACTGACCACTTATTTCTGTGCGCACCCCAGCCTACAAAATCACGCACCCAGAGCAGTATCCTGTTGCTTGTTTATTCAGACTTATTAGTCTGTTAGTCAGCTAGTTAGTTAGTTAGTTAGTCAGTCAGTTAGTTGGTTAGTTAGTCAGTTAGTTGGTTAGTTAGTTAGTTAGTTAGTTAGTTAGTTAGTTAGTTAGTTAGTCCCGGTTCCAACTTCACGGCAAAGGGTCGCCTCATTATGCTCCGTTCCTGTGCTAATGAATATCACACACACACACACACACACACACACACACACACAAATGCCCCTCACTGCCCCATGTGAAAAGTGGAACAGACAGGAGTCTCGACAAACTAACAGTCAGCACAGGTATACTATGCATAATGTCGCTGCCAGAATGCCAACGCACAAGTCCGCCACGAAAAATACATTTATCGTCGATGGAAAAACCAGCAGTCACTAGAAAACCAGCAGCCACACATTACTGCATAAGGCAACCCAGTTACGACTTATGTGTCTGTTGAAACATCGGTGAAATGAAGCGGACATATACACAGTTGAGGAACCTCTAGCCGAGAGGCTACAACGTCTGGCTCCTAGTTGGGAGACCCGGGTTCGAATACTCGGTAAGATGATTGGTTTTGTTTTATATTTTCGGAGGCAAAAAGAAAACTCTAACCTGCACAGTTCGCGGCGACTGCGCCTAACCAGGCGACCTTAATTCCTCAGGCTCATTGATTCCTGTCCTATACCGAAAGTTACTATAGGCAGGCATTGGATGGCAGTTTGCACTCAGTTTTTGAGAATAAGACAAGAGAAAAGTTTATGGAAATGGCAAACAAGATGGATTATGATACCGTGTCATCTTTTCGGCCAGGATGTTTCTAAGAGAAGTGACAAGGGAGGAAACATCTAAGATACTCATCGTATTCATTATCATACTTGTATACTACACACTAATTACCTGCATATGTCAGACTTCAAATGTATGCATGTACTATTTTTAAAAAAAGTTGCAAACGCTAAGTAAATTATAAATGTCATATCAACTATAGGTGGTCAGCTGACCGATTAGATAAGAACACTTGCTCTTGAGCTTCCGGTGTGCTGATGACGAGGTAGCAGGTTCAACTCCTACACAGGTCAGCTAGACTAATATGTTGTATTCTCGTCCTTGACTTTGGGACGTAAATTACAAGTCGGAGTATGTTCACCTGTTGGCGAGGGACACTGGTAATAGGGATAGCTAATCCACACACAAACATCAGTTTAGTGTACTAGAGGTAGTAAAAATATAAATAAAATTGGGTGGAACTGCGGTAAAGCAGTGAAAATGTAAACAATATATGTAATATATATATATATATATATATATATATATATATATATATATATATATATATATATATATATATATATTTACATTGTTTGTAATATGTAATATACTGTTTACTAGAGGCAGTAACACATGTATGGCCTACGCTTGTATTCAAAGCGAGAGTAAGGGGACAACAACAAGTCATAACGGCTGTACAAGTAACACGGTTTTGACAATTTAAATTAACGTTTCTTTTGTAAATCAGCCATTTGTGCAACGGGACTTATACTATATAGAAATATGGTTTCAGTTTCTGAGGAAAATGCCATGAATGCCATGGACAAACAGAAAAACCGGCACTCTTCCGAATTGCGGTCCCAAATAGATCCGCAGTGAATAGGTCAGGGGTAAGGGTTAGGGTCAGTGTTTAGTTAACAACTAACCCTAACCCTTAACCCCTGACCTATTCACTGCGGAACTATTTGGGACCGGAATTCGGAAGAGTGCCGAAAAACCAATATTAAGTCCTACAAGAAACAAATGAAAATCGTACATTGATTAGAGAAATTAGACGTAGACAGTCAACATTTTTTGGGTCACGTTATGAGAAGAAATAAATTGGAGAACTTGGTGACAACTGGCAAGAATGAGGGGAAGAGAACAAGGGGGAAGGCAGAGAAGTAAACACTTGGATGGCTTGGCCATGTGGTATGGTCAAGACAAGAACACTGTGCTGACCCACGACTCTGGTGATCGAGTGAGATTGCGAAACGTGACCGCCCACGCTTATCGGCGTGGCACTTGATGAATAAATAAACTTATAGTTTGCTCGCATGAAAAATTACGTTAGCTATTCACATTGGCAGTATCGTGCAATATTTGAATGAGATAGATGTGTTCTTTTTCTATACAACATAGCAAGGCCGTTCTTGTATGTTCTGCTGTAAAGTATAATGTTGAATATATGTTTGCTAATGATTGATGTGGGCGTCGGTGGTGTAAAGGTTAGCATGGTTGCCTTCCAAGCAGTCGATCCGGGTTCGATTCCCGGCTGACGCAGTTTTTTTTTTTTAAACCGGCTCCGTGGTGAGGGTCACGATCGTAGTTCGTAATCCCACATACACGCGTTCGAAATACAGCTGGTTTGGATTTTTATGAAATGGTATGAGTGCCGGTCGTTCAGAAAGCAATGGCAAACTACTGAACGTAAACTTGCCCAGGAATCACGAACAGTCACAACAATGCTCGGTTTGGCAGCTATGTCCTGTAAAGGACATGCAACTAACTTTAATGCCTCGATGTAATTCAGCAATCTTTTATTGTTCGTCTAACACAATGTGCGAAACGCCTTTTCTTTGTTAACTTTCATCATCATCATCATGTGCCATGCCGACAACGATAGCGGCCATGTTTCGCCGTCTTACACGATCACGAGGGCCGTGGATCAGCTCTGTGTTCTTGTCTCGACCATGCCATGTCGTCAAACCATCCAGAAGTTTACTTCTCTGTTTTCCCCCTTGTTCTTGCCCCCTCAATCTTGCCAGTTGTCACCAAGTTTTCTAGTTTATATCTTCTCATAACTTGATGCCAGCTATTAAGCAGGATTTCGTGATGGACGAGCTGGGCGTTTTGTGACCTGTCCACCCCACCGGGATTGCCGAGGACTGACTCTCTTTCCCACCCGCATTGGTATGTGTTCGGCTACTCGATTGGCTAATTGTCGTTCCATTCTACCTGTGTAGAGTGGTCTCGAGGTATGGTGTCCGCCTCAAGTGCTGGAGGTTCCGGGTTCAGGCCCCGGTGAGGACCGGGATTTATTTAAAAAATCCATCTGGACTTCCAGTAACAAAATTTCCCCTGGTCTCTGGGTAGTGAGATCAGACGCCCGTGTGTATTGTTGCGCACGTAAAAAAATCCCTTGGCAGTTGGAAATCGAAAAAGAGTAGCCTAACGGCGCTGCCCGGGTAAAATTTCGAGTTAAAAATCTACCCAAAGTATTTCATGATCCTCGCCGATGCAACGGAGTTCGTGCATTGAGCTGAGTTTCTCCAGACTCAGGTTTGAGTTAGGAAGAAAACGGAGCACTTATGGGTTAAACCGTGTACCGTGATGTTGATCCAACGACTAAACTAAACTAAACTATCTACCTGTGTAAGTTGCTTGGCACTCACACTGGAAATGAAAATACAGTTTGATTTGGTGTACAGAAACAATGACATCAGAGTGATTTTATATCTAATCATTGGTTCAGTAGCAAGGAATGTTTGGCTTACTGCTGTTTTATATCTGATCATTGGTTCAGCAACAAGGAGTGTTTAGCTTAATGCTGTTTTATATCTGATCATTGGTTCAGCAGCAAGGAGTGTTTGGCTTAATGCTGTTTTATATCTGATCATTGGTTCAGCAGCAAGGAGTGTTTGGCTTAATGCTGTTTTATATCTGATCATTGGTTCAGCAGCAAGGAGTGTTTGGCTTAATGCTGTTTTATATCTGACCATTGGTTCAGCAGCAAGGAGTGTTTGGCTTAATGCTGTTTTATATCTGATCATTGGTTCAGCAGCAAGGAGTGTTTGGCTTAATGCTGTTTTATATCTGATCATTGGTTCAGCAGCAAGGAGTGTTTGGCTTAATGCTGTTTTATATCTGACCATTGGTTCAGCAGCAAGGAGTGTTTGGCTTAATGCTGTTTTATATCTGATCATTGGTTCAGCAGCAAGGAGTGTTTGGCTTAATGCTGTTTTATATCTGACCATTGGTTCAGCAGCAAGGAGTGTTTGGCTTAATGCTGTTTTATATCTGATCATTGGTTCAGCAGCAAGGAGTGTTTGGCTTAATGCTGTTTTATATCTGATCATTGGTTCAGCAGCAAGGAGTGTTTGGCTTAATGCTGTTTTATATCTGATCATTGGTTCAGCAGCAAGGAGTGTTTGGCTTAATGCTGTTTTATATCTGACCATTGGTTCAGCAGCAAGGAGTGTTTGGCTTAATGCTGTTTTATATCTGATCATTGGTTCAGCAGCAAGGAGTGTTTGGCTTAATGCTGTTTTATATCTGATCATTGGTTCAGCAGCAAGGAGTGTTTGGCTTAATGCTGTTTTATATCTGATCATTGGTTCAGCAGCAAGGAGTGTTTGGCTTAATGCTGTTTTATATCTGACCATTGGTTCAGCAGCAAGGAGTGTTTGGCTTAATGCTGTTTTATATCTGACCATTGGTTCAGCAGCAAGGAGTGTTTGGCTTAATGCTGTTTTATATCTGACCATTGGTTCAGCAGCAAGGAGTGTTTGGCTTAATGCTGTTTTATATCTGACATTGGTTCAGCAGCAAGGAGTGTTTGGCTTAATGCTGTTTTATATCTGACCATTGGTTCAGCAGCAAGGAGTGTTTGGCTTAATGCTGTTTTATATCTGACCATTGGTTCAGCAGCAAGGAGTGTTTGGCTTAATGCTGTTTTATATCTGATCATTGGTTCAGCAGCAAGGAGTGTTTGGCTTAATGCTGTTTTATATCTGACCATTGGTTCAGCAGCAAGGAGTGTTTGGCTTAATGCTGTTTTATATCTGACCATTGGTTCAGCAGCAAGGAGTGTTTGGCTTAATGCTGTTTTATATCTGACCATTGGTTCAGCAGCAGGAGTGTTTGGCTTAATGCTGTTTTATATCTGACCATTGGTTCAGCAGCAAGGAGTGTTTGGCTTAATGCTGTTTTATATCTGACCATTGGTTCAGCAGCAAGGAGTGTTTGGCTTAATGCTGTTTTATATCTGATCATTGGTTCAGCAGCAAGGAGTGTTTGGCTTAATGCTGTTTTATATCTGATCATTGGTTCAGCAGCAAGGAGTGTTTGGCTTAATGCTGTTTTATATCTGACCATTGGTTCAGCAGCAAGGAGTGTTTGGCTTAATGCTGTTTTATATCTGATCATTGGTTCAGCAGCAAGGAGTGTTTGGCTTAATGCTGTTTTATATCTGACCATTGGTTCAGCAGCAAGGAGTGTTTGGCTTAATGCTGTTTTATATCTGATCATTGGTTCAGCAGCAAGGAGTGTTTGGCTTAATGCTGTTTTATATCTGATCATTGGTTCAGCAGCAAGGAGTGTTTGGCTTAATGCTGTTTTATATCTGATCATTGGTTCAGCAGCAAGGAGTGTTTGGCTTAATGCTGTTTTATATCTGACCATTGGTTCAGCAGCAAGGAGTGTTTGGCTTAATGCTGTTTTATATCTGATCATTGGTTCAGCAGCAAGGAGTGTTTGGCTTAATGCTGTTTTATATCTGATCATTGGTTCAGCAGCAAGGAGTGTTTGCTTAATGCTGTTTTATATCTGATCATTGGTTCAGCAGCAAGGAGTGTTTGGCTTAATGCTGTTTTTATATCTGACCATTGGTTCAGCAGCAAGGAGGTTTTGGCTTAATGCTGTTTTATATCTGACCATTGGATTCAGCAGCAAGGAGTGTTTGGCTAATGCTTGTTTTTATATCTGACCATTGGTTCAGCAGCAAAAGGGAGTGTTTTGGCTTAATGCTGTTTTATATCTGGACCATCGGTCAGCAGACAAGGACTTGTTGGCTTAATGCTGTTTATATCTGACCATTGGTTCAGCAGCAAGGAGTGTTTTGCTTAATGCTGTTTTATATCTGACCATTGGTTCAGCAGCAAGGACGTGTTTTGGCTTAATGCTGTTTTATATCTGATCCATTGGTTCAAGCAGCAAGGAGTGTTTGGCTTAATGACTGTTTTATCTCTGACCATGGTTCAGCCGCAAGGAGGTTTTGAGCTTAATGCTGTTTTATATCTGACCATGGTTCAGCAGCAAAGGAGTGTTTGGCTTAATGCTGTTTTATATCTGACCATTGGTTCAGCAGCAAGGAGTGTTTGGCTTAATGCTGTTTTATATCTGATCATTGGTTCAGCAGCAAGGAGTGTTTGGCTTAATGCTGTTTTATATCTGATCATTGGTTCAGCAGCAAGGAGTGTTTGGCTTAATGCTGTTTTATATCTGACCATTGGTTCAGCAGCAAGGAGTGTTTGGCTTAATGCTGTTTTAAGTCGATCATGTACTCGTTTCATTAAGCCGTCCCCTCGAAAGGTCATTTGAAGAAACACTTGAAGTTTAGGTGGCTGGTGGTGCCTGATGAAGTCGGCTGGATGTCCGTTAGATCGTAGAGTCTTGTAAAGGGTGTCCACTTCTTCTTTTAGAGTGTCATAGGAACACATCTTCCTGGCTGGATTAAACAGTGTCCGCACCAAGCCACGCTTATATTGGATGGGTGCAAAACTATTGAAATTCAGGTATTGGCCCGTCCATGTTCGATGGAGTTCATGTTTTATGCGGGCAATGTGGGATAAACAAGTTTAGAAAGAATAAGTTATTTCTCAACATCTCATAAAATGCGGTCAATTCGTGAACAAAAAAACGCGTTTAGTATTCTGTATTCGACCAATAATAAACGATTGCTCAAATATAGTGAGGTGTTAGCAAACAATCGGTTCCAGCCAATCCGGTGACTGGTTTTATTGTTTCAGATTAATTATTATTCATTTATTCACTTCAGATGATATATAACTCCTCAGTATGTACCTGACGTGATGCAGCAAACTATGCCAAGCAATAAATCGCAAAATAAATATTGTTTATGGTTTCTGTGTGTAAATTCACTAAGGGAACCATTGTTTTGAATCTTCTTAGTTTGTTTGTTCAGGTTCCACCATTCGTTGCCCATAAAAATGGTTTACAAAAGAGAGGTTCAGCTTCATTACACCGAGTGTTACTCCACATAGATCGGTCTATTTCAGGAGAGCGGCCTGTTGAAAGCGTGGCACAGAGCAACTCCGCAGCTTCAGCGACTACCTCGATAGGTATGCGAGAAACACTCGTGAAACTATAATAGATACCAGAAAGGATCCACAAGCTTCGGAGCTTCGATTCGATTCCACCATTGCCCTACCCCGTTCAACCTTAGAAGAGAAGGTATATTACGATCTCTGTTAGTCCAGTACCAGGGCGCTATGTATCGGCTCTGCAACTATGGAAGCCACCCTGGATGGCGGAAAATGCTATGGACTGTCCCTGCCTTCCCTTGAGGGATGACCGTAAAGTCTACGACCGTTCCAACTTGACCAGCTGGGATGCAGACGATACCACAAAAGTGAGAGTCTCCCAGGAGTGCTAACTTGGTCAAAAATGCACGCAGAAGTCGGATGAGTTGGCCCAAGGGTTTCGGCCCAAGGATGCATAAAAACTCAACGCAATCACATCTGAAAAAAAAAAAAAAACTTCTGATGAACGCAAAGAAGAAGAAGATATTACGGCCCATACCTGGCTCAGATTAATAATCCTATGACCGTGTTAGCCACAAATAGAATATTAATTTGCAGGAGATTGTTGTCCTAAGAGGGTATTGGTGATACCTTCAGAGCGCGAGACAGTTGACTTAACTACATCGCCAGACAGCGGAACAATTGAGTACTCTCTTTCTGACATTCAATTATCGTGAATTTTTACCTTTCAAAATTTGTAGCACAATGTCCTTGACAACATTGGCCAAGTAAAGCTCTATGGCGTAATTTTGTCAGACACTGTTCTCATATCCCCCCCCCCCCCCTCCCCCCAATCCATTTGTAAACTTTTATTTTAATATTTTCTTTGTGGAAACTCTCGCTACCGTCTTTAAACAAGATATTCCTTGTTGGTTAATAACACGTTTGGTTACTGAACAAACTACACTCACACCTGAGCCCACGCGTGTCATTGATCCGCGAAGAGAAAGAAGTGGTTGTGCTTGATTGCACTGTACTAACACTTTTGCAGTTGAAATTTGTTACAAAAATGGGTTGCTAGCAAACGTATTGATTTCCAATAATGAATCCTCCTTTTAATAATTATCCAGAAACATTTCTGTGGCAGTTTTAGGAAATTAGGTTCAACTTGTAGCAACACGTGTTATTGAACTCTGAATGTTTGTAGAATCAATACAACCCAGTCAGTCACAACACTTACAAGTAATGTAATAAAGACCATGTTTAAAAAAAAAAAGAAGACACCAAGCTACTTATGTGAATTCGTCAGTTAGTTTAGTGAAAACATTGTTTTCTGGTGGCCCTTTGGTAATCTTTCGCTGAGACAAAAAATTACAGTCGTCTCCCTACAGTTACTTAATCTGTAGGTATTTGTACTACAGGGTGTATTTTTAATGAATGTGGGGCTTTTGGAAATATTACCGTTCCAAGTTTGTATTTACCTTTTCTTTTTTATGTTGCACGAACTCCACATTGGGTGAATACAAAACTTGGAACGGCAATATTTTCAAAATCCCCAGTCATTAAAATGTTTGTCCATCAAGAATGATGATGACCATTCCTTTTCATCCAGTGGGGTTGAAGGTGTGGAGCCGTGGGTTCTAAGATGGCTGATAAGGCCTATTTTGGCTCGAAATGTTCTTTGACAATGTGGGCAAAGAATGCTTGTCGTTTCTGGAGGAGGATTTCCTGCAGTGGTTTTTCTGTCCTGCCTTTTCTTCACAGCTCTTGCAGTCCTGGTTGCCTCACATATGACCCCACCTTTGCGCAATGATGCACGCCACGAATTTCGGTCTCTGGCTGCAGTCTCCCAGGTGTCATGATGAATTCCAAAAGCATTCAGTGAAATTTTCAGAGTGTCTTTAAAACGTTTCCTCTGGCCACCTTGGGAGCGTTTACCACAACGCAGTTCGCTGTAGAAAATTCGTTTAGGGAGCCTGTGATCTGGCATGCGAGTCTAGTGACCAGCCCAGAGAATCTGATTCTTCATCAGTAGAGTGTGGATACTGGGCATGGATGCTCTTTCTAGGACTTCAGTGTCTGGAATCTTGTCTTGCCATTTAATCTTCAGGAGCTTCCTTAGGCAGACTGTGTGGAAGTGGTTTAATTTCCTAGCGTGTTGCTGATAAACAGTCCAGGTTTCACAAGCATATAGCAGTGTGGATAATACAACTGCTTTGTAGACTTTTAGCTTTGTTTGCAGGCTTATTCCAGTTCTGTCTCATACATTCTTGTACAGTCTGCCAAAGGCTGCACTGGCCTTGGAGATTCTTGCATTCACTTCGTCATCGATTGTGGCAGTTTGTGACACGGTGCTGCCAAGATAGGTAAATTTGTCCACAACACTTAGTCTATGATCATTCACTTTGATATTCAGCACAGTGTGATTATTCCCTGGAGCTGGCTGGTACATAACTAGTCTTCTCCAAGTTGATATTGAGCCCAAAGTTGGCACAGGAATGTGAGAAAGCTGAAACATTATGTTGCATGTCCGCCTCTGAGTTGGCGTATAGAGCGCAATCATCAGCAAACAGGAGCTCTCTGACGGTGCCGCTGTTAATTTTGGTTTTAGCTTTCAGCCTTTTGAGATTGAATAACTTTCCATCCATACGGTAGTTGATGTCTATTCCAATGTCGTCGTTCTCGAAGGCGATATGTGACGTTGGATGAAGAATGACTTGCGCGATGACTTGGATTAAAGTGAGGAAGAGTTGCGCAATTCATCGACCTCACTCTCTCGCCTGAGTCCAGTGGCAAGACAAGTCGAGACGATTGGAGACGAATACAGGTGCAGTGGATGACCAGGGCGCTCTACGTGCCTTGCCGTGCTCATTACGTTCCACAACGCTTTGCAGGTAAATGCCGTCTTGCCCGTTGAATCAGGAATGATTTCTTCCGCGCAGTCTGCCGAATCCTGTCTTCCCATGCTGCGTAGGCATACCCTAGTTTACCTCTTGGTTTGACACCAAATCGGATACCCATGCCCGGTTTAGCCAGCCTCTCACAGCTGTTGCCCGGGGGGTGGCCGCTGTCGCATGCTGACAGCTACTAGGAGCCACAGGCACGAGCTGGGTGTCAGACTTGGACCAGTGGGGGATGGGTCCTGAAAGGACATGAGAGCCATCCTTACCAAAGGTGCTACCATTAAAATACACTCTATATTAGATATCAAACAATACATTGCACTAAATATTACCGGAAGGCGTGCTTGACGTGCCTACATTTTATTCAGACACAGGTGATCGCATTCCCCTTTCCCTGAAAGATATTTACATGCATATCCCACAATCTAATATTTGTTATTATTTGCAAACGATGTGACATGAAGTATATTGGACAGTCCGGTAGACGCCTAGCCGTTCGCTTTTTTAGTGAACACCTTAGGGATATAATATAACATTCCGCATAATCTGCTTCTAACCATGTCATTTCTTCTGATCATAGTGGAGTTGATGTGTGGCTCACATCATTAAAGTCATGTTACTCTAACAGCTTAATTAGGCTTAAAATCGAGAGCTAGTTAATGAAGTCTTTGAGATGCATCCATCTAGCGGGAATAAATACTGTTCTAGATGCCACTGTATAATCCTACTGACTCCCGTCCATATATCCCATCGAACTGTTTGCACACCTTCGGCTCCACAATTTTGTTTGTTTGTTAATTTAGCACCTATCACAACCGAGCTTCTGGGCAGCCTTCCTAGAAATGGAGCAATGGTTTAATAACGTTTGATACCAATACTTTTTCTGTTTACGTTTCAATTTTTAATTAAATTTTCTAATTTCATGTTTTTCTTTATGGGTGTTTGTGTTGTTCCATATTAAATCACCAAGATTGAAGTGTCGATTTGTTGTAAACAATATAAAATAACACAAAGTAATGCAGTTTTACAGAACATAATTATGAAACATACAAGACGTTGCGGCGACTATCCTTCATCAACAAACAAATACATACACAAAACACAACATCTGGTCACGGGGGAAGGCCCTCCGGTGACTACATAAAGGCATAAGAACGGGATGAGAAGAATAAAAAGACGAAGAAAAAAAAAAATTAGAGCAATGAAGAGAAAATGAAAATATATAAAAAATGTTGTTACTTATCCCAGAGTCCGAGGCTGTACTGCTACCACGAATGTCACCTTATCCTCTTTTATACATAGCCATGGGAGTCTGTGGGCCATAGGAACCGAGGTAGGGGATGATACCAGAGTGGTGGGTGGTAACGACACGGTTCAGTGACAGTCACAGGTAAATGAGTGGATGTGGTACATGAAAACAGGGGGCAGGGAGGTAAGGCTGGAAACAATGGAGATGTGATAGTTATCCGAGGGTGAAAGCTAAAGAGTCCCAGTGGATGTACATGCTAAGCATGAGTGGGTGCCAGTGAATGGGAAGCTGCATTACTTTGTGTTATTTTATATTGTTTACATTTCCACAGCTTTACCACAGTTCCACCAAATTTTATTCATATTTTGATTTTTTGTATAGTAACTTATTTTTATGTTGTTATTATTATCATTGTTATTTTCCTTACTTTGATTTCCCTTTGTCGAATTTTCGTTCGTTGTAAGGTACACACACTGTTTTTATGTCCTCTCCCTCTTAGGCATGAGTCACACCGTTTTTTATTTTGTATTATTAAAAACTCCACCGTGGAGCAATCACGGCAGGTGGCATCTGATCATCATAAGCGGTTCTTTTCGCCGAATGTTCCGGTCCCTTATCTCCCAAACACACTCCAGGAGCGGGCCCCATCCGTGTCATTACATTAAGTGTCTTTCTCCTCCCATGCGTTCACACCTTGCCTCCCGGTTTCGAAATGTACTAGTCATTTCTTGTGCACGCGCGTTTGAGTGTGTGTACGTGCGCTTATCCCACAAATTCCTCGCGTACCTGCCAAGCTATCCCATAAATTCATCGTGTGCCTGCCCACAAGCCATCCCACCCTCGAGGACTCGAACATCATGCCTCTGCTGCTTCATGACCTGCCACAATTATCACCGAAAGTTTTCTTTGGCCGCAGGTAGCCATCTTCCTCCCCTGATGGTTTAACCTCTGACTGCCTCCATATCGGCGGTTCACCATAGCCTTCTTTGCGCCCGGCCCACGGCTGAAGGAGCCGCACGCAAGAACAGCTGCATATAATATATATTGATGTTCTCTTATAATTTATATAAAATAACTAGCTGACCCGGCCCGGCTTCGCCCAGTCCCTGGCGGGGATCTACCTACCTACCTACCTACCTACCTGTCTGTCTGCCTACCCGTCCATCCGTCTCTCCCTCCATGTCTGTCTGTCTGCCAGTCTAATAATTTATTGGTTGCAGTAGAAAATTTCGCTTAATGCTAGGATTTTTTTTTAAATGTTGTATAATTTTCATGTAAAAAATGATGTGGTGGTATCGAGAACCTTAGATAAACGAAGACCAACTTTAAAAAAAGCAATAGAAAGAGCACTTGAAAGATCTTTACATCTTCCCCCAACAATTAACTTGGGTAAATGGAACGGCGGCAGCAGCAGAAGAAAAAGAAGGAGGCGGGGGGAGGAGGAGGAGGATGATGATGATGAGGGAGGAAGAGGATTTTAACGCATATGCCTGTAGATAACTGTAGCGAAAAGGTCCACCTATTTGAGAAATATGCAACAATTTTACATATAGCAATGCTATTAAAAATTAGTCTCTCTGGCTGAGGGGTTACAACACTTTCTCTGCAATCCCGTTTATCACACAGTCTCATAGCGGGCGAGAACTTGGAGCGGTTCGTCCCCCGCTGGTGACTTGTGGGATAACTGAGCCAGCCGCTCAGAAAGCAATGGCAAACTACTGAGCGTAATCTTGCCAAGAAACCAACAGACAGCTGAAAGATGCTGCTGTTGACAGCGATGTCCTGTAAAGGATATGCGAATAAAAAAGAAAAAAAATTAAAAGTTATGTCCCCTCGCTATATATACATTATAATGTAAATTAAAATATTAAATTTTATTAAGTAAATAACTGTTTGTACACTAACAAACTATGACAGTTGGCAGCACCGGAATGAGAAGAAGACTTGTAGAAAATTTCATCTCAATCAGATGGACCATTTGCGAATGCATACACATACATACATACATACATACTTACAGACAGACAGACATCGCATTTTATATATATAGATTCCCATACTCAACAAGAAGTTCATATGTTTAATGTATCAACATATTAATAATCTATCTGAAAGAAATGTATAATATCAATGTTTTTGTTGCCTGTATATTGAATGTACACAGTTCCTCACACACATCATCAAAGCAAACAAACGAATCCCACAAGAAAGCTATCTCTACTTCTGACACAACAACACCAGCACGCAAGGAAGCCAATGAACGAGGTTTGTTTGTTTTCAGAAAAAAATTAAAATTAAACAGAAAAACAAACTTCAGCTCTGGTCCGTTAAGGAATACAGTAATAATAAAAAAAATTATTTTAAAAAAATTTTAAAAAATACAGACCCATTACAACACAATTGTAAACAAGAAAAATATGTCTCCCCTTTGTATACATGTGTCAGAAAGGCAGTGTGTAATGTAGAAGGTGCATGTTACAATGGTATACATGCGGTTATGTTATGACAGTATTTCACACCTGTTTATTATGTTGTGTGTGAAGGAACTCTGTATCAAGCATCTTATTTACATTGTCTGCTGTTGGTGCCAATCATTCACATCCGTGCTGTTTGTCTCTTGTATGAAGGAAATAACAACTCCACTGCAAAACTCACTTCTGTTGGTCGGGTCAGTTTCCTCGTCACATAGTAAAATATTTACTTGTTTAACATTACTCAGGCCTCAACACACACACACACACAGAGGTTTTGCATCTATAACAAAACCTCTCACGCACATAAAATATAATGTTAATCTGTTAGAATGTAATTAATAATAGCAAATTTTTACACGCAAAAATCAAACATTTTGTAACATTGAAATTCTGCATAATGAAAAAGAAATTCAGATAAACAAAACCAAAAAAATGTACATGAATATAAAAGAACATGCATGATCGTGATCGGATCAAGTGATTTGGACACAGCTGAGAGAACATGATATGGAAGAACACTTTGGGAGATTTCATTGTTCATGAACAGAAATGTCAGCTGTACAACCTCAATGGACATATGTGACCAGTGTGAAGCTACATCACAGAGACTCGTTAGAAGTAGTAAAATAGAGATACCCAGTGTCATACGTTAGGGAAATTCTAGGAAAATGTGCTGAGGAAGTGACCCAGTCACCACAACTCATAAGGCCATTTATAGACAGCAGTATCTGCTATGGGACCTTTACATTTCCCATCCTCCGTGAATGTAGGCAGTTCATCACAGACTCTGTTCACAACAGACACATAATCTGTAAATATTCGCAGCACACATTACACACAATGTGAATGTTCACAGCAGACATCACATAGTCTATTAAATGTTCACAGCAGACATCACATAGTCTATTAAATGTTCACAGCAGACATCACATAGTCTATTAAGTGTTCTCAGCAGACGACACATACTATGTGAATGTTCAGTCAACAACATTACATACTGATGTTCACAGCAGACATGATTTAGTCAAGTTGTTCATATGCAAAATTAGCAGTTGTCAATGACAATCTTGTATGCCAAAAGTGATACATTCAAGTAAGCAAGACACTGTAAGCCTCAGGGCAGATGTGGCACTGCCTCAGGGCAGATGTGGCCCTGCCTTACAAAACTGGAACAACACTGCTGTTTACCACAGTGCCTGGTGTAGTTGCATCTCTGCTGGCCCGGCAGGATCTGAGCAGTTGAGGAAGTTACCCAGAGACACGCTGATAGAGGACACAAGATGGTCCTCTGCAGCAATGATGGACCAGCAACAACAGTACATACAAAATAACTACTTTTCTTTATATAAATTGTTGGTACAGTACATAACTCCATGTTGTTGCATGACATCCCAACAATTTTACATGCCAATCTTTATCAACAAACACAATCGGGAAAGATATTTTACAAACACGCTCAATTAATCATTGCTCTCATACTGCCTTATTCCATCTGTGTTTTGAGACAATCATATGTAGTTTTTAGAATATCAGGAATATAGGTGTTTAGAATATCAGGAATATATAGAAGAAGTGTCATATCAAGTTTATTGCTGAATGTCTGTTATTTTGGGAGATTTAGATTACTTTTTGGTATCCGTGATATCAATGTTAACTTTAGTTTTTTTTAGTTTAGTAATGGATCAACATCTCGGCACATGGGTGTAACCCTAAGTGCTCCATTCTACTCCTAACTGAAGCCAGAGTCCAGAGAATCTCAGCTCAGTCCATAGCACTAGTGAGGATCCTGAAATACTTTGGGTAGATTTTTAACTTGAAATTTTGCCCCGGCAGCGCCGTTAGGCAACTACTCTGTTTCGATTTCCAACTGCCAAGGGATTTTTTATGTGCACAGCAATACACATGGGCATCCGATCTCGCTAACCAAAGATCAGGGGAAATTTGTTACTAGAACCCACATGATAAAATCCCGGCCCTCACCGGGGCTTGGACCTGGGACCTCCAGCACTCGAGGCAGACACCATACCTTGAGACCACTCAGTTTGTTAACTCAAAGAGCGGAAGAATGGCCAATATTTTGCATGTGTTCATAATGGAAGACCAGTATTTGGGAGGTCCAATATTTACGAGTTTTCATAATAAAAGACATTTGGGGGTCCAATATTTGCAAGTGTTCTTAATAGGAGACCAGAATTTGGGGGTCAATATTTGCAAGTGTTCAAAATGAGAGACCAGAAAAATTTTGCAAGTGTTAACATAATAGGAGGTTGGCACATGGGGGTTAATATATCTCCCATGTGGGATCTCGGTGATGCAGACTAGCATGCTGTCCTGTCACCCTGAGTCTAACCCCTCTCAGGATAAGGATTTTTAACAACAGCGACCTGGGCTCCCAAGTTGACCGATCCTAAAATGGCAACCAGGAAATGACTTGAACAGTGAAGGTGGTCAGAGTGATGTCGACCACATCACGGCTGCAGTCCCGGTGGCTCGACCAGATATGGAGCCATCACTGTATGCCTGGTATGCCTCTAGGCCTGTCGGAAATGTCCCTGCTTTTTACTTTTATTAACTGTCATAGTGTGGACAGTTTATAATGGTCATAGTGTAGAGAAAGTTTATAACTGTCATAGTGTAGAGAAAGTTTATAACTGTCATAGTGTAGAGAAAGTTTATAACTGTCATAGTGTAGAGAAAGTTTATAACTGTCATAGTGTAGAGAAAGTTTATAACTGTCATAGTGTAGAGAAAGTTTATAACTGTCATAGTGTAGAGAAAGTTTATAACTGTCATAGTGTAGAGAAAGTTTATAACTGTCATAGTGTAGAGAAAGTTTATAACAGTCATAGTGTAGAGAAAGTTTATAACTGTCATAGTGTAGAGAAAGTTTATAACTGTCATAGTGTAGAGAAAGTTTATAACTGTCATAGTGTAGAGAAAGTTTATAACTGTCATAGTGTAGAGAAAGTTTATAACTGTCATAGTGTAGAGAAAGTTTATAGCTGTCATAGTGTAGAGAAAGTTTATAGCTATCATAGTGTAGAGAAGGTTTATAACTGTCATAGTGTAGAGAAAGTTTATAACTGTCATAGTGTAGAGAAAGTTTATAACTGTCATAGTGTAGAGAAAGTTTATAACTGTCATAGTGTAGAGAAAGTGTATAACTGTCATAGTGTAGAGAAAGTGTATAACTGTCATAGTGTAGAGAAAGTTTATAACTGTCATAGTGTAGAGAAAGTTTATAACTGTCATAGTGTAGAGAAAGTTTATAACTGTCATAGTGTAGAGAAAGTTTATAACTGTCATAGTGTAGAGAAAGTTTATAACTGTCATAGTGTAGAGAAAGTTTATAACTGTCATAGTGTAGAGAAAGTTTATAACTGTCATAGTGTAGAGAAAGTTTATAACTGTCATAGTGTAGAGAAAGTTTATAACTGTCATAGTGTAGAGAAAGTTTATAACTGTCATAGTGTACAGAAAGTTTATAACAGTCATAGTGTAGAGAAAGTTTATAACTGTCATAGTGTACAGAAAGTTTATAACAGCCATAGTGTAGAAAGACATTTGGATGCAACACTATACATTCACAGTGTATGAAAACTACATTCACAGTGTATGAAAACTATACATTCACAGTGTATGAAAACTATACATTCACAGTGTATGAAAACTCAAAGAAAAAGTATCAGAGATGGGGAACAAAATGTTATATAAACAAAATGCAGATAGATTAAGGCAGTTTTTCTATGGCAATGTAATGTCTCACACAAACAGATGGAGCAAATGCTTATATGGTAATATCACAAAACTAGAAATCAGAATAAATGTTCTAAATATCAGCTGTGAATAAGGCATATTTCACATCACTGTTTCACGCAGTCAGAAATAATGACTTCACATAATGCGCTAACATTTGTGTAACAGACAGCAGTGATTCAGCAGCACCTCTTGAAGTACATTTGCAGCAGTGCTCAAGCAAGGACTGACTGAATCTAACTGTTGATTCAATATAACAATTACTTGCACAATGTTAGAATAACAACTATACCACAGGTGATCCTACCTGAAATCAAAGTTCTTAAACAAAATGAATATTAAATATTGAGCACAACCCACTACTGGCAACGTCGATCGCATTCTGGTATGAACCTAAGGCCTTAGGTTCATACCAGAATGCGATCGACGTTGCCAGTAGTGGGTTGTGCTCAATATTTAAACTTCAAATCCCGAAACAACCACAAAATGAATATTCACAAACAATCTGCTACCCCAACAGTGTAGAGAGATAGCCCAGATGTGTGTAATCTTAGCATAAATATTCTCACATAGTCATGTGTTAGTGTGGGAGAGACAGCCCAGATGTGTGTAATCTTAGCATAAATATTCTCACATAGTTATCATGTGTTAGTGTGGGATGGATAGCCCAGATCTGTCTAACCTTAGCATAAATATACTCACATATTTATCATGTGTTAAGTGTGGGAGAGACAGCCCAGATCTGTGTAACCTTAGCATAAATATACTCACATATTTATCATGAGTCATGAACCATTCTGAAAACATTACAAAAGAAAGTTGGGATTCTTGAGCTTAAATGTTACAGACAACACAAGAACATCATTTCTACAGCGTGTGACTAAAAGTGTACAAATGTAGTATGACTAAACCTTATAGAATGTAGGGTGTGACTAAAACTACAGAATGTAGTATGTGAAAACTACAGGATGTAGGGTCTATCTTGTATATCATCATCAGTACATTTCTGTGACTAAAAGTGTACAAATGTAGTATGACTAAACCTTATAGAATGTAGGGTGTGACTAAAACTACAGAATGTAGTATGTGAAAACTACAGGATGTAGGGTCTATCTTGTATATCATCATCAGTACATTTCTGTAGCACATGTCTAACCATCAGAATAGTTTGTTGCATATCCTTTACAGGACGTTGCAGTCAACCCCAGCATTTTTTGGCTGTTTGTGATCCCTTGGCAAGTTTATGTTCAGTAGTTTGCCATTGCTTTCTGAATGACTGGCACCCATACCATTTTATATATTTTTTTTTAAATGCCAAATCATCCGCAGTTGTGTTTTGAACGCGGCGTACGGGATTACGAACTGCGCCCATAACCCCTTCGCCATGGATTCGGCTCAGAAACATCAGAATATGGTTTATAAAAGACATGCATTACCCTTCATCTTTGAAAATGTTTTGTTTTTAAAGACATGTATTACCTTTATCTTTGAATATGTTTTTTTTAAAAGAAATGCATTATCCTTTATCTTTGAATATGGTGCTTAAAAAAAGACAGCTTTACCCTTTGTCTTTGATATGTTTAAAAAAAAAAAGATATGCATTACCTTTTATCTTTGAATATGGTTTTTTAAAAGACGTGCATTACCCTATATCTCTGAATATGTTTTTTCTTTAAAAAAAAGACTGCTTTACCCTTTATCTTTGAATGTTTTTAAAAAAAAAAAAAAGAAATGCATTATCCTTTATCTTTGAATATGGTGCTTAAAAAAAGACAGCTTTACCCTTTGTCTTTGATATGTTTAAAAAAAAAAAGATATGCATTACCTTTTATCTTTGAATATGGTTTTTTAAAAGACGTGCATTACCCTATATCTCTGAATATGTTTTTTCTTTAAAAAAAAGACTGCTTTACCCTTTATCTTTGAATGTTTTTTAAAAAAAAAAAAAGACATGTATTACCCTTTATTTTTTAATATGGTTTTTA
Source organism: Cepaea nemoralis (assembly GCA_014155875.1). Classification (NCBI taxonomy): domain Eukaryota; kingdom Metazoa; phylum Mollusca; class Gastropoda; order Stylommatophora; family Helicidae; genus Cepaea; species Cepaea nemoralis. The sequence continues at coordinate 877,951 of JACEFZ010020212.1, forward strand.
TTTTCTTACAAAGACATGCATTACCCTTTATATTTGAAGTCTCAGTGCATTAAAACCTAATTCTATACACATGATCACAACAAGGAATAACACAACCTTTCACTGACTCAGCACTGGAGACACAGGATAGCACGGGTGTGCATGGCTTTATGTGTATTAATACTCATGAATGATGCCATCCTGATGTGTGTTTAACCAATACATCATCACCATTGCCATCTGGCCTAGGCATCTATATCACTCTACACTCAGCTTTTGGTCATCTGGCGTAGGCATCTATGTCACTCTACACTCAGCTTTTGGTCATCTGGCGTAGGCATCTGTGTCACTCTACACTCAGCTTTTGGCCATCTGGATCAACTTTGTTCATGATATCTCTATGCCGTCTCTGTCCATCTCAGCATTTTATTCCATTGATCTTTCAGTCATCACGTTTTCCAATGCCTCTCTTCTTACTATACGACCAAAGAATGCTGCTTCTTTCTTTCTTATCATCATCCAGTGCCTTGTCGGCTGGCGTGGGCGATCATGCCTCTCCACAAATTGCGATCTCCGACGTCATGGATCATTTCGTGTGTTGACTCCCTTCCGTGCCATGACACAAGACTGTCAAGAATCTTCTTACGCTGTCTTCCTCTATCTCTTTTTCTGCAAATCTTTCCTGTTGTCACATGTTCCAGTGTTTGTCTTCTCATAACACGGCCAAAACAACGATGACTGCCTCTTTCTGATGTTTGTGATAAGCTGTCTTTGTGACTCGGCTTTCCTTAAAACATCCTGACTGCTCATTTTGGCTGTCCAATTAATTTTCAGCATCTTCTATAAAACCATATCTCCAAGGCTTCCAGGGATTTTTGTGCCTGTTTACTATTTGTCCAGGATTCACAGCCATATATTAAAACTGGTTCTATGTAACATGCAAGAACTCTTATTCTAACTTTCAAGGACAGTGACTTATTGCACACAACATTCTTCATTGATAGAATGCAGTATTTGCTTGTCCTATTCTGTTCTTTATGTCAATGATGCATCTTCCATCTGATGTTATCTATGTGTCTAGATATCTGAATTTCTGCACTTGCCCCAAAATAACATCCTGTACTTTAATTGCACATTTAGGCACAATCTGTTTCTTTGATATCACCATAACTTCTGTCTTTCTATTATTCAAACTAAGGCCCATTTTTTTCACTTTCTACAACCAATGTACCTAACCTTTTTATAGTTGTGTATAATATTCTATTTTCACTAGCCTCTTCCAAGTAATCGTTAACTCTGACAGTCCAAGGCGGTCACATCAAACAAATAAATTGCACCGTTTATCTTTCAAATGTTGATATTGTTTTCAGTATTCAACGACAACAAAGTAATTACAGTTTAGTGGAGACAATTTGGATTCGCGGAGAAGTTTCTCTGCACAAAAAGTAAAGAAACCAACTTGGAATAACATTTTTTTTAAAGCATTAAAAAAGTAGCATACAAGGATCGTAAAATGATTCAGGAAAAGTATGATATTTCAAATAGATGTAAACAATTGAGAACATGAAAATTACCAATTACACTCAGACAGAAATCTTTTCTTTTTTCTTTTAATAAAATACAAAATCCGAGTTAAGAAAATTATTCAAACCAACAAATGCAAGTAAGCTTGTAATTGTATAAGTAATAAAAAATAAAGAAAAATATTAAAGAAGTAATGTAAAATACAAAACTTGTAATTTGTGAGAAATGAGGAAGCTTTAAAACACCATAATCAGGACAGTGAAAAAATTTTCTCATTTACTGTCAGCCTGGCTTTAGCAAAAGATGAGCAAAAACTGTCTCACTGTTAGTGCTCGTAGTGGGTTTATTTTGATGTTTAGTGTCTACATCATCATCTACGTAAACTCCATGCCATGCAGTGGTATTGATCATGTTCCACAATCTTCTGTCTTGTGTATTGTCAATCATTACTGGCGCTGAAGCTCCTCTGTCCCATGATGTGAAATTTCCAGCATTTTAACTCTTGGTATCCACTTGCCTTTCCTCCCTTCCAACGTTCCCATGTCGTGACATACTCTGGCTTTCCCCTTCTCCTGACATGCCCAAAGCATGTGGACTTCTGATGCGAGTAACCAGTTTCTGAGTTAACTTCTTGCGAGATATTTTCATTACTCTTTCTATTACCAATTATTACCAATATACCTATGTAGGCATCATTTATATGAATCTTCACCTAAATAAGTCAGGATTTTGTGTCATATATTCCTCACTTCTGTGTGTGCCTGTAGATACCCAATGTTTCAACTGTTTGTTATTGAAGTCTATCTATTCAGTTGTTAATGTTTGACTATCATTTTCGTTCAAAATAATTCTCCACCTAGTGTGGCCACTAGTATCATCCTGCCTTGTTGTCTATGTGAAACTTTCCCTCGGGTATTGTTGTTTAGAAACCCATTATATTTTTCCTTTTATTTTTGGGCAGAGAATCGTGGTAGTGCAATGGCTAGCGTACTAGCCAACTGGCCTAGTGGGCATGTGTTCGATTCCCCTTGAGGCAGATTTTTCAAACTGACCTGACTCAAGTCAACCCAGCCTAAAATAGATACCAGGAAATGTCCTAGGAAATCAAGACAGCTGGCCATGTATCGAACACATCACCCATCAAATGCTGATTAATCTACAAAATATTGAGCCAGCACCATATGCTTCAGCCATGTTTGTAACAGGGTTCACAAGACAAGTCAGACAAAACTGCTGGCCAGCTGCCCGTAGAGAATGTCCTATGGAATACAGCAGCCATGTATGTAACAGGGTTCACAAGACAAGTCAGACAAAACTGCTGGCCAGCTGACCAGAGAGAATGTCCTATGGAATACAGCAGCCATGCTACCTGGCAAGTCAGCACATTCTACACTGGGCAGTGTGTTAATGGTCACGTGAGAGCACATAAGCATTGGCTACTCAGTTCTTTCTCGACACAATACAGGTTGTCTGGAAGAGGCTAATAGACGAATATTGCACACTTCTATAAGAAGGGACAAAAACAGTTCATTTTGGTTAAGTAATGAGAAGAGAAGCAATGGAGAACATTGTGATGACTGGAAAGATCAGCAGTCAATACTCATAGCAGAAGAAGAGGCAGACCAAGAGGAATGATGATCGATGGTCTAAGATGATGTCATAGAGGAATATCGTCAGTAGAGTAGAGTTGATCCAGAACACCCAGACCTAGAGCTGTGTCAAAAAACTGTCATTTTCTGCCAATATAGCACCTTGCAGTGTAAGGCGGGGGGGGGGGGGGGGGGGGGGGGGGTGTCTTGAGCCTGAAGAATTAAGGCCTCCTGGCTAGTGCAGTCGCCATGAACTGTGCAGGTTAGGGTTTTCTTTTTTCCTCTCGACAGATAAAATCCACACCTTACCGAGGATTCAAATTCGATCTCACGAAGGAGAATCCGGCATTCTAGCTGCTCAGCCAGCCGCTCCTCCGAGAGCTGTGTACAGATATGAAAAACTATGCCACTTTGCAGGGCATATCATAATGATGAAACTAACTGGGACAGAAGAGTGATGGATGGATGAAACAATCATTGCATGCTTAGTTGCCTGGTACAGAAAGAGTAAATTTGATGAAGATTAATCTTGGTATAGAAAGAGTAAATTTGGTAAAAATTAATTGGCCTTTTTTTAGCATTGCTTTGTCTAACATTAACAGGATTGAAGAACTGCACAATCACAAAAGAAATCATGAAAGTAACTGAGCATTTGATGTGGGGTAGAAACAAAAATAAAAACATGGAGAAGACAGAGATAAGTAAATATGGGCACAAACAGGTCAAGAACTGCAAGAAATAGCAAAGGAAAGGTAAGCAACCTTGGGGTGAGATGGTTGAGGGGGCTTGTTCAAGGCGGGGGGCGGGGGGGCGGGGAGGAGAGATGCCTATGGAGACAAAATAATTCACTGTTTGAGTAACTTGATTTCATTCATTCTGTGGTTAGTAGTTAGAAACAGCAGGATACAGATGTGATTAGAAGTAATACAACAGGATTAAAGAGGTGACTAAAAGTGAAACAGTAAGTTTACAGAGGTGATTAAAAGTGAAAAAGTAAGATTATAGATATGATTAGAAGTGAAACAGTAAGATTACAGATGTGATTGTGAAACAAGATTATAGATGTGATTAGAAGTGATACAGCAAGATTATAGATGTAATCAGAAGCGATACAACAGGATTTTAGAGGTGATTAGAAGTAAAACAGCAAGATTATAGATGAGATTAGAAGTGATACAATAAGATTATAAGATGTGATTAGAAGTGATACTAATACAGTGGAAGTCAAGAAGCTCAGGGTATGTGTGTGGAAAGTACAGTTTCACGTATAGTTCTGCAGAATAAAGTGGGTTCATCTTGTTATATCTTATCTTACATAATATCTTATATTGTTGTTGTTGCAAATATCAAATAAATGGTACAAATAAAATATATAAAAACAGTGTGCAGCAGCAATTTTAAAGATATTGAAAAAGAAACATAAGAATAGTATGTAAACAAAATATTTTGGTTCAAAATTTACATAATTATTCGAAGCCCATATCCAGTTTTAAATACATCTGCAGAAATATGTTATCACACAGATGAAATAGCAATTAATCATAAAACTGAGGAGAATATTCACACAATCTGCGACAAGCCTTTGCATTCACTTCTTTACCATCAAATAAAGTAATCATAATACTGTAAAATATATTATGCAATGGAAGACTTGGCATTCTCTACTTGAATACAAAGAAGTTAGCTATTCCATTTATAACCAGCAGTGAAGAATTGCTCATTTCTTTGTCTCTCTTTTTAAATGATGGTGATTGCTGACGGCACATTGCTGTCTTGAAAGTTTGTTATATTGTGCTTTTAACAGGTATAATAACAACCCATGGTGGGGGGGGGGGGGGGGGGGGGGGAAGGACCAGGGGTGGAGTTATACCTCTCCATAGCACAAAACCTGGAGTGAATTGTTAGAGATCATGTGTTGCCCATGCATCATGATCCCTCTCTCGGCCTGCCTAGTTTACTCCACAGGAAAGGTAACAACAATACATCTGGAACAAGACAAGCTGCAGAAGCTGCCGGATCAACAAATCAATGCTCTAACTGTCCTGCTTTCATCCAAGACCAGTTGGCAAACAAGGTTTAGGGCCTAGTCTGCTCTGCCACGACATACAGTATTTAGGTTGAATTTCTTCGCACTAGGATAAGTGTTGTAAGTTTATGCCTCTTTAAAGTCAATCTACACATGTGGATGCATTCTTTGCACATGGACCATTTAGTTCTTTGTATAAATTCTAATTAGATAGCTTGGTCATATTTATTAGAAAAACAAAGATCATCACTACAAAATATCCCCAGACCAGATAACCGTCTGTGATTGTGATTGGGGTCAAACATCCTTCAATAAGGCTACATTCCCTCGAGGCCAAGGGCCTGATCGTTGCCAGGCATTTCACTTGGTCTTCAGGTGGACAGTGTGTGTTATTGAAGCCAAAGTCACAAGACCATCGAGTACCTCACATCCCGGGGTAGAAGAGGATGGTTTGTTGGTTGTGCATCCCCTGGAAGACTTTGATGCATTAGATTTCAGGACACCCAAGGCTGGGGTAGAGACTTAGCGCATTTCCACAGGGATTGTGACACAGAGCTCTCCTTGCCCTCTCCAACCCAACAGTGAACAAACAAGACTGGCACTGGAAGCTCCATGTTTACGGAGAGGCTTGTAAGACATAACCAGGTCATGATTCAGCATAACTCGATCAGATTGACAGGAATGTTGGACATTTTCCCTCAACAATCACTGGTACAATTAGTATTGGGACTCTTTGCTGGCTGTTGCAGATGAGGACGGAGCATGCATGGGAATGCCCTGAGTGCTGTTATGTTGGTTCTTGGCTCAACAACTCAACGTCTCTAAATGTTTGAAATATTTCATTACCACCAGACTTCAACCCACTGCCCTAGAAGAAAGCGTTACGGTGAGTAGCTGATGCATTCTATTCTATGTTACTATCTGTAAATGAAAGCAGTTCACTGTTGAAAAATGATCATCACTATTAAAAAAATATAAGCTAAATTTGTTTATCAGTATTTACAGGTATAACAAACAAATTATCAATGAGCTGGTAGAATTAAGCTTGAAGCCATATCTTTTGGAGTGTGGTTTATTTACAGTTTAAATATGAGATTGTAGGAAATTAATATCAACATATTACGGAAGAAGAATTGGAGGGAGATCAAGAAACAAGTGGATGCAGACTATCAAACGTAACCTACACAAAAACTGTGGAGATAAGATAACATTTGGCTCCATTTCTCCCTACACTTGTGTTAAGGTCCCATCAACTTCTAATTTTTTAAAAGTTAACAAAACATGTGCATGTCTTTTACAGAACATCACAATCAAATCCAAACTGTTTGGCTGTTTGAGATTTACTTGGCAATTTTACGTCCAGTAGTTTCTGAAATACTGACACTCATTCCACTGTTAAAAACCAACACAATTCGGTCTGCTTCTAAATCACCTGCAGCTGATTTAGAACCTGGTATGCAGAATTGTGAAACATTCACAACCCCCTTAACCACGGACGGCGGATGTTAAGGTACCACAAACTTCTGCCTACACTTATGTAAGGTTAAAGACCCTAAAACTTCTCCCTATGTAAGGTTAAATATCCTATATAACATCTCCCTTTACTTATGTCATGTTAAATATCCCACATAACTTTCTCACTACACTTATGTAATATCCTACATAACTTTCTCCCTACACTAATGTAAAGTTAAATATTCTACATAAATCCTCCCTATGCTTATTTAAAGTTAAATATTCTACATAAATTCTCCCTAAGCTTATGTTAAGTTAAATATTCTACATAAATTCTCCCTACACTTATATGTAAAGTTAAATAAATATCCTACATAAATTCTCCCTACACAGGACAAATCAACACACGGATTTAGATGTATCTTTTATATCCTACAAAAATTCTCCCTACACTTAAAGTTAAAAAGGCCCCAAAACTACTTCATACATTTAATGTAAAGTTAATGGTCCCACAAAACTTTTCCTTACACATATGTAAAGTTAAAGGTCTCAAAACTTCTCCATTCACTTAATGTTAATGGTCCCATAAAAATGTCTCCATAAACTTAATGTAAAGTTAATGGTCGCCCTAAACTTCTCCATACACATAATGTAAAGTTAACGGTTGCCCAAACCTTATCCATAAACATAATGTATAGTCAATGGTTGCCCAACTGAAGTTAAATATTCTACATAACTTCTCCACCACATGATGTAAAGTTAAAGTTTCCAAAACTTCATACAATTATGTAAAGTTAAATATCTTACATAACCTCTCTTCTCCCTACACTTTTGTAAAGTTAAAGATCCCAAAATGTCTTCCATACACTAAATGTAAAGTTTATATGGTCCCACAAAATTTCTCGCTAACCTTAATGTAAACTTAAATGTCTCATGATAAATGCATGTACATTTCTATACATATTCTAGGCTAAGACAGTGCAGTGGCCAGTTCCACTTGTCAGCACCTTTTATTTCCCAGAATATTGTGTGGTGACCATGTTATAAGGTTGGGTCAAGACCTCACAGGGCTCTATGGTCAAAAATAAAGAAGAAAAATCTTGTCCAGGGACTGAATACAAACCATGTCTTGGCAGGCATAATATTGTAAAGAATGAACAAAATGGAATAATGATCATGAAAATGGGGGTTAGGTTACTGACAGAGAGTTAGATAGATATGACACAAAAGAGAGATAGATAGATATAGAAAAGATAAGATAAATATGGATAAGATAAGGTATGATAGAAAAGAGAGATAGATATACATTATAGAAAAAGATAAGATAAAAATGGCTTAGATTACATATATAAGATTCGATGATTAGGTAGGTAGACAGAGACACATAACATATGATGCAGGTGGTGGATTATGAGATTGATTTGTGGTTTTTTTTTCTGTTTCATATGTATAGAATTGCAGGGAGCAATATTTATGATCACTGAGGAGGCTGCAGAGGTGGAGAGGTGGATATATCTGGCCTTGAAATGGGCTTTCTCATAACAGGAGGCTTCACTTTCATTGGAGGCTTGGGCTTCTGAGCCACTGGGGGAGGCCCTGGGGTTGTAGAAGGAATGGAAGACTGTACTGGAGGAGACGGAGTGAAATTGGGAGTAGAAGTGAAAGCAGGAGAGCCACATGATGTGACTGGGCTGGAAGCTGAAACTGGTGATGACGAGGCTGAAGAAGACCCAGTTCTGCAGGAGGAATCAATGAATTTCTCTCTGCTCTGCACTACGCTTTGGGCTCTCTTGAGAGAGAATGTTGACAGAGGAGACTGGTGAAAGATCATGTCCATCCCTTTGTCAAATGGTTCTCTAGATCGTGCTAGATCCCCAGGCTCTGAGGAGATGCTCAATCTGCTAATGGGGTCCTGACGTCCAAGGGGTGGTGCCCTGGCCTTCTTCAGCGTTCCCTGGTTGGATTTGGCAAAGTTCTCAGCAGCACTGATTGTTGGACTGTTCTGTTCTACAGAGTCCGTACAAGAGCTGGTGATGTCGCCATCGGGAAGATCTAAAACCAAATCTGGAGTGTGTTTAGGCGTCTGCTTGACTTTGACAGCTGGGAGGGACATTCGTTTATCCTGTTTCTGCTGCATCTCCAAAGACTTAAGTCCAGCCATAACCTCCTGTAATGCAGTGTCGATGTCCACGCTTAAATCTTCAGGAGTGGTTTCTGATGATATGACACTACGAACAACATCATTTACATCTGTACTTCCTCTCCGCTCCAGGACCTTGCTAGAAACTGAATCTACCTCGACTGACTCTGAGTTGATGGAAGTTTGGGAAGTTGATACACAGGACAAATCAACACACTTATTCAAAGTTGATGATGGTGATGTTGGCGGGGATGGTTTTCCTATGAGCTTTTCCTTCTCCTTGACAAAATCCAACACTGGACTCTGTTCCAATGACGACAAAGATGTGCTGCTGATGTTGGAGTTTAGTGTCGCAGATTTAGAGGTATCATTTATTGGTCCAGAATCCACAACTCCTCCTCCTCCATTTTTGAGTATAACTGATCCCCAGGGAACTGGTGGAGGTGACAGTTCAGCCTGCACTTCCATAATGCTGCTTTCTCTCAAGGAAACATTGGGCTGTGAGTATGATTTGTCGCAGGCATCCAGGCCGGAGTCGTCACTGATCTGACGAGATGGTCTTGTTGGTAAAGTCATGCTTGAAATCATCAGGCTTTTGTCTTCTTCATGACTAAGATGGCCTTTACTGTCCTCTCTGATAGGGGAAGAGAAGAATGAGAACTTACAATGTAGGAATACACAAGATTTTAATAAAAAACAAAAACCAATGTTGTGAATATTGTTTGGGTGTGTGCTGAAATGTGTGAGCTTTGTGTGAGGTGGAGTAGTTAACTTTGTTTGTGGAGTGGTTAGCTTTGTATGTGGTCAGCTTTGTTTGTGTGTGTGTGGTCAGCTTTGTTTGTGTGTGTGGCCAGCTATGTGTGAGGTGTGTTCAGCTTTATTTTACAAGACCCTAGGTACATATTTAAAAAAACACTTCATTACCGCATGTTCATATAAGCACACAACATTGTCTGAAGTATGTTCAGTATGACTAATGAATATGGAGTATTTAAGGAAATGTCCTGATTGATGCATGTTCTTGACTCAACTCAAAACAAGAATATGTTCATATAGCACATTCCACAGTCTGAACTGTGTTCATAAAAGCACATTAGATTGTGTGAGTTCAGAATAAAAACACAGAATTAATTAGTTAGTTAGTCGCGGTTCCAACTTCACAGCAACGGGTCGTCCCCACTATGCTCCGTTCCTGTGACAGTGAATATCACACAAAACCCTCCGCACTGCCCAATGTGAAAAGTGGAAAAGACAGGAGCCTCGACAAACAACAGCCTGCACAGATACACTGTGCATAATGCCACAGCCAGAATGTCAACACAATAGTCCCCCACAAAACACCCAGTTCATCTCTGATGGAATCAGCAGTCATTTTCCCATCTGAATATTTCCTAGATGTTCACCCACACAGTCCACGAAATTACAGTTCATCGTCGATGGCAGTGGCAGTCAACCAGAAGCCCAGCAGCCACGCATTTCTGCATAAGGCAAAAACCGGTCAACTCTGGGACATAGCCAGCTGCCATTGCTCCGAACATGCAGTCACGTTCCAAACCACCTCGGGCAGATTCAAAAGCATTTCACACGAAACTCACAGAATATGACTCAGAAGCTTGATGATAGAAAAACACATAGATACAGCTGAACATCTTGACCAGTCTCTATCTACAAGACAACAAAAATAATCAAGAAAATAAACAAGTGTACAACACAAAGGAATACTTATCTTTGCAGAGTCGTATCAACAAAACACAATTTCATCTCGGAAACCCAAACATTCACCTTTGGTTTAGAACCACTAAGATACATGAGGGGAAATGAGGATAGGAGGAAAAAGTTGGTTAGTGGCATGGCGTCTGGCTGCGATGTGAAAAGTATCAGCCTAAGTTCAGTTAAGGAAGCATTTGTTTAGAAGTGATCGATGATGTGCTTTCCTCATCTCTGGGTCTTCTCAGACAAGGATGAGAACATTCCAGAAGAAACCTGCATGAGTGCAATATGTAGACATAGTTCAGAGAGCTTGGAGACTTGATTACAGCCAACCTTTAATATGGAGATGGCACTGGATGATGACTGGGACTTAGAACTACACTGTTACTAAACCAGTGCTTTACTATCATAATTCTTTTTCTTCTTCTCCACAGTGAAGGGGTTACAAATGCAATTTCTAATCCCGCATCGCGCGTTTTAAACACTGCTGCACGTGATTTGGAAGCAGACCGCCTCACATTGGTTTCCATACAATGGTATGAGAGCCGGCCATTTAGAAAGCAATGGCAAACTACTGAATGTAAACTTGCCCACTAATAGCAAACAGCCAAAAATGCTGGTGTTGACAGCTATGTCATGTAAATGATATGTGACTAACATTTGTTTCTTCTTCTGCATAGATCTCCCAATAAAGCATAACTCAACCAACTCACACCGAACATTTCTTATTCTGAGATTTATTCATAAGTGGTCCTACAAGAAACACATGAAAACTGTAAAGTGATTAAAGAAATTAGACGTAGACAATCAACATTTGTTGGGCATGTTATGAGAAGAAAAAAAAACTGGAGAACTTCGTGACAACTGACAAGATTGAATGGAAAAAGAACAAGAGGAAGAGAGAAAAGTAAATATCTGGATGACTTAGCCATACAGCATAACTGAGACAAAAACAGAGCTGATCCACGACACTGGTGATTGTGTGAGATGGCGAAACATGACCAACCACACTTATCGGCACAGCACATGCTGATGATGACTTTTTGGATTTCCAGTTGAAGTTTTCTATGAGATGAGGGAGTTAGCGACACCCCCATGCCTCCTTTGTCACACCCCATGAGGCAGCTAGCCACACACCATCTCTCCTTTATCACGTCCCATGACATACAGTGCTACTATTTTCTGCTTCCCTCTTGGGCTGTGTAACATGGGCAATCACAACAGATAATGAGCACACTCACAGATGCTTGACACTGATGTACTTGTCCGGGATGAGACCTTCCTTGCCCCGGAAACAGCCCTCCCACCAGTCGGGGGACATCTTATTGTACAGCACCAAGGTGTCTCCTCGTCTGAAGGACAGCTCTCGAGCCGAGCGAGCATCAAAGTCAAACACTGCGGTAGCTTCAGTCACATCTGCTTCTGTTTATGAGATTAAAAATAGAATAAAAAAGATTTTACATTAAATGTTACAGCACCGGGCACCTTGCTGTTTTGACAGATGATAGATAGATTGTTACATTGTGCTTACTAAAAAAATGGGATAATAACTACAACCCATAGCGGTAAGGCCAGGGATGGAATTATACCTCTCAGTAGCACAAAGCCTGGGCTGAATGGCAGTGACCATGAGCTGCACATGCAGCATGATCCCTCTCTCGGTCTGCCTAATGTAATATATCCTCCAGAGGAAAGGTAACGCCAATACATCTGGAACCAGACAAGCTGCAGAATCATCAAAGTAATGTCCTATCAGTCCGCCTGTCAAAGCTTCAATCCTTGACCGGTTGCTGACCAAGGATTGGGACCAGGTCTGCCCTGCCATGACATTTAGTCTAATTAAATGTCAATCCCCTCTGCTGTGTGTCCACCGTGACGAGGTAGAGGGGCTTGTGCGTCCCAATGACCCCAAGAGCTATGCCGACGGTAGCACAGCTACTGGTAGGGCCACCCATGTCGGACAGGTCAAGGGAGAGGGACCAGACGAAGAGACACACAAACCTGCTGCCTTGTAGGTAGACTGGGGACAGTCAAAGGCTAGGGAAAGCACCCCGAATACATGCTTGTCAAAATCGGATGTACTGAGCCACAGGCTTGACAAAGCAGTGCAACGTAAAACCTGCTGCCTTGTAGGTAGACTGGGGACAGTCAAAGGCTAGGGAAAGCATCCCAAATAAATGCTTGTCGAAATCGAATGTACTGAGCCACAGGCTTGACAAAGCAGTGCAACGTAACTTAATTCATGATGTCACAAATCAAAATTAATCGATATGGTGCTAATCCCGTGAAGTCCCATCAGGCGGCGATAGTGCCGGGCCCCCTGCCTCGAGGGGGTCCACCCATGACTACTGGTGGTCACCTTCCCCTGTGCTGTGGAGTCAAGGCACAGAGGAGTAGGTTAAGAGCTATTGACCAAATACCCCGGACACTCAACATACTACAGTGGAATGCCGAAGGAGTTTACAAGAAGAAAGACTCCCTAACACAGCGTCTACATAAAGATAGAATAGATGTGGCATGCATTCAAGAGACACACCTCAATGCCAATCACAAATTCTCAGTCAGAGGATATCAGGCCACACGTTTCGACCGCGAAGGACACAAAGGAGGAGTTCTAATACTTACACGAAATACAATACCTTGCAGCGAAGTATCTGTGATCTCTGACAACCAAACGGAAATTATAGGTGTTGATATAATGATAAAGGACGTGAAAATAAGAATCTACAATCTGTATAGCCCAGCAGATAAGGACCTTACACTCTCAAACATGAAAATAACTGACACAAACTGCATTATTGTCGGAGACTTTAATAGCCGTTCAGAAAGATACCCAGATACTGACAAAAGAGGAGATGAATTGGAGGACTGGGAAATAGACTCAAATCTCCATCTACTCAACAAAGCGGATGACACACCGAGCTTCTACTCCAGAAGATGGCTTACCACTTCTACTCCAGACCTAGCTTTCTGCACAGGAGACATCCTCCACAAAATCGATCGCCATGTGCTGGACCAATTAGCAGGTAGTGACCACAGACCAATCAAGCTTGTAATGAATATGGAGTATGTTCCACAGGAGCAAAAGCCTTTGCCCCGATGGAATTACAAACGAGCAGATTGGGACAGATTTGCCATACTAACAGACAAATATTGTGAAAACACAAATACACGATATGGCAACATAAAGCAAATGGTGGAAAGTCTAAACAGAGCGATAATACAGGCAGCCACTGAGTCCATTCCTAGAGGAGCGAGGAAAAATTACAAACCATACTGGACTGAAGAACTACAAAGTTTGGAGGACGAAGTTGAAGATGCCAGGAAGACAGCAGAGAGAGAACAGTCAATTGAAGCGAATATCTCTCTCAAAGCCATCTCAGCAAAATATAAAAGAACAGTAAATCAAACAACAAGAGATTGTTGGAGGGAAAAAACAGAAAACCTGAATTTTGACAGGGATGGAAACAAACTATGGAAACTAGTGAAAGCCATGAACAATGAAGGACCTAGAAACAAACAAATAACAATTAAACAAGGAAATGCCTTGCTTACAGGAAAAAAGGCTGCAAATGCACTAATGGAACACTATGCAAATGCAAATCACATTGATATTACAACCGAACAGAAGAAAGCAATCAAAGACAAACAGATACATCATAGAAATACAGAGACAGCAGCAGAATATATGATGGCAAATCTAACAATGGAAGAAATGGAACAGGCAATGAATACCCTAAAAAAGAAGAAATCACCAGGAAAGGATGGAATCACAAATGAAATGCTAATAGGACTAGGCACCAAGGCAAAGAAGAAACTACTAGCAGTCCTACATAACAGCTGGAAGAGAGGAATAGTCCCACAGGCATGGAAGGAAGCTATACTAATACCAGTCCCAAAGAAAGGAAAAGACCTGGAAGAACCAAATGGCTATCGACCTATCAGTCTACTTAGCTGTGTAGGAAAATTAATGGAACGCATTATCAATGGTAGGCTAACATGGCATCTGGAAGAAAACAAACTCTTAACACCACACCAAGCAGGATTCAGAAAGTACAGATCCACTGAAGATCAAATAACCTATATAGCTCAGGAAATAGAGGATGCCTTCCAAGAGAAAAAGCACACACTAGCAGTCTGGATAGATTTAGAAAAAGCATTTGATAAAGTATGGAAGGAAGGACTGAAAGTAAAACTGCAAAACATGCATGTTTGTGGAAAAATGTATAAATGGATCAGCCACTACCTTGAGAACAGAACTGCCAGGACAAAAGTACAAGGACAAACAAGCAAAATGATGCTGCTGGAGCAAGGTGTCCCCCAAGGAGGAGTTCTTTCACCAACATTATTCCTAGCATATATAAATGACATCACAGAAAAGTTTCCAGCCAGAGTACACACATCCTCCTTTGCAGATGACCTAGCCATATGGACATCTGAAGAATATATTAGTACAGCTAACAGCAGAATACAGCAAGCCTTATTAGCGCTAGAGGACTGGTCAAAATCATGGCTAGTGAAGATAAGTGAGGAGAAAACAACATGCACAGTGTTCTCCCTCTCAAATAAAACTCAGCAACCTAAGCTGGTATTGAATGGAAAAATATTGCGCCATGAAGAAAATCCAAACTATCTAGGAGTCACCTTTGATCGTCGCCTGACATGGAAAACACAGGTTGAGAAAAATCGAACAAGAGCAAGGCAGAGAATGGCAATCATGAAAAAGCTTGCTGGTACAACGTGGGGAGCAGATGAGAAAGTTCTCAAGAAGTTATATACTGGACGGGTGAGGCCAGTACTGGAATATGGCATTGCAGCTTGGGCAACAGCAGCTAAGTCAAACTTTAACAAAATAAGTAGAGTCCAAAACCAAGGAATGCGAATCATAACTGGAAGCCTGAAGACAACGCCTATTAATGAACTAGAAAAGATCACTTGTTTACAACCAATGCAGGATAGAAGAGATAGCAGAGCCCAGCAACAAGCAGAAAAATTTAGAAGATTGACAGACCACCCTATGTACAACAGATTTAATGGTTTTGGAAAGGGAAGACTGAAGCGTAGCAACTTTGTAGAAACTGCAAAACGAAGGATTAGGGCAGATCCTATACTTAACATATCAACAGTCAAGCCCATACACAATGCACACAAGTTCCCAGCTTGGAGACAGCAGCAACTGCCTGAGATGATAGAAAACATTCCTGGTATTGAGAAAAAGAACACTCAGCATGAAACCGAAAGAAGAGAAATAACCCTAAACTACATAAAAGAACATTACCCAAGCAGGAATTGGACCCATGCATATACAGATGGATCAGCCAAAAATTCAATAGAGAATGGAGGAGGAGGAATTCTCCTAAATTTAAAAAATGGAGTGAAAAAAACACATTCAATGGCAACTGGAAAATTTTCAAGTAACTTCAAAGCGGAGGTAGAGGCTCTGAAAACTGCAGCAGAAATGCTCCTGATGGAGGAAAATAAAGAGAAGCAAATAGCTATCTTCACAGATGCAAACTCAGCTGTCTCAATACTGAAGAGCAATAACAGCACAGAACTAACTGACCTAAGAGCAGCACTCCATGGTCTATGCCAGAAATCCAAAAAAGTTGTAATACAGTGGATCCCATCACATTGCAGTATACCTGGAAACGAAGAGGCTGACAGACTGGCAAAAGAGGGCGGACGACTACCACAGCCTGACAAAGACATAACCTATAATGAGGCAAAGAGGTTGATAAAAAGCACTTATAGAACCAAATGGGAATCAGAGCATCCAGGCCATCAGAAGGATGATGCATATTACAAACTCGACCGAAGAGAACAAGTAGCAATCTTCAGACTCCGCACAGGACATAACAGGCTGAAATACCACTTGTTCAATAAACTAAAGATAGGAGATACCGATGAATGTAATTGTAGAACTGGAAAAATGACAGCAAAACATTTGCTGCAGGATTGCCCAACGTATGCAGAACAGAGAAAGATATTTTGGCCCACACCTGCTTCATTTGAGGACAAGCTCTATGGAGATATCAACAAGCTAAAGTTGACCGCAGCTTACTTAAACTACATACAGGTTGACATTTAAAGGTGCATGAAGATCCAGAGGCATGAAATGGAATATTGCTTGGATAGCAAATCCATTATGTGGAAAGTCCAAATAGAAAGCTCGCTGTGTGGGCTTCATAAAAGGTGGAAAAGTGTCCTAGTGGCACCAAATGGAATATTGCTTGGATAGCAAATCCATTACGTGGAAAGTCCGAATCAAAAGCCCATTGTGTGGGCTTCATAAAAGGTGGAAAAGTGTCCTAGTGGCACGAAATGGAATATTGCTTGGATAGCAAATCCATTACATGGAAAGTCCGAATCGAAAGCTCACTGTGTGGATGTCATCTGCAGACTGCATACTTCTGGTTTCCGGAAGAACAGCCTGTGGTGAACGGAAGGCCCAATATACGGAAGTGAGGCTAAGCAGCCATGTGCAGGACGTGACGATTCCTTGGGTGAGCCCAGTATCAGAGCGCTATGTATCGGCTCTGCAAGTATGGAAGCCTCCTTGGATGGCGGGGAATGCCCATGGTCTGCCCCTGCCTTCCCTTGAGGGCTGACCAGAATCTTTGGCTGTTCTATATGGGCCAGCTAGGATGGGGGATAACACCACAACAGTGAGAGTCAAACGTCCTAAGAAACCCCCGGGAAGGTTAACCCGGTCAACAAATGCCCGCAGAAGTCGGATGTGTCGGCCTAACGGCGCAAGAACGCAGCTCTGCTGTAAACAGGCACAACGCAATCACATCCGAAAAAAAAACTCCGGATGAACGAAGAAGAAGAAGAAGAAGAAGAAATGTCAATTTCCCTTCTGGTTCTCATTATCAAGCAAACAACAGAACAAACAAAATGTCAGTGAGCTTCAAGTCCTTAATTTTGTTTATATTAAAAAAAAAACTTCTACAATTTATCCCCCATTCGCCCAACTCAAGCCAAGCTGTCTTATTACTATCTCCTGCAACTCTCTCCATATGATTCATCCTGCTCTAATTCTCTTCTCCGTGTGTTCTTAGGTCTCTGTTTGTTTTGCCCTGCAGCTCTCTCCATATGATTCATCCTGCTCTAATTCTCTTCTCCGTGTGTTCTTAGGTCTCTATTTGTTTTGCCCTGCAGCTCTCTCCATATGATTCATCCTGCTCTAATTCTCTTCTCCGTGTGTTCTTAGGTCTCTGTTTGTTTTGCCCTGCAGCTCTCTCCATATGATTCATCCTGCTCTAATTCTCTTCTCCGTGTGTTCTTAGGTCTCTATTTGTTTTGCCCTGCAGCTCTCTCCATATGATTCATCCTGCTCTAATTCTCTTCTCCGTGTGTTCTTAGGTCTCTATTTGTTTTGCCCCGCTCCATTCCATCTTGTTTCGAAGAATCCCAAAATGCTAAATCTTATATTTAATTTCTCCTATCAACATTGTCTTTCCTAATTCACATACTGCTCTAACATTCCAGGTGCCAATTCTGAAGAGTTTTGTAGGTGAAAGGAGGTGAGTTGGCGATCCAGATTTATTGCGGCTTTCTCAGCAGTATATCAATCTTCTCCTATAAGAGCCTCCATTTAATTGGGGAGGGAACGAACGAACAAACTTTATTTCCAAAGGGTTAAGAATTGGGCACGCAGGCCTGTCTAACATTCTTCCCTTATATCACTCTCTTTCATACATTATTTCATTCACGCATCTTTCAAGGCTAACTGAGAACAGCAACAATATACAAGATAAGCATGATAAAGGCATGGGGAACATGCAAAAATCAATACTACATGACTCAATAATAGTATGTATAGTATAGTATACTCAGTATAGACTGGTGTGGCACTTATAAGCTATGTGGAGTATACTGATCTATCAAAAGGGGGCTGTTATACTAGGGTTTTATTATTATTTCTATTAAGGGGGAGGTAATCCACACTGTGATATGTTCAAATAATTTGCGATTATATGTATAGGGATTGGTGATGTCTTTGATTTCTTGTGGAAGATTGTTCCACAGCTGAGCTGCAGAGTACGTTAAGCTTGTTTTACGTAAGTCAATCCTAGGCTTCGGAATGTATAATATATTTAACCGTTTATTGTATCTAGCAGTAAGAGAGAAAGAAAGAGACAAAAAGAATTGAAGAAGGGAGCAGAAAGAGAGACAACAGACAAGGAGAGAGGGTTGATGGCAGAGAGAGAAGAGGGAAAGAGTCAGACACAGAGAGAGAGAGAGAGAGAGAGAGAGAGAGAGAGAGAGAGAGAGAGAGAGAGAGAGAGAGAGAGAGAGAGAGAGAGAGAGAGAGAGAGAGATTAGCAAAGACCAACATAGTGGATATGGAAGGAGGAAGGGAGAGAGAGAGAGAAAGAAAGAGAGAGATTAGCAAAGACCAACATAGTGGATATGGAAGGGAGGGAGGGAGACAGAGAGAGAAGGAACAAAGACAGACTAAAGACACACATGTAGGAAGCAAGCAGACATCAAGATCTAACAGTACTCAAGCAGTCCTAATGACACAATCTTCACGAACAACAAAACATCACCTTTAACCAGCCTAAACAAACATGACCCACAATTTAGCAACAACAACATACAATGTTTTTATGACTTCACATCAGCACTGAAACACTCCACTCCTTTTATTTACAACGTATGTGCACAGTTTATGTGCAGAAGTGGCAAAAAAAAGTACCTCTACAATGACAAAATAAACATATAACTTCAAGCTAAGTATCAACAAACACATCCACCAAAGCAGACAAGACATGAATGCTGTCACTAGCCAAGCCTGTCTCCACGAACCAATGATGTGCACATGCTGTCTACAAGCAAGACTGGTGTCCTTTAAGTGGTAAATAACTTGCTTCAAAAAGTGCAAGTGTAAACATGAACTCTCACAGGAAGAAAATCCAGGGTTTATAGTTATGAGCAATGGTGAAGGGGTTTGTAACTGAAACCTTTGTTTATTAACCTAATCTGTTTCATTCTGTCCTGGTGTAATTTTACTAAACAATCATTCTGTAATGGTGCAATTTTACTAAACAGTCATTCTGTCCTGGTGTAGTTTTACTGAACAGTTTCATTCTGTCCTGGTACACTTTTACTAAAAAGTTTCATTCTGTCCTGGTGTTTACCTTCTCATTTTGTCAATTACAAACAATGTTATAAAACCCTTCATTCTATCCTGGTACACTTTTACTAAAAAATGTTTTATTTTGTCCTAGAAACACAATTAAAATGTTTCATTTTGTCCGGGTACTATTTTATTAAATTGTTTCGTTTTGTCCTGGTCCCATTTTACTAAACCGTTTCGTTTTGTCCTGGTACCATTTTACTTAATTGTTTCATTTTGTCCAGAAACATTTGATTAAACTGTTTCATTTTCTTCTGGTAAACAATGTTAAATATTCATTATTAGTCTTCGGAAAACACCTGGAATTACCAACTCCAAAACATTAACTCTGCAGGAAAATAAAAAATAAAAATGGTGCACAAAATATGGGGTTACAATCACATCTTTTAATAGTTAATAATGTCCTGTCATGCAAACATGATATTTAACTATTACAAAGCATCATCATCTTACAGCATTGTACTATTTTTTATCCTTAGGAATGTACATTTGGTACAATCTAGCATACCAACTATAAGGCTATAACCCTTTAAGACAGCTGAGAGAAACGAAGCATGTTTGAGCAAGCCCTGAGTGTTGTTATGTTGGTGTTGGATAAATATTAACTAGTTTTGTTGTATGTGAGCTTACTATGATGAAAGTCAAAGGTTCAGTACATTCTCCATAACTACACAAAACATTTCTTCTTTTGTTTTATTTTAAACATCCCAGCTCAACAAATTTGTGTAACTCTGCACAATATGTCTTCACCTGAGATATTTCAACAAGAAATTGTTACAAGTAACATAGCCAAATTAGACATTCTTGTTCACCCTCACAACTTAGGGTAGTCATTGGTAGCCTCAATATAAATACACTAACATAAATAATAGTAGTATGAATTCACTAACACAAATAACAATTGTTTCATGAACAGGAATTACAGTAATTTTAATGAAAACACTATTGTAAATAATAGCAGTTCTCATGAATGCAGTAACATGTATAATTGTTTTTATGATAACCTAAACAAGAATAACGGTAATTATTTTCATGAATACATTACCATAAATTGTAGTAGTTTTCATGAGCAAGTAACAAGTAAAAGACTTGTACAGAGCTGCAAGGGTGGACCCAGCCCAACATGGCTACCAGGACATGTCTTGGGAGGTACAGACAGCGGGTGCGATACTGACCACATGACCCACTGAGTGCTGATTGGTCTATACAATTGACCACATGCCCCACTGAGTGCTGATTGGTCTATACAATTGACCACATGACCCACTGAGTGCTGATTGGTCTATACAATTGACCACATGACCCACTGAGTGCTGATTGGTCTATACAATTGACCACATGACCCACTGAGTGCCGATTGGTCTATACAATTGACCACATGACTCACTGAGTGCTGACTGGTCTATACAATTGACCACATGCCCCACTGAGTGCTGATTGGTCTATAAAATTGACCACATGACCCACTGAGCGCTGATTGGTCTATACAATTGACCACATGACCCACTGAGTGCCGATTGGTCTATACAATTGACCACATGACCCACTGAGTGCCGATTGGTCTATACAATTGACCACATGACTCACTGAGTGCTGACTGGTCTATACAATTGACCACATGACCCACTGAGTGCTGATTGGTCTATACAATTGACCACATGACCCACTGAGTGCCGATTGGTCTATACAATTGACCACATGACTCACTGAGTGCTGACTGGTCTATACAATTGACCACATGACCCACTGAGTGCTGATTGGTCTATACAATTGACCACATGACCCACTGAGTGCCGATTGGTCTATACAATTGACCACATGACCCACTGAGTGCTGATTGGTCTATACAATTGACAACATGACCCACTGAGTGCCGATTGGTCTATACAATTGACCACATGACCCACTGAGTGCTGATTGATCTATACAATTGACCACATGACACACTGAGTGCTGATAGGTCTATACAAATGTGGGTCTAGCACCAAATACCCAATGCCTTAATGCGTGTAGAAGGGTCCTCATTTACAGCCATCTTGATCTTCTCTTTGTGCATATACAAACATTGATGGTTTAATTCAAGCTACATTTTGATCTTCTCTTTGTGTATATACAAACATTGATGGTTTAATTCAAGCTACTTTTTCATCTTCTATTTGTGCATATACAAATGAGTTAATTCAAGCTACATCTTGATCTTCTCTTTGTGCATATACAAACATTGATGGTTTAATTCAAGCTACATCTTGATCTTCTCTTTGTGCATATACAAACATTGATTGTAGCTACATCTTGATCTTCTCTGTGTATATACAAACATTGATGGTTTAATTCAAGCTACTTTGTCATCTTCTCTTTGTGCATATACAAATGATTTAATTCAAGCTACATCTTGATCTTCTCTTTGTGTATATACAAACATTGATGGTTTAATTCAAGCTACATCTTGATCTTCTCTTTGTGCATATACAAACATTGATGGATTAATTTGGCTAGATCTTGATTTTCTCTTTGTGCATATACAAACACTGATGGTTTAATTCAAGCTACATCTTGATCTTCTCTTAGTGTATATACAAACATTGATAGTAGCTACATCTTGATCTTCTCTGTGTATATACAAACATTGATGGTTTAATTCAAGCTACTTTTTCATCTTCTCTTTGTGCATATACAAATGATTTAATTCAAGCTACATCTTGATCTTCTCTTTGTGCATATACAAACATTGATGGTTTAATTCAAGCTACATCTTGATCTTGTCTTTGTGCATATACAAACATTGATGGTTTAATTCAAGCTACATCTTGATCTTCTCTGTGTATATACAAACATTGATGGTTTAATTCAAGCTACTTTTTCATCTTCTCTTTGTGCATATACAAATGATTTAATTCAAGGTACATCTTGATTATACTGTCAACTACTCATTAGTGTTCTGATCTTCTCCTTCTGAACAAACTAACAGGAACTCAGCTCAGTGTATGTGTGTGCCAGTTTTCTGGGTTTGATAAACAATTATAGCTACTATTAGAAAAATAAACATTATGTACAAAATAATTAACCCAGCATGAGTTTTAATAATACAACTAAACATTTCTTCATATGGTTAAAAACAGTGCTTAGATTTAAAAAATCAAGCTGCTTGCAACAAAATCTACCCACTGAATGTGGACTAAAAGGAAACTTAGCAACAAATGCATGCAATCCAATAAAAAAAAACTGCAGCAAACATGGAGGAAGCCTAGCATAAGGCACACTGGGAAATCAGTATTCAGTTATATACCGCGTTTCTTTTTGTGTTATTTCCCAGATGTCATTTAGATTTAAATATAAACTTCACTTTCAGCCTAAGGGATTGTTAAGTTTTTCATGGACCATAACATGTGGTCATTTCACACGTGTGTTAAATGATGATCACTAAGTTTCAAAGTTGGGTGACTTGGAGGTGTGATGTAGTGGCCTCAAGATTAGATGACTTGTAGGTTAATTTATTAAACATGTACATAATCTGAGATGAAGTCATTTTGGTGTTGATAATTGAACAACTAATACCCAAACAATATACCACAACAAATACAGAAAAAGTTTGGGTATACCGATGTCAACATAAAATGTACATAGATTAACTACAGAATCCCCTGGCACCTTCATAAGAATGGCAATGGGCTGCTAAGAATAAACAACTCAGCAGCACTGAGATCATCATCCTCATCAAACACAACAAACATAGAATGCAAAGGAAGTTTGAATGTGAAACATGGGTCCTTGTTGTTTTATTATTTTATCCTGGCCACATAAGTCTTATTCACCACAACAAGGATTAAGAAGAATGGGCTGTTGTTTCAAAATGAGAAAACCCACCACTCAAAGACTATTGACAGAATGTGTGATTCAGGGAAATGCACATATGGATCCTGTCCTCTGTGATCTATGGGGGAAGGCTGGTCACTTATGGGAATATCTAAGTGAAATGAAAGTGATCCTTCCGAGCATCAAGAATTAAACCAATAACAAAATGAAATTTCAGACAGGTTGTAAAACATAAGACACACAATGGATTTTACACTGACACAAAATGAATTCCAAGGCACAATAATATTAAGCAGAGGATGCATCACGGATTTGAGACATACATAAAATGACAGAACATGAAAGGCAGGACATGATGACACGACACGATGGACAAGGAGTGGACAAGGAGTTTAACAAGCATTAGCAGGTCAAGAAACCATGACAAGAAACAGGCACTGTAAGTAAGACAACAGACATATATTATGGGTAGGACTAGAAACAGGCACTATGAGTAAAACAGACATTGTGGGTAGGACAAAAAACAGGCATTATAAGTAAGACAATGGACATATATTATGGGTAGGACTAGAAACAGGCACTGTAAGTAAGACAACAGACATATATTATGGGTAGGACTAGAAACAGGCACTATGAGTAAAACAGACATTGTGGGTAAGACAAAAAACAGGCATTATAAGTAAGACAATGGACATATATTATGGGTAGGACTAGAAACAGGCACTGTAAGTAAGACAACAGACATATATTATGGGTAGGACTAGAAACAGGCACTATGAGTAAAACAGACATTGTGGGTAGGACAAAAAACAGGCATTATAAGTAAGCCAATGGACATATATTATGGGTAGGACTAGAAACAGGCACTGTAAGTAAGACAACAGACATATATTATGGGTAGGACTAGAAACAGGCACTATGAGTAAAACAGACATTGTGGGTAAGACAAAAAACAGGCATTATAAGTAAGACAATGGACAGATATTATGGGTAGGACTAGAAACAGGCACAATGAGTAAAACAGACATTGTGGGTAGGACACAAAAAAAAGTCATAAGTAAGACAACAAACAGATTTTATATGGGCAGGACTAGAAACAGGCACTATGAATAAGACAACATACATATTATGGGTAGGACAAAAAACAAACAGTAGGACATGAAAAAAAGCATCACAAATAGTACATAAAATAAGCACAAGACTGCACAATGGAACACATACAGAGATGGCCGCATGACATGACAGAGATAATCAATGCGACTGACATATTTAAGAGCAATAATTAGAATGAGAACGGACAGAAAGGAACTGGACAGTAATTATAAAATAAAATGGTGGTGAAACACAAATGTACAAATACAGAAACAATAAAATGAACACAATATATGCATTTTAAAAATTATTAACATTTCTTGGTCATTGTGTATACTTGGATTGATAAAACGGTGAACTTTTTAGATTACAAACAGTTAACACTGTAATGTATGGATTACAAACAGCTAACACACAACTTGTAGATTAACAGTTAAGTTTTAATATAACTTCTGAATTGCAAACATTTAACATATAACTTATGGATTATAGTTAACACTGAACTTCTGGATTATTAACTGCATAAATTCTGGATTACAAACAGTTAACATATAACTTGTGGATTATAAACAGTTAACATATTAACAAACAGTTAAAAACCAATAAACAACACATGTCAATATTAGTGGGTGAACGTGTGTGCACAGTTAAGTGTTGGATAATTCATCTTACCATAAACCGATTCTGTAACAAAAATAGCATAAGCAAGAACAGAATGATTAGAATGTGTGTGAAGTGGCAAGGGTA
Organism: Cepaea nemoralis; assembly: GCA_014155875.1. NCBI lineage: Eukaryota > Metazoa > Mollusca > Gastropoda > Stylommatophora > Helicidae > Cepaea > Cepaea nemoralis. Next base: position 903,171 of record JACEFZ010020212.1, read on the forward strand.
TATGTGATACGTGGGGAACACTCACAACAGCATGCCTGTCATCTCTGCTGTTTATTGCTGCAATGAAACATTGTCAGTCAGTAAGTCATAAGCCTTAGCAGTGTAGAAGCTGACACGCTTGCCTGCCAGCCAGCCCAGTTGTCAAGGGTTCGAGTCCCAATGAGGTGGAGTGTTTAATGTGATCACGGCTCTCGTGCTGACCCAGCATAAATGAGTACCATAAAATGTACTGGGAAATAAAGGCGGTCAACATGGTATTGACCACAACACTCATTGTGTGCCAACTGATTTATAAAAGATATGGGGGATAGCACCATATACCTCAAGGTGTCTAAAAGGATGATTTACTTATTCTTTAAACTGATGTCAAAAGTAATAATTGTGTACAGTGGCTACTAGAGAACACCTGCCAGCAACAGAACACTTATAGCATATGCGATTCAGTTGTACACAGACTGGGGGTATTCACAGGTGGCCAATGAATTCATTCATTGAGCTGAGATCCTTCTATTGTGATATCTGAACAGGTGGAGATTGAAGCATTATTAGATGGTTTAATGCCATAACTACGATGTAGAAATCCAGGGAATCAAGATAGCAACTGAGAAATTACTAAATACCAGCCATGGTACATAACCTGTGGTGCTATTGACAGATACAAAATCAGTACTCGAGGTGCTCCTGTCTGGGAAATTTCCAGTACTAAGGACACTACTTTCTGAACTTAGCAGTCAGCATAAGGTCACCATACAGTGGATATCATCTCACTGTGGAGTACCGGAAATGAGAGAGCTGATCGATTAGCTAAGGAAGGAGTAATAGAAGAACAGCCTGATGTACCCAATACATACCACCAAAAGAAAGGAATGATCAAATCAGTCAGAAAGCCACCATAACCCGTTCAGGACAACTACCACCTCATGGAAAGACCACAACAAGTCATTATTATGCGCCACAGAACAGGACACAATAGATGTATACAAAATTCAAGATTGGTGACTCAGCCATGTGTACATGTGGATTGGTGCTGCACACAGCAGATAACATACTCCAAGACTGCCCAAAATACAACCTATCTAGGCAAATCTTCTGGCCTAGAGAGACGACAGTGGATGATAAACTCTATAGAACACCGAATTAACTAAAAATGACAAGTTAAATTCATACAAGAGACAACATTCCAGTTATAGACAAATTTCAAGTGAATGAAAGAAGAAGAATTAGATGATTTTGCAGTGTGATGAAGATAGTGCTTTAATGCAATCAAACAAGTCGGCTTGCTAAGGTCCACTTTCACTACACACATCTCCATAAATATTTGTAAAGGACTTCAGCTTCCTCCCATAGATCACAGAAGGAGAATCTCAGCACAGTGCATGAATTCTGTATCACCAACAAAGACCCACATGTATATTTACTAGAAAAACAAACTATAAATATTCTTTTGTGGGCGGGTTTAGATAATTTAAGATTTAGCCACTAAGCGGCCTATACGGCCTGTTCCTTTTGCATTCCAACTTCCTGTGGGATTTTGAACATAAAAACAAGCACATGAGTCCTCAAGGGTTTTCACCCTTGTCTGAAATGACTTGATGGTTGATCCACTACCATAGAATTGGGGGACAAGGGGGTATTATATCATCCTTTTCCTGTCAAACAGTCAAGTAGTTAGTGAGCTGGCTCACTAGCAGAGTAGTCTCAGCTTTGGGGTTGATCTCATCATCATCTTCAAGTGCCTTGCCTACTGGTATGGGCCATCACATCTTAAATCACATCTTAGGGTGACACACAAAAAACAGAACCCATAAAAATTGTATTAAATCCTACAAAGGTCTAGCACAGTTCTTGAAATTTGGTGAACGTAAACTTCAGTCTGTGTACATTTCCAAAAGTTTCAGTTACCCCAGTCGCTTTGCATAAAAGTTTTCTTTCCAAAATATGCTCCAAATGGCTTCCCCAGAGTTGGATGCACACTTGCATAATTACTCGACTGCCTTCCTCTGTGGGGATTTCCCTGATCTTTACTGTTCTGGTACACTTTATCCTTGAGATACCCCCATAGATAAAAATCTAGGGGTTCAAGTCAGGTGTATGCAGTACCAACATTCACAGATTTGTTGGTTCCATTTTTTGGGTCATGGGGGTTCATAATTGAGAACCACAGACGTATCTGGGGAAATGAAGGCTGCTGGACCAGCATCCTACTAGTGTATAGTCAAGTAAAGAGCTTATACGTGCTTTACTCATGTGTATTATAGAAGAATCAGTACTATGTTCAAAATGTACACATAATAAAAGCAGATAAGAACGCATTACTGGTAAGCACAACAAAGTCAATTTAATACTGTCTGAAAACTACATAAATTTAAGACAAGCAAAAGACAACAACAAGATGATGTTTTATCTATGTTCTTCAAAAACAATGCTTAATCTACAGAAAAGAAACAGTTAAATAAGAGTTACTTTGATCAAGCTACAGAGAATAAAAACAACATACACAGGAAATGTTAGAGGGAGAAAACAGCTACAGGAACAACATGGCTTCTTGCTACTGTTTCACTGAGCTGGACATTTGCAGAGTATGTTTTATCTGTGTATTTCACATAAAATGACCCACCTTCTTCATCACTTGGTAGTGAGCTGGTTTCTTCATCGTCTTCATCTATGGCATCAACACTGTCACGCCTGGAGAAGAATAATAATACACCTGATAAATTCTTCATGGGGGAAATAATACACCTGATAAATTCTTCAAGGGGGGAATAATTGACTGGTAATATACAAGTTACATGGCAAGGTTAGGTTAGGTTGGAGGTGTGGTTGAGAGGGCTGGAGGTTTGGCTGAGTGGATTGTAGGTTGGAATCAAGTCTGAGTGGGTTGGAGGTATGGCTGAGTGGGTTGGAGGTGTGGCTGAGTGGGTTAGAGGTGTGGTTGAGTGGGTTGAAGGTGTGGATGAGTGAGTTGGAGGTAAGGTTAAGTGGGTTGGAGGTGTGGATGAGTGGGTTGGAGGTAAGGTTGAGTGGATTAGAGGTGTGACTGAGTGGGTTAGAAGTGTGGTTGAGTGGGTTGGAAATAAAGTTGAGTGGGTTGAAGGTATGGCAGAATGTGATGTAAATATGGCTGAGTGGCTTGGAGGTATGATTAAGTGGGTAGGAGTTGTAGTGGAGTAGGTAGGAGTTGTTGAGTGGGTAGGAGTTGTTGAGTGGGTACAAGTTGTAGTGGAGTGGGTTGGAGTTTAGATAAAATGGCTTAAAGGTATAGCTGAGTGGGTTCATATCCAGCTTATGATAAGGATAACCCCACATGGTTTGGAAATTGTCCAGACACCACAACCTCAAACAGGGTTGTGAAAACAACATCCTAGCTTCTAGAAGGAGGGAAGAATTTAAATAATGTGTAGCAATGAAATATGGGTAGCAATGAAATATGAGTAATTATGTACACAATATTCTTAGACCCTTACTTCCAATCTGACCAAAACATTGTCATTGATCTTCAAAAAGATGTGGTTCTTTAGTAGTCAATTCACCAACCATTCTCAACTCGAGTAACCCTGATATCCGTGGATCTCTAGATGTTGTGTGAGAGAAAGTCATAACAAGAAAAGAGTAGCACAAGTTCGTCAAAATGAAGAGATCTGCAGAAGAACTAGTTTTGCACTCAGTAGAACAATGGCAATGATTTCTTCTCTTGATTTCTTGACTGGGGACATGCCTGTTACTTCTTCTTCTTATAGTCCATGCCAATGTGGCTTTGCTTATCATGTCTGTCCACACCCTCCTGTCTCATATTTTCTATAATTTCTGATACTGATGTATCATCATGCAATTATGTTCAAACTCTCTAGTATCTTCTCTCTAGGTTTATTTTTCCATACTGACTTTACCATCATCACAACATCCTACGGCTTTCCCCTTCTCATTATGTGCCAAAAGAACATGATGTGTCTTAATGTGATATGAGTAACCAATTCTCTTTTTGAGTTAACTTCTTTCAAGATATCTTTATTTGTCTAGCTTAGAGCAGATATATTGGTTATCATGACCCACCAATCCCTTATTTCATCTATTTCCATGTATCCCCTCCGTCTTCTATTGTTTCCTTAGCCTAGTATATTCCTACACAATGCTCTAATTTCCCCTTTATGCTGATGATATATCTCATAAATTTAATGTCTTCCAGATTGGTTTTCATGAGTGATCTAGTACCACCGTTCATACACCATAGGAATCATAACGCTGATCCTTTTCTAAGACGTATCCAGTACACATAAGTAACTATTATACTGATATTTTCAAGTAGTGTTTTTCATGTAGCTGGTCGGTTTGTGTTTGTTTATCCTGGGCTGATGAAGTCTTTAGCTGTAATGTCCATTTTGTTTCTTGTAATCGTGCTCTAGTAAAGCTCACTATCTACTTCTCATGTTTTGGTGATTCATTCATTGTCTTTTAAGCTTTACTGCAGTTCCCCTTATTCCAGTGTTGATCGCTACCTTATCATGTACCATACACCACCCAACCTGTCCACCTGCTCGTTTCCCATCACACCAGCATGTCCTGGGGGAAAAGACCCAAAAGATATTCCCTATCTCTGAGTTTTGAATGAAGCATGTCACTCTGCACGAAGCATACCTGTCTCATTTATTAATAATATCAAAGAACACCCTGTCATTAATTAATAAGATCAAAGAAGGACCCGTCATTTATGAAAAATATCAAAGGAGGACCTGTCATTTATGAAAAAAATCAAAGAAGGATCTGTCATTTAGTAAGATCAAAGAACACCTGCCTCATTTATTAATAGTATCAAAGGACATTATTACCTATCCAGAAGCATCTTCTCGTACAGCTCTCCTCCAACATTAGGGAATATCTCTTCCTGGTGTACAATTATGATTTTAATTATCTCATTGACGCTTGACTGGAAGGTCACCTGGTCTCGGTCCGGAGGTATCGGCAGCAGAGTGGGCCCAAAGCAGATTGCCAAGTTGTAGGGATCCATCATGTTTTCATCGCTGTATTCTGACAAACTGTGGAGGTAATTGGTGTACAATAGTCATAAACTTGACTCATCAACTACAAGATAACTATGAATCAATGCAACAAATAGAGTAAATAAATTAAAATACAAGTAAAACATAACTTTGAACTGATAAATAATTCTGAACGAATACCATACTTTCCTGTAACATTTCAGTTTAAAAGCCTGGGTTTTCTTCCTTAGGGATTGTAAAATGGTCCATGATTCAGATCCGTATGTTGCCACAGGAAACATGCATTCAGTTATACAGACTAGGAACACAATTCACATATGTATGTTGCCATAGTAAACATGCATTCAGTTATACAGACAGTGCAAGAACACAATTCACTTATGTATGTTGCCATAGTAAACATGCATTCAGTTATACCGACAGTGCAAGAACACAATTCACTTATGTATGTTGCCATAGTAAACATGCATTCAGTTATACCGACAGTGTAAAGACATGATTGAGATCCGTATCTTGCCACAGGAAGCATGCATTCAGTTATACAAAAAGTGTAAGAACACACTTCAGATCCGTATGTTGCCACAGGAAGCATGCATACAGTTATAGAGACTAAGAACACAATTCAGATTCATATGTTGCCACAGGAAAGATGCATTCAGTTATGCAGACAGTGTAAGAACACAATTCAGATTTGTATGTTGCCACAGGAAAGATGCATTCAGTTATACAGTGTAAGAACACAATTCAGATTTGTATGTTGCCACAGGAAAGATGCATTCAGTTATACAGTGTAAGAACACAATTCAGATTTGTATGTTGCCACAGACAGCATGCATTCAGTTATACAGACTAAGAAAACAATTCAGATTTGTATGTTGCCACAGGAAGCATGCATACAGTTATAGAGACTAAGAACACAATTCAGATTCATATGTTGCCACAGGAAAGATGCATTCAGTTATGCAGACAGTGTAAGAACACAATTCAGATTTGTATGTTGCCACAGGAAAGATGCATTCAGTTATACAGTGTAAGAACACAATTCAGATCCGTATGTTGCCACAGACAGCATGCATTCAGTTATACAGACTAAGAAAACAATTCAGATTTGTATGCTGCCACAGGAAGCATGCATTCAGTTATACAGACTGCAAGAGCACAATCCAGATTCATATGTTGCCACAGGAAAGATGCATTCAGTTATACAGACTGTAAGAATACAATTCAGATCTGTATGTTGCCACAGACAGCATGCATTCATTTATACAGACAGTGTAAGAACACGATTCTAGGATTGGTGAAGACATGGGCTGTGGAATTCTCCACTGTACTCACTGGTTGAGGAAGGCAAACAGGTATCTCATGACTACCCAAGTTGGCCTATTGACAGTAGACAGCAAATCCTTGAGCCTCTGAACTATTTTTGGCATCTCCTTCTCTCCTGAAATAATAATACAAAACACTAATTACATGACAAGACATGATGATAAGAATTATGTGTAATATGAAGAATGCTTACTTGTACACTCTACTAGGGTATCTTAACTAAGTCAATAACCTCTGGCCACATCTTGCAGCTCTGCATTTTTAAGCGTATTTAGGCTGTGCCACAATAAAACACACAATCAGGTGCCATCTCTGTAGTAAAGGTTGGCTGCAATGATCTCCAGCTTTGTCTTGCCTTGATTGCACATTCTGTCAGACTATCTTTCATTCATTTCTTGATGTTATCTTCCCACATGTATCGTTGTCTACCTCTTGCTCACTTGCTGGCAACCTTAGCCTCTAGTATGTTTTAAAAAAAATAAGAGTTATGTCTTTACAAAAAAAAAAAAAAAACAAACAAACAACAGCACTGATAACATTTCAAGACAATGATGATAAAAACTGTATAACATGATGAAAGCTCACTTGTACACTCTACTAGGGCATCAAAGAGATGTAAGGGAAACAATGGTTCTCTCAGCTCCCTGAAGTACAGTTTGAGAACCCCTGCTACAGAGTTCATATCACTGGCATCCATGACGTCAGCTAAAGCATCCTCTCCTGTGGTAAAAAAACAATGAAGCATGTCTTAGATTTACAGGTCTATGTGTTTGTATCATTCATTATTCAGTATGACAGCTGAATGTTGACTGGCGGAATAACTACAATTATGTCAAATAAGTTGGTCTGTACACTGAAGAAATCTGGCTCTTAAATAGTCTCGAAAACTGAAATAGCAAAAAAAAAGTAAAGAACCCTTTAAAAGAAACCGCCAGAGGAGATAGACACAAAGGAGAACGCGCCGGCCAATCTCCCAGCTAACGTCACAGGCATAAACGTTTCAAGATCGAAAATCCAGCTAACACTTGTGCAGAAAACGAGACAAACCTATCTCTTACCATGAACAACTGCAAATATAACCAACACCTCAGAGGCTGGTTGAAGGGGTGGAAAGTTATTTTTTCTACAACTGGAACTGGAAGAACCCTTAATACATCTTAAGACACACCCACCAGGCATACAGTGCTAGACCAATATTTTTATAGACCAACTGGCGCTCAACGGGTAATGTAGCCATTATCATTCTGGCCGCTTGTACTTCCCAACACATTCTTGGTAGCCATTTAAGGCTGGGTCAACCTGGGAGCCCAGGTCAGTTTAGACAAATCTGAATTCATCCAGCTGAGCACTGAACCCTCAACCTCTGTACGGCAGAAGCGTGTTTAGCCAGACGAACACTGAGACTCCCAGGAAACAAATAGTTGACCAAAGTAAAGGTCACACTGGCTTGGAAAATAACAGTAATTGAAGGTATGATTGCTGGAAGAAGAGCAAGAGGCACGCCATTACGAAGATGGATACAGGATATTGCAGACACTTGGGGCATGAAGATGCATGTGACAGGAGAACTGATAAAGAACAGAGAATATTTTAGTGGGTCGTGACTTCCACAATGACCTGCTATATGCTGATGGTACAATTGATCTATCAAACCTAGACAGTTTGTGTCTATGTTATGGAATGTCACATCTGACCACGTGGTATTGTAAAGTCGGACTGCTTTGGGAGATGGAGCTTGTTGGCCACGGACAGCAGTGCATCTATGAGAAGGTAGGTTCTGATTTAAAACTTTCTGTTGCCTTAAAGGTAGACTGGTTTAAGACTGCCTGTTGTCTTAAAGGTAGACTGGTTTAAGACTGCCTGTTGTCTTAAAGGTAGACTGGTTTAAGACTGCCTGTTGTCTTAAAGGTAGACTGGTTTAAGACTGCCTGTTGTCTTAAAGGTAGACTGGTTTAAGACTGCCTGTTGTCTTAAAGGTAGACAGATTTAAGACAGCCTGTTGCCTTAAAAATTGTGATTTAAGACTGCCTGTTACCTTAAAGGCAGACTGATTTAAGACTGCCTGTTGCCTTAATGGTAGACTGATTTAAGACTACCTGTTGTCTTAAAGGTATTGGGAACAGCCACAGACTAAGGAAAGTAAATTTAAAAAAAACAAAACTGGTTGCTGGAATTTTTGTTTTATCTGTGTGTGTGTTTGCTCGCTTTGAACTCAGCATAATCCTTGCTGTAATCCTTCTGGCATAAATGTCAATAACAATAGGCTCGAACAAAGCAAAGTCTAGAGGGTGGCAGAAATGATCCAGCAAAAAGCATGGATGAACATTCAATAAAAAGGACTCACTCAAAGGCTGGTAGTCGAATTGATGTGGCTAAGTTTATTAGCCATTCTTGAGCAGAGATCAAACCAACAAATTTATGAATTTCAAATTTCGATCGAGTCTGTAATCGCCAGACTGGACGATCGTAAGAAAATATTAATAATTAATATTAAACAGGCGATCTTATTTGCTACTTGCAAATTATCAACATCGGATTACAGTCCTTCCTTCCTTCTGTCCATCCAATGTGACCGAAGTGTCTTTCTGGTGAAACATTATCAATCTCCTTTCCAGATTCTGCATCTGTCCCAAGAATCTTGATTTTTATATATAAGCCAGTGCTGCCATGATTCTGTGTATCCTTTCAACTATATATTAGCTATGAACAAAGTTGTTCTGCCAGTAATTAGCTTCATGAATCAGAGATGACATAAACGTGTTGCTTCTCTAGTCAAGCTCAATGATCTGAATGCCGTAGCTATTGACAAACACAATTGACGTGATCTCCGTTCTACGTCGGTCGCTTAGATCCATGTACATTTTTGGTTCGGGAGTTTTGCTCCCTCTTTCTTTTGCGTCATGGACTCTGCGCTACGACTTGACAGTCCCTACACCGACTACTATATCTAGTGTATTGGACCGATATTTGCGTGTGGAATAGTTTTCCTACTACAAGTGTCCCTCTCCATCAGGTGAACCTGCTCCGACTTCAGAAGTGTTCCTGGAACTGAATGTGCTGAGCTAATAGGTCAGATTACACTTAGGATGTGCAATTTCAGCACAACATATTTTTTTTTGGCTCAAACCACAACAAACATATATAGTTTTGGCTCACATGAAAACAAAAATTCCCCTCATTTAGCAGAACAATGAGTGCAGGAGTCAAACCCTTATCCAACCTTATCAGGGAAATCTTCAAACAATTCAGCCAATGTGTCTGCTTTGTTAATGTCAGCAAGATATACATCTCAATGATGATGACATCTTCAATGAGATCCTATGAAACAAAGTAATGCAATCTACTGGACATGAGTGGGGTAAATAAGGAAAGAAAGTACACATACCTGACTCAAATATGTTCTTAAACTGGCTGATTTCTACCTGGGCACCTGAGACTCTGAACACACCTTGGTGGTGGAGACCTGAGGGGCAGATCATTAGTGGTAAGTACATTTGTCAGTACACACCTCTGTGTGGACATTCAATACCCTCACCTGCCCACTGAATATTTGATAACTTTATGCTAATAATTGTGTGTGTGTGTGTGAACATTTCATACAATAATTTGTATCCTAAATATTTGAAAACTGTATATCAATGATTGCCATATTGTGTGTGAACATCTGATATAATGATTTTCATCCTGAACACATGACAACGTGACACAATGATTGTCACTGTTATATGCAACATTATGTTACTGTCGCTGATTCACCAAAGCTGTGCAATTTCTGGCTGACATAGGATGATTATCAAGACTTGAGTGTAGGGTACTTAATGCAATATATCTCTATAAGCTGTAGCTTATCAAAGCTTGAGAGTGTAAGACATTTATTACAACATATTTCTATAACTTGTATGATATTGACAATTTAGAGTGTAAGGCATTTATTACAACATATTTCTATAACTTGTATAATATTGACAATTTAGAGTGTAAGGCATTTATTACAACATATTTCTATAACTTGTATGATATTGACAATTTAGAGTGTAAGGCATTTATTACAACATATTTCTATAACTTGTATAATATTGACAATTTAGAGTGTAAGGCATTTATTACAATATATTTCTATAACTTGTATGATATTGACAATTTAGTGTAAGGTATTTATTACAATATATTTCTATAACTTGTATGATATTGACAATTTAGTGTGTAAGGCATTTATTACAATATATTTCTATAACTTGTATGATATTGACAATTTAGTGTGTAAGGCATTTATTACAATATATTTCTATAACTTGTATGATATTGACAATTTAGTGTAAGGTATTTATTACAATATATTTCTATAACTTGTATGATATTGACAATTTAGTGTAAGGTATTTATTACAATATATTTCTATAACTTGTATGATATTGACAATTTAGTGTGTAAGGCATTTATTACAATATATTTCTATAACTTGTATGATATTGACAATTTAGAGTGTAAGGCATTTATTACAATATATTTCTATAACTTGTATAATATTGACAATTTAGAGTGTAAGGCATTTATTACAATATATTTCTATAACTTGTATGATATTGACAATTTAGAGTGTAAGGCATTTATTACAATATATTTCTATAACTTGTATGATATTGACAATTTAGTGTAAGGTATTTATTACAATATATTTCTATAACTTGTATGATATTGACAATTTAGTGTAAGGTATTTATTACAATATATTTCTATAACTTGTATGATATTGACAATTTAGTGTAAGGTATTTATTACAATATATTTCTATAACTTGTATGATATTGACAATTTAGTGTAAGGTATTTATTACAATATATTTCTATAACTTGTATGATATTGACAATTTAGTGTGTAAGGCATTTATTACAATATATTTCTATAACTTGTATGATATTGACAATTTAGTGTAAGGTATTTATTACAATATATTTCTATAACTTGTATGATATTGACAATTTAGTGTGTAAGGCATTTATTACAATATATTTCTATAACTTGTATGATATTGACAATTTAGTGTAAGGTATTTATTACAATATATGATTAGAACTTTTAGGATATTGATACTTGAGAGTGTAAGGCATGCGTTTCTAGAACATGTAGGTTATTACCACTTGTGTGTAAAGCATGTATTACAATGTATGTCGAGAACATGTAGGTTATTAACACTTGAGAGTGTAAAGTATGTAATTTTTTTTTAATTTGTGTGCGCTCAATCGCTTTGAACTCAAGCGTAGTCCATACACACTATTTATAGTAGTGACGGACTGAATTTTGAGTGTGGATTAGCTTTCCCTATTAACAGTGTCCCTCGCCATCAGGCAAACCCACTCTGACTTCAGAGGTACTTGTAATTTACATCCCCAAGTCAAGGACGACAGGTCAACATTTTAGTCCAGCTGTCTGGTGTAAGGGTTGAACCGCTTACCTTGGCATCAGCACACCGGATGTTTAAGAATACGCGTTCTTATCAATTCAACCATGCGGACCTGCTAAAGCAACTATTACAATATATTTCTAGAACAAGTAGGCTATTAACACTCGAGAATGTAAGGCATTTATTGCAACATATTTCTATAAGTTGTAGGTTACTGAGTGTTAAGAGTAAGGAATTTAATGCAATATATTTCTAAGACATATAGGTTATCGAGGCTTAATGGTAAAGGTATGTATTACAATATATTTCTAGAACATGTAGGTAATTGACATTTGAGAGTATAAGGCAAGTATTACATTATACTTCTACTGGCTGTTTGTTAAGTCTCACTACACTTTGTATGTAGAACAAATTTGAACAACGAAGTTATAAAAAATGTGCTCCACAGTCCATCGTGAAACAATATGCAGTTAATGGCTGTAGTCTGCTGGAGTAATTCTTTGTACAGCAGATAGAATGGTGTTACTAAAAGAAGAAAAACATTTTGGGGTTGAACAAGTGGCGGTCGATACACATGGATGGTTGTTCAAAGATTTATAGCAATATTTCGTGATAAACAACCTCCTCATTGCATTATGCCGGTCTCTCTGGTCTAGAGGTTACACGACTTTCTCCGTAATTTCATATACTCTCGTAAGTAACGTGACGTGGGAGAATTGGTAGCGGTTCTCTCCGCGTCGGTAACTTACGGGGTATTTGAGCCAGTCGCTCAGAACGCAATGGCAAACTTCTGAGCGTAATCTTGCCAAGAAATCAACAAACAGCTGAAAGATGCTGATGTCGACAGCGATGTCCTGTAAAGGATATGCGAAAAAATATATACATCGCATTATGGTTAGAAATTTGTTGAATAAGCTTCTTGCTACAGGAAATGTGGAAACTGCTCCATGATCTGGTAGGCATACTGTGTCTCAAGAAAAATGTCTAGATATCCAAGACAGAATCCTGAAAAGTCCAAGCAAGTCCTTAAGGAAAATGTTGCAACAAATGAACGTATCAGTGAGCAGAATGCACACAATTCTTAAACGATTAAATTTCATCCATACAGGATTTCTGTTGTGTCTGAACTAAAAGAGTGTGAAAATAAATCCACAGTCTACTCCACTTGGTTTCAAGCATTTTTAACTAAAGAAGACGAGTCATTTTTTACGAGCCATTTTTTACATTTTTGTAAGATGCTGACAATAATCATCAGTGCATGTGTGTGTAAAGTGTGGGAGTTTATTCATATTAGTTTCAGTGATTATGTGAGGCATCAAGTATGTGTCTAGATGTGAGGATTGTGTGTGTGTGTGTGTGTGTGTGTGTGTGTGTGTGTAGGGGGGATGTGTGTGTCATGGGGGTATGTATGGAGGGTGTGGGGAGATGTGTGTGTGGGTTGGGGGAATGGGTGTGTGGGCGGGGGTGTGTGGGTGGGGGTGTGTGGGTGGGGATGTGTTGGTGGGTGTGTGGAGGTGTGTGTAGGTGGTGTGGGGAATGTGTGACTGGGTGGGGGATATGTGTGTGTGGGTGGGGGATGTGTGTTGGTGGGAGATGTGTGAGTGAGTCAGGGGATGTATGTGTGTGGGTGGTAGGGTGTGTGAGGGTGGATGGGGGAATGTGTGGGTGGGTGGGGAGATTGTGTATGTGTGGGTGGGGATGTGTATGGGTGTGGATGTGTGTGTATTGGTGGGGATGTGTGTGTGGGTGGGAGGATGTGTGGTTAAGGCATATGTGGTTGGGGGATGGGTAGTTGGGGGATGGGTGATTGGGGGGGGAGGTGTGTGGGTGGGTGAATGTGTGTAGGTTGGGGGATAGGTGGGGGATGTGTGTGCATAGGTGCAGGATGTGTGGGTGGGCGGGGATGTGTGTAAGTGGGGGATATGTGTGGGTTGTTGAGGGATGTATGGGCTGGCAGGGGGATGTTTGTGTGCGTGGGTGGATGTGTGGCTGGGGAATGTGTGTTTGGCTGGCTGGTTGGGGTGTGTGGGTGAGAGGTGGAGGATATGTGGGTGGGTGAGTGTGTGTGTATTATGGGATGGGTGGAGGGATGTGTGTGTGGGGAGATGTGTGGGAGAGGGATGGGTGGGTTGGTGGGGGAATGTGTGTGTGGGTGGGGGATGTGTCTCATAACATGGTAATATGCATTGTTTATGTTAACAACATTCATTTGACACACAGCCAGAGTACCGACAGGAAAGTACTGCCATAACTATGATGCTGAAATTGAGGCAATCAAGATAGCAATAGAGAAATTACTAAATACCAGCAATGGTACACAACCTGTGGTGCTATTGACAGATGCAAAATCAGTACTTGAGGAGCTCCTGTCTGGGAAATTGCCAGTACTAAGGACACTACTTTCTGAACTTAGCAGTCAGCATAAGGTCACCATACAGTGGATACCATCCCACTGTGGAGTACCCAGAAACGACAGAGTTGATCAATTAGCGAAGGAAGGAGCCAAAGAAGAACAGCATGATGTGCCCGTTACATACCACCAAAAGAAAAGTATGATCAGATCAGTCAGAAAGCCACCAAAACCTGCACAAGATGACAACCACATTATGGACAGAGTAGAGCAAGTCATTATTCTGCGCCTCAGAACAGGACACAATAGATTATGCAACCACATGTATACTTCTTCTTCTTTGCGTTCATCCGGAGTGTTTTTTCAGATGCGATTGTGGTGTGTCTCGTTAGTCACCCTTGGGTCGAAACCCTCAGGCCAACACATCCGACTTTTAGCGTGCTGTTTAGACTAGGTTAGCATTCCTGGGAGACTCACTTTTGTGGTGCCGTCCACCTCCCAGCTGGTCAAGTTGGAACAGTCGAGGACTTCACGGTCATCTCTCAAGGGAAGGAAGGGACAGTCAATGGCATTTTCTGCCATCCTGGGTGGCTTCCATAATTGCAGAGCCGACACATAGCGCACCAACCACATGTATACAAAATTCAAGATTGGTGAAACAGCCATGTGCACATGTGGATTGGCGTCACAGACAGCAGAGCACATACTCCAAGACTGCCAAAACTACAACATATCTAGGCAAACCTTCTGGCCTAAAGAGACGACAGTGGAAGATAAACTCTATAGGTCGCTGTGCGAACTAAAAAAAGACAGTTAAATTCATACAAGAGACAACATTGCAGTTATAGGCATATTTCAAGCGAACGAAAGAAGAGGAAGAACAATACTTTTTTCCTATGTGAATGCATCATGCACTATTGATGAACGAAAGATGAGTGATTGGAAGGGCTGAATGTAAGACGGGCCTGCGTGCCCAATTTGTTACCCTTTAAAAATAAAGTAAGTAAGTTTGTTTTATTTGAGTCAATTCTCGATGTAACATGCTTCTCTGATGAGGCATGGTTTCAACTATCTGCATACGTTAATAGCTAAAAATAATCTTATTTGGAGCACTTTTAATCCCAATACATTTCATGAAGTGCCTCTACACAATGAGAAAATTGGGGTATGGTGTGCAGTCAGTAGAAAACCTTATTTAGAACAGCTGAATAAACGTGAAATTGAAGAAGCAAGGTTCCAGTAAGATGGTGAACTGTGCACATAGCTAGAGCACTACTGTGTTTTTTGGAAGAAATGTTTGCAAATTATTGCTTGTTACAATAAACATTTGAAATAAAAATTATTTTGATGTTAAAAAGAAAAGACTTACCATAGAGATTGATGACTCGAATACAGCTTTTTATTACGAGTGGAATCTCTTGACCTGATGCCTGTTATGTGAAAACACATTGTACAACTATTTATTAATATTAATATCTTATTAAAGAAATATAAAATAATGACAATAGAAGCTATAAACTCTGCTATCACATAAACAAATATAAAATGATGACATTAGAATTAGTGCTGCGGAAGTTAACGATTAATTAATCGATTAATCGTTAAATTTTTAAAATTAATTTTTTTTAATGATTAATCGAAAACTTTTCTCCCATCACCTATACAAATGAACCGGATGTTGAAAAATTGTCGGACATTTTAAACATAGTGCTGCAAACACAAACGAGTTGCAAAATTGTAATGAGTCTCCATTGTGTAAGCTGCAGCAAGATGTACCAAAAAGATGAAACAGTACGTTTATTATGCTACAGAGTCTTCTACAGGTCAGAGAAGCATTAACTGTCTACATGTCAGATGAAAAGAAGCAACACAAAGGTCCAAAACTGTCAGGTTCAGATTGGGAGAAGGTTTTGAAATATGTCAAAGTTTTGGACTTATTCTGTCAGACCATGGTCCTTCTTGGCGGTCAAGATTTTGTTTCATGTAGCTATGTATTGCCACTGCTATCATCATTGACAAAGCATATGACTGTACACGATGAAGATCCGGGCTACGTAGCTAAATTTAAGGCAGCATCTATTAATGACCTCAGTGAATGTCTAGCTAATATGACAAGTATTTAAATACTACAGATTGCAACAGCACTTGATCCACGCTACAAATACCTGAAGTATTTGTCAAAAGATGCAAAAGAACGAACTTGGTCACGTATTGAACAACAAATAGCAGTTAATGTTCATGATGAGCAGATAGAGACTGCTGCAACGAATGATACTGACATTGACAATGAAACTATATGTGAACCAAATGAAGAGAGTATTAAGCTAATTGAGTCTGAAATGGATAAGAGATGGACATTAGATGACATATGAACAAGACAATCCAGTGTTATTTCGATTTTTGACAAATACGACTATAATGTGAGTTATACGACTATAATTGTTTTGCTTTAATCGAAATTAACAATTAATTAATCATTAATTATTCAAAAGTTAACTATTAAATTTAAATTAATCGGTCGCAGCCCTAATTAGAATATTACAAATTCTACTGTTACAGAAAAAAACGCTGATCACTCCCTGCAGCACCATTCTCTCCAGGCTGTGATTATCTACTCATTTTTCTGCAAGATAAAATTGATTCTAAAAGGCCCCGACCACGTCTGCCTGATCATGCACCAATACCCCCACCAAGTGGTGCAGATGCAGCCAATCTGTCCGTCTGCTCATTTCCTACCACACCAGCGTGTCCTGGGGGGAAAATAATGAATCTTCACAGAAACTAACCTCTATGTACTCCTCAAGGCTCCCAGTGAAGAGTTTTGGCTGTCCCACGGGAGGATGATGTCCTATCCGCCTTTTCTTTGGTTTCGGAGGGGGCATAGGCGGTCTGAAATATTAGGTGACAGAAACATGAACTGACCATATTATCTTCCTGGATGTAAATAGTCACTTTATCATAACCAGGCTAATATGAGAAAAGAACACTGCACACATGAATAATTAATTGAAAGGAGTATCCGTGGCCAAGTGGTGAAGCCACGTGCCTCACATGCTGAGGGTTCGATCCTGGACTACGTTATTTGATTCACGAGTGCAATTTTCTCAGAGACTCCTGGGGGTCGTCGCTGGAGCTACAGAGTTCATGCTTTGTGTGTTGCTTTCGGCAGGCTGCCCTGCAGAAATAGACCATTAAAAGGGATAAAACCTGGCGCAATGAAATCTTTAAACGCCCCTTAATGGCTTTTAAAAAAACAACACACACACACACACAGATGAGAAGTAGAGACAAATATGAATAATTTGGGGATGACACGAACGGAGCTGCACAGATAGCTGAGGATTGAACAGCTTGAGGCAAGTTGGTTGATAGTCTATAACTCAATGGAGGACAGGAACGGAGCTGCACAGGATAGCTGAGGATTGAACAGCTTGAGGCAAGTTGGTTGATAGTCTATGACTCAATGGAGGACAAAAGGCGAAAGGTGAAGTTAATGAAGAGAAAAGAACATTTCATGCATGAATAATTGACACACAAAATAAGCTCGACCATTCATGGATATCTCTACTTTAAGCCTGATATTTGGACACTCTCTGAGATTGCTTTCTGAGACTGAGTGGAAAGTGCAACTAAACAGGTGAGTATACATATCTGGAGAAATGGCTCAGTAGGGAGTGAGTAGAAGGTCTGGACAATAATCAGGGCTCAGAAGAAATGGCAGACAGATTTAATCAAATTGCTACTGGAATGGCTGCCATGAGAACTATTCAGTGGTTTTTGATCTGCCTCTTTGCTGTTAATCTTTCCAGTATCACAATGTTTTCCCATGTTCTTATTCTCATGACATGACAATAGAACATTGTTTCTTTCTTATAGTTACATACAGGGGGTGTTTGTAAAGTCTCACTACACTTTGTATGTAGAACAATTTTGAAAAATTAAGTACATGATGTCATAATAAAAATGTGCTCCACCGTCCATCGTGAAGCAATATGCAGTGAATGGCTGCTGTCTGCTGGAGTAATTCTTTACACACCAAAAAGAATGGTGTTATCAATGGAAGAAATAACAACAGATACGTTGGAGAAGATATTTGACAATACGAATAGACATGTAAAGTAATGTCTTGAAGCCCGCGGTAGACATTTCCAACATCTGTTATAATGAATACTTCACTGGAGTTTCCACCTTCCCCAAATCATTGTTAGACCATAGCAGTGACTATTGTAACTAAAATTAATACAATGTTTAGCACATGTTTTAACCCTTTACAGGTCACAGCGGCCAATTCCGGCCGATGCCATAAAACGATCGTAGCGTCCGATTCCGGCCGATACTATTATGCATTTTAAAAACGCGATCTCCCGGTTTCCGACACTTCCGATGGCTACTTTCGCTTTCGCCGACAGCTTGACAACGTGGCCGCCATTTGTAAACGCAATAGTATGAATTTGAACGGACTTTTACGGACAATTTTTGATAGTTTTCGGGATGTTTACGCTGTTTTTCAAAATGGATTTTGGCGATTCTTCAAGTGATAGCCGAGATTTCGCTAGGTTCAATTTAAACGACATTAAAGAGCACGAAGTTGACTATTAATCAGCGCTAGATATCAGTGCAAAGCGTTACTTTGCATTAGCAGGCTGAGTCGGACTTTAAAGAAAGTGATTATGATTCTGAAAATGTGTTTGTAAATTGCCGTATAGATGACGGAAAATCACAAACATGCCGTATTTCGTTAATATTTGTGTTCATATATGGATTACCGGCAACAATCACGTGAGTAACATATTCTGCATGCTTTTCCCTTCATTGTGTTGTTTATTTAACTAACATCGGTTGACTAACACCTTATTTGTGATGTTTTTACTAACACAACCCGAAATTTTACTGAACCTGAAAAAAATCTTGCCCATTCAAGGCTAGAAAACGGACAAGCGTCTGCCCTGTAAAGGGTTAATGATGTCATGTACTTCATTTTTCATATTATTTCTACATGCAAAGTGTAATGAGACTTTACAAATACACTGCGTAATGTTACACTTTGAATATCCTCGTCCAGGTTATCGTCATTAGTTACTCTGGCAGTACAGGGAACTCTTCAGTGGCTTTTAATGATAGAGCAGGATGTCGCTCAAATGGCTGCTATAAAGACTGAAACTGACGATACTCTATCAAAAATCCAAGAATAAAGATAAAAGACAGAAGAAACGCTCAAACAGATCCAAGAAGAAAGAGAACTGCTCAAGGCACAGAAAGAAACATCCGAACCAGAAGACGCAAAGACCCAGACAGTAGAAGAAGCATCAGAAGAAGAAATAGAAATAGAACTGAATGAAAACAGCTACCCAGACCAAGATCAATTTTGAAGGGCAACTGCGAATCGGCTCCGCTCCCCACCAAGATCAAACTATTGAGACGACACATGAAACCAAAGACGAATGAGAAGACTGGAAGACAACCCAAGACGGGGAAGGAGGAGGAACACCAGGTGGGATGATGAATGGTAAAGTTCCCTGAAGGAAACAGCACCATATGACGGGGTTGGTACACAATTACTCCAGGCCTTAACAAGTGCGAGACTCTGCCCAGACATGAAAGACCTCAACATGAAAGTAACAAACAAAATCAACCAACCAGAAGCCAGGAAGCTGAAAACAAGCAGCCCGATCTACCAAAGATTCAAAACAAGCTTCACAATAAAGGATCCAAATACAAACTGATATAGTCAATGGTTGAACGGGGCCATTCGTATCTGCTGATGAACGATGGGACGGAGCCCTGAGTGTAGTGATATCAATTCTTAAATTAAGTATTCAGTAAAACGAACAAGCACAGATTGCAAAAACAGACCTTGTTGGTACGTCATCTTGGTTTTCTCCCAAGGCTTTCTGTATTGCTGCATTTTTAGACTGGAGTCTGGCCAATCTGTTACAACTGAGAGTATATTCACGGAATTTCTGTGGAGAAATGTGACAATGGAAAGGTTTATATGTGTAATGTGGCAACACAAAAAGTTATGTGCAAGAGTTAACAATAACAGACTTCCAGTATAATAAAGTGGCAACATGATTGCATTTTTGTGTAACAAGTGGCAGACTGTATGGGTTTCTGCATTAAAAAATGACAATTTATGAATTCTGTGTTGAAAGTGATAAACTATATAAGTTTCTGAGAAAACATTAGCAATACAATTATTTCAAAACAATACAATACAATTAATTGCTTAAAATGTACTTCCTTCTCCAATCACCTGTAAGGTTGTTGGGGAACCTCATTGTTCATGTGTCCATACTTACTAGAACCTCATTTCTCGTTATGTCCCTATTTGCTAGAACCTCACTTCTCACTTGTCCCTACTTGCTGGAATCTCACTTCTCATGTCCCCACATGATTCCACTTCTCATATGTCCCAACATGCTAAACATTTAAGGAGATACTCTAGTGGTGATTTGAACCCTTATAGATTTAACGGGTCAATGTGATGTGAAGATAATGTGTCAACTACATTATGAAAATCACTTTGCATTTAAAAAAAAACAACAACCACCAAATCACTGAATGCAAAAAATATTTTGCTCACTGTGTGAGGAAACTGCACAAAGCATAGATGTGGAATTCATGTAAAACCCACCTCTAAGTAATAAGACTCTGTCTCCAACCGCTCTGTCTTATGTTTTTGAGTTTCTTGTGGTGATCTGGGTGGTGCTGTCTCATCCGTGAAGAATTTGGTCACGTCATAGTCTTTCACTTGGACAGTGTCAACAAGCGTCCTCTCTGTGGTCTCTAGTGTCTTCCAGATCTGTACACAGATAATTGCAACAAACAACAAATCAGAATACACTTCCTGTGGCTAGACCAAAGTGGAAATTTACAGGGCCCTTTTATTTGCTTAGAGATCAGCAATCCTGAATGAATAAGTAGCTCATTCACTACTGGTATGCTGATGTTAAGATAGCGGGTTCAAGCCCAAAACTGGTCATTTGGACTACAATGTTGACTTCTTGTCCTTGACTAGGGGACGTAAATTACAAGTACTTCAGAAGTCGGAGTGGGTTTACCTGATGGCGAGAGACACTGGTAATATGAAAAGCTAATCCACATATGACATCAGTCCATTGCACTAGAAGTAGTAGCATGTGTATGGACTATGCTTGAGTTCAAAGCGAGCCAATGTGCGCGCGCGCGCGCACGCACGCACGCACGCACACACACACACACACACACACACACACACAAAAGTATGAACAGTATAACCTGATAACTTTCTACATCTAGTATATTCTAGCAATAATAAATAAAACAATTGTGCACACAATAATACATCATCATTTTCTGCTTTATGTCCTTTTTAATAATAATAAATTAGATGAACGTGAATAAGACAGTTTATTTTCTGCTGTGCATCTATTATAACAATAATTTAAAATGAACAAGAACAAGATACCTTCCCATTTTCTGCTTTAACATTTTTCTAATATTAATAAATAAGAAAACACCCAATTTTCAGCTTTAAACCTATTCTAACAATGATAATACAAATGAACAAGAACACAATCTCACTATTGTCTGCATTGTGACTCTTTTAATAATAACAAGAACTAACAAGAACAAGATACCTCATTATTTTCTGCTTTAAAACAATTTTAATAATATTGATGAACAAGAATATATAATACCTCGTCATTTTCTGCTATAAAACTATTTTAAAATAGTAATATCAACAACCTGTAAGGGTTAACCCGGTCAACAAATGCCTGAAGAAGTTGGATGTATCGCCTGAAGGGCACAAATATCGGAGCTCTGCTGTAAACAAGCACAATGCAATAGGCCCAAAACAAACATTTCAGACGAACAAAGAAGAAAAAGATAACAATAATAATAAAGATGAACAAGAAGACAATACCTCATCATTTTCTGCTTTAAGGCTATTCAGCCTGTCCTCTATGGTAGCTTGCCTCTGTATTAAATCCTCCTGCACTTCTTTCTGAGCACTGATCTGGCAGATCTATGGATAAAGAATCGCAACCTATAAATGAGCATCTTGAGGGAACACTGGATTCTCCATATCAAGTGTTGTATTTTGCAATATAAACAACTATACAATACCATAAAATAATGCAGCTCTACAGAACACAATTACGGAAAACACAGGATGTTGTGGTGACTAACCTTCATCAGCAAACAAACACATACACAAAACACAACATAATCACGGAGAAGACTCTCCATGACTACATTAAGACATAAAGACAGGATGAGATGAATGAAGAGATGACAAAAATGAGAACATTGAAGAGAAAATGAAAATGTTAAAATATTATTCTGTTACTTATTTCAGAATCACAGGCTGCGATAGCATCTGGGATTCCAAGATAAGTAGCAAACATTTTCTTATCACATATTTTTTTCAATCTTGTTAAACAAATATCTCATCTATCCTGTCAAATAATCTTATCTCATCTAACCTGTCAATCTATTAAGCATGGCCCTATGAAAAAAAACAAAAAAAACATCACATTTCCTGTCAAATAAACATCACATGTTGACTCCTCGTCCTCGACTTGGGGATGTAAATTACAAGTACCTCTGAAGACAAAGAACGGTTCACCTGTTGGGAGAAACACTTGTACTAGGGAAAGCTACACCTCATGCAAAATCAGTCCAGTGCACTCATTCGTAGCAGGAGCATTACGTGGACTATGCTGGTGTTCAGATTTTACAAATAACAATCAGATATCAGTGCTCTGTTAAACAAACATATCTCATCTAACTGTCAATGCATCAGTCATATTCTAGAAAGCAAACATTACATATCCCATCAAACAGACAATTATCTAAACATAATTGTACCTCATCTGTCAATTTATCAGTCAGATCTCTATGAAATAATCAAACATCTGGCATCCCATCAGACGATCATATATCACAGTGTCAAACAATCATATCTCATCTAACTGTCAATCTATCAGTCATATTTCCATGAAACAATCAAACACAACATGTCCCAAACAGACAATCAAATATCAGTTCGAGTCTAGTGCTTCCAATCTTACGTGGACAAAACCTTAGGTTCGTACCAGAATATGATAAGCATTGCCGGTAGTAGGTTGTGCCCAATCTTTAAACCTCACATCCCGAAACAACCACATAAATAAATCAAATATCAATTATTTCAAACAATCGTACATCTTCAATTTATCAGTCAAACCTCTATGAAACAAACATCTCACATCCCATGAAACAGACAATCATGTATCACCATGTCAAACAATCAAACATCATCTAATTGTCAATCTATCAGTCATATCTTCATGAAACAAACACCACATGTCCCATCAAACAGACATTTAAATACCACAGCTCTATCTAACAAACAAACAAACGTCACATGTCCCATCAAACAGACAATCAAATGCCACATGTTTCATCCAACAAGTATTACATGCCCCATCAAACAGAAAGCCAGATACCACATTCCTATCAAAGAAACAACCATACCTCATCTCCTTTGAAAGGCTGGAAGTCAAACTTCTTGGGCAGCATGAAGTAGATATTATTTAGCTCCATGAACTTCTGCTTGTCAGCCCTGGAATCTAGGTCTGTGATGCATTTGTTTAGCTGCTCTATAGACTTGATGTGGGACACCTTCTGGTGCTCATGGATTCCCAGATACATCATCATGACTCGTCCGACCGAGTGGTGATATCCAAAGTCCATGCACTGAAGTTGATCAAGATGAGAAAGATTGGAAACCCTTACGAACACCACATAATCCACATACATATAATGGGCTATAAAATCATGCTGAAACACAATAAACTAGAAAAACTTTCTCATCATCATCTTCCAGAGTTTTTAACATACACCGTCAACACAATCTAACTCAATGCTCATAGGGAAAGGGGATTTACAGGCAAAGAGGGTTGACTTCATTGCGCCAGTTTTATCCCCATATGGCTTGGCCACTGTTAGTAGAGCGGCCTAATGAAAGCTTCACACAGAGCGTGAACTCCTACCTCCAGCTACAAATCCTAGGGATCTCTGTAAAAATTGTGCCTGTGATTGAACTAGTTTGAGCTGAGCCAAGAAGTGATATCACAGCACTCAGGACATTCAAATATCTGCAGCAGACAACGAAAAGCCCCAGAAGCAATCTAATTATGTGTCCTTCAGGCCTTTCCTCTGAACTTTTGAGTGTCAGCCAGATCCTCTGATCACTTCCTGCAAGCCATGATGATCTATCCATTCTTCTAAACTATACACACAATTCCAAAGGGCCCCGAACACATCTGCCTTATCACCCACCAATACCCCACCAAGTGATGCAGACTCAGCCAACTGTCCACCTGGTCATTTCTCAACACACCAGAATGTTCTGAGGAAACAGTCCAACAGATGCTCTCTATTTGTGATTGCTGAATGGGAACCTGCCACTCAGCCTGAAGCATGCCTGTCTTCACCTTTCTCATTTTATTTTCTATGGTGTTTGTCCATTAAGAATGATGATGACCATTCATTTCATCCGTGGGATTGAAAGTTTGAAGCCATGAGTTCTAAGATGGCTGGTAAGGCGTATTTTGGTTCTAAATGTTCTTTGACAATGTGGGCAAAGAATGCTGGACGTTTCTGGAGTAGGATCTCCAGCAATGGTTATTTTATCCAGCATTTTTTTTCACAGTTCTTGCAGTCCAGTTTGCTTCATAGGTGACTACACTCGTACGTAATGATGAACGCCATCAATTTCGGTCTTTGGCAGCAGTCTCCCAAGTGTCATGATGAATTCAAAAAACTTTTAGTGAGATCTTTAGAGTGTCTTTAAAGCAATTTCCTTTGCCCACCATGGGAGCGTTTACCACAGCGCAGCTCACCGTAAAAAATTTGTTTATGGAGCCTGTAATCTGGCAAGTGTCCGTATTTTCTGTACTCGTGAAGTGAACGACATAGAAAATAAAACCACAGCCTTTGGAACAAGAGTCAGGCAGCTTGGCCACACTGCCACAGAGAGCCTCAGAGGAAAAACACAGTTAAAAAAATAATTCTACAATTCAAAATAAACAGAATTAAAACAAAAAAGCTCAATTAAGCAACACAAACAGCACACAAACAAAACCCAGTCAACAGAAAGCCAGCTTACATCCATGAGATCAGAAATATCATCAGAGAAGTACTTGTTTATGGCTGCATTAGCTGCATCTATAGACAGCAAGTAGTCGTTGCGAGCCTTCAGAGCTTTAACTTTGTTGTCTGCGTACTTCTGTTGTTTCTGTAAAAGTGATTGGTTTTTATGTAAATGCGTAAGATAAATAGTTTCATCTCCTATTCTTGCTGCATCTTTCAAAGAGATGGTTTATGTAAATAAAAATAGAAATAGGTTTCATCTCCAATCTGTTGCTTCTGTCAGAGAGATATACTTGTTTATAAAAATGCAACAGACAGAATGGCAAACTAAACTACTGAATGTAAAATTACCTAGAAATTCACAAATAGCAAATAAATCCTGGGGTTGATTGTGACGTCCTGTGAAGTACATGTGACTAACTCCAACAGAAATAGCGTCACTGACAATCTAAGTCAATAGAATTTATGTTTGTAAGTATCATCATCATCATCATGTTTCATATCACAGACATGTTCCCTCAGAACACCTGTCCTCTTGTTCTTGATTAGCTTGACCACTGGTCACCTTTCATATGAAAGTAAAACAATCCAGCATGTTCTCCCTCCGTCTCTAGCATACATGATTTCTGAGATGTATTCTGTGAACAGCTTGGACTGCCAGGGTAACTAACCAGCGCCTGGACACGGTTTATGAAAGTAGAACATTATATACATTCATAAGGAGACCATCAATGTTATTTGGTCATGGAATGAGAAGAGAGACATTGGAAAACATCATGCAGCGGTAAAATAGGCAGGCTCAAACAGACAGAAAGGACGCTAGAAAGACTGAGATGCTGAAATGGAGGAATATCATCAGCAGAGTTGACCCAGAACACCCAGGACTGAAATCTGTGGAGACATCAATGCCTAGGCCACATGGTTGGGCACATGATGATGATGTCGTCTCAAACACCCTATCTGTTCCTGGTTGTCAAAGCCTCTCCACCTTTCAGCTGAGTATCCACCTTGAAGTAGCAGAGGATTTGTGTGTCTCAATGACACCAAGAGCCATGTTGTTAGTAGCAGAGCTAAGGTAGGGTCTTCCATGTCGGACAGGTCAAGGTGTAGAAACCAGAAGAAGAGAGACAAACTTGCTGCCTTGGAGGCAGACTGGGGACAGTCAAAGGCTAGGAAAACTAACCTGAAAAAATGCTTGCGGAATGTACTGAGCCACATGCTTGATGAAGCACTGCAACTCAACTCACTTTATGAAGTCAAACATTCTCCAGATCCCCTCATCACATAACATAACTAAACAAAATGATCATTGTCTAGGCCAGAGATTGGACAATCAAATGTTCAGAGGAATTGGTTTCCTGCATTAGTCATAGCAAGCAATTATAAACCCGGTCACATGGTGCATCAAGATGTACAACATGCTCTTGACTTTCAAGTGCTGAAGAAAGACAATGAGGAAGGCAATGGGTGGTACCATTTTTGTTTACTGGCAGTTCGCCGTCTTGACAGATGATAGTTTGTTACACTGTGCTTTAAAAAAAGTCACAATAAAGTCAGAACGCTTAGGGCCTGGTCTGCCTTGCCATGACATTTAGTCTTTAGGTTGCATTTCCTCGCACCTGGATAAAGCTTGTAACATCCCCCCTCCCCTTTTTTTTCCATAGTGCTAACTTCCATGGTTTTTTTAAAAATAAGGATGTCTCAATTGTATTGTCATCAGTAGGCACTTGTCAGAGCATATACACTGGAAACAACTGTCTATCTGCTTTTGATGCTGCAATGTTGCACATAAACTTTTGATTCCGTTCATGAAGCAATAAACATAAACTTTAGTTTCCATTCCTGAAGCAATAAAAATCAACTTTAGCTTACATTCCTGAAGCATTACAAATCAACTTTATCTTCCATTGTTGAGGCTTTAAATAACTTTTGATTCAATTCATGAGACAATAAAAATTTACTTATGCTTCCACTCTTAAAGGCTTAAAAATAACCTGTATCCCCCATTCTTGCAACGTTACATAACGCATACAAACAGCACATGGCAACTGACTTATGCTGTGTCAGAAACTACTAATTCTGGAAATAAATGTAAGAAAGTGCCAACAAATTTCCAGGA
This sequence comes from Cepaea nemoralis, assembly GCA_014155875.1. NCBI lineage: Eukaryota > Metazoa > Mollusca > Gastropoda > Stylommatophora > Helicidae > Cepaea > Cepaea nemoralis. The sequence continues at coordinate 930,482 of JACEFZ010020212.1, forward strand.
CTCCTACAAACCCTGACAAAAGACAAAGGCATATTGGAAACAGGAACATAACTCTTCAACTGAGTTGAGTTGAATCAAGAACCGACGTTAAAGCTCTCTGGACATTCCAATATATGCTCCGTCATCTTCAACAACCAGCAAAGAGTCCAAATACCAGTGGTACCAAGTGTAATCTGATTATGTGTCCATCTGTCTTCAACTGTCAAGTTAAATCATTTTCTTCCATAAGAAAAGTTACTGACACAGATAGAAAAGAGTGATGTAGTAAGACACAAACTGAAGATGATACAGAGAAACAAAATAAAAAACATAGTGACACAGGGAAACAGAATGAAAGTTTGACACAGAGAATCAGAATGAAAGACAAACTATAGCACAGAGAAACAGAATGACAAATAGAGAGACATGGAGTAATGGAAAGGGAAATATTTCATAGAGAAACAGAATAAAAGAGTGGCATAGAGAAACAGGATGGTAAGCAGAGTCAGACAAAGAGATGATGTAAGATCAAGAGAAACAGAGACAGACAGACAGACAGACACACACACACACTGAGAGAGAGAGAGAGAGAGAGAGAGAGAGAGAGAGAGAGAAAGAGAGAGAGAGAGAGAGAGAGAAAGAGAGAGAGAGAGAGAGAGAGAGAGAGAGATAGAGAGAGAGAGAGAAACAGATAAAGAAAGACACAGACAGTTATGTAGAGAAACAGAATAATAAGACTGACACAGAGAAATAGGATGACATACAGCCACACAGAGAAACAATATAAGATCAAAAGAAACACAGATGGCAGATAAAAAGAAAGCAACAGAAACAGAGACAGACAGAGAGACAGTAAGAAACCAGCACGCAGAAAAGCCCAAAAGCTTTCTGAACCACAAACAGCGGTACAATGTCCTAGGGTAGTTACCTTCTCTGCCTGCCTCTCCAGTCCCTTGAGTTTCCGGCTGGTGGTGTTCTTGCTGGATAACTGTTGCTCCACTTTCTGCTTCTGTGACTCCACATTCCTTAGTTTCAGCTCAGCTTGTTTGCTCTCGTTCTGGTACAAGTGGTATGTCTTCATTGCCTGCACAACAGAATAATGTCACAAAGGATTTTTTGTGCAGTTTAGAAATAGGGTATATGAATAATAGAAATTCTGGCAATAATTCACAATGAAATAAATTATATGTTTCAACTCAACTTGCCTACTTTGGTTCTGGTACAAGTGTTAAGCTGTCATTGCTGTACCATAGACTGATTTGATGATGATTTGTATAGTTTAAAAATATGGCATATTGTTATCGTTGTTTGCGCTCACTTGCTTTGAACTCAAGTGTAGTCCATACACACTATTTTTATAGTAGTGATGGACTGAATTTTGTGTATGGGTTAGATTTCCCTATTAACAGTGTCCCTCGCCATCAGGCGAACCCACTCCGACTTCAGAGGTACTTATAATTTACGTTTCCAAGTCAAGGATGACAGGTCAACATTTTAGTCCAGCTGTCCGGTGTAGGGGATGAACTGCTAACCTCGGCATCAGCACACCAGATGTTTAAGAACACCGTTCTTATCCATTTGGCCATGCGGACCTGTATATGGCATATTTATAATAGAAATTCTGGTCTGTTCAATCATCATGACAAACTATATGTTTCAGCTCAGCTCAGCTTGCTGATCCTCATTCTGGTACAATGTATTCTGTGTATGGTTTAGAAATATGGTTTACAATAGAAATTCTGGTCTGTTCAATCATCATGACATAAACTATATGTTTCATCTCAGCTTGCTGACTCTCATTCTGGTATAATGTATTCTGTGTATGGTTTAGAAATATGGTATACAATAGAAATTCTGGTCTGTTCAATCATCATGACATAAACTATATGTTTCAGCTCAGCTTGCTGACTCTCCTTCTGGTACAAGTGGTAAGTCTTCATTGTTTGTACCACATATTGATTTCACAATGGATTTTTTGGTAATACACAGAAATATGGTAATGCATAATTAGAGAAATTAGATGCAGAAAGTCAAGATATTTTGAAAACATTATGAAAAGAAATAAACTTGAAAACGTAGTGACAAAAAGACACAAATGATGGGATAAGAACAAGAGGAAGAAAAACAGGCAAAAACCTGAATGGCTTGGTCACTTAGCTGAATCGAGACAAGAATAGACTTAATCCTTCTTTTTCTTTTCCCTTTCAAGGGGAGTGCACCACATCTAGGTTACTAATATGAAACCAAAGTTCAGAATCCTGAACACATCCTTCAGAACCACGCAGCTGACAGAGATCCACTGTGCCAGACTTGGGTGGGGGGCTGTAGCAAGAGAAAAGGAAGTCCTACACTGACCTGGAGAAGATAATGGACGTTATCCTGGCAACAGAGCTCCAGATGATCAGGCTGACAAAGGACCAAAATGCTGAAGGTGAAAAACAAGATTCTTCTTCTTCATTCCTTTTTCAAGCAGTGCACCACACCTGGTTATGCACCCTAGTGGTCTCCGTGTCCAGCTTCGGCATGCAGCTGTGTCAGATTTACTTCCTCAAGACATATCCATCCAAGAAAATGGGCTCTTATCTTCCCTGGGTAAGTTTTCTTTTTTAACAAGTTTGTCAGGGAAGTTGATGGCCTACTCTTTGTGACTTCCAAGCACCATGGGATTTCTAACATGCACAACATGCACATGGTGCCTCCTTTTTTCCTCACCCTTCGAGCTACATATCCAATCTCACTACCCAAGCGATCAGGAGTGGGGGGGGGTCTGCTGTCATGGTTCTTTGCTGGGAATGAACCTGTACCTTATTAGTCTGAGGCAGACACCCTAATCTCTCAACTCCTCCTAAAATAAGAAGATTGAGATGGAGTTATAGCAAGACTGTTATCATATGACGACAGAGCTACACTTCCACATCTGTACTTACACTCTGCAGCTCATTGAGAACTTTCATAATATCCTCATGAGACTCTGCTCCAATATCTCGGCACTGAAAACAGAACCACACACCTTATTATGCTCAAAGGCTAGCAACTAAGAGAAGGAACTGAATAAGATAAATAACTAAAAAAGATAAATAACTAAATAAGATAAATAAATAAATAAGATAAATAACTAAGAGAAGTAACTAAATAAGACAACTAAAAAGATAAATAACTTAATAAAATAAGTAATTAAACTAAGAGAAGTAACTAAATAAGATAAATAACTAAATCAGATAAGTAACTAAATAAGATAAATAACTAAATAAGGTAATAACTAAGTAAGATAACTAAAAAAAGATAAGAAACTAAGAGAAGTAACTACATAAGTTAAATAACTAAATAAGATAAGTAACTAAATAAAATAACTAAATAAGGTAGCTAAATTTAAAATGAATGACTAAATAAGACACATAACTAAAAAAGATACATAACTAAATAAGATAAGTAACTAACTAAGAGAAGTAACTAAATAAGATAAATAACTAAATAAGATAAATAACTAAATAAGATAAATAACTAAATAAGATAAATAATTAAACAAGATAAGTAACGAAATAAAATAAGCAACTAAATGTGATAAATAACTAAATGTGATAAATAACTAAATATGATATATGACCAAATAAGATAAATAACTAAATAAGACAAATAACTAAATAAGATAAGCAAATAAAAAAATTTACAAACTAAGAGAAGTAACTAAATAAGATAACTAAATAAGAACAAACGAACAAATGAACAAACTTTCAGTTCAAAGAAAATAAACTAAGAGAAGTAACAGGACAAACCATTACCCTATTTGGATAACAATCACGTTCAAATTAATATCCTTTCCTATTTGTGGCTGACAAGTTAATCAAAGCCAGGCGATTGACCCTAATATAACTTCTCATCTGAGGTTGAATGGGGTAGGGGTAATCGTATAATGGAATGGAATGGAAGTAACAGGTTGGTTTTATTGCTCCTCAATAGTTTTTTTGTATTAACTAAACATCTATGAACAATGCTATACTATACAGTCAACTAAATTAACTAACTTAGAGAATTAACTAACTTAGAAAAGTAACAGATCTTTAATTATTATTTGTAAAGTAAACACGCATGCTGCTATACTATATAGTCAACAATGTCATATTATGCTCAAAGACTAACAACAAAGAGAAGTAACTAAGAAAGAAAACAGATATATCTGGTTTATTATTTCTCGTTAACTACTAAAGAATTGTCAACATAGCACTCCAGGCAAATTCATAAACCTTCATGAACTGGAGCACACAGAACAGTATCAGACTACTAACAGTATGCATATCTCCTGTGGCAACATATATGAGTGTAAAACTTTGGCAGTTAACAAATCATATGAAAAGCACATATACACATTTGAAAATAAGTGTTACAAAAAGAATATCATTAACTGGACAAAACAAAAATTAGTTGCACATTCTTTACCGGACAGCAGTCAACACAAGCATATTTTGACTGTTTGTGATTTCTTGGCAAGTTTACTTTCAGTAGTTTGCCACTGCTTTCTGAACAACCGGCACCTATACCATCGTATGAAAACCAACGCAGGGCAGTCTGCTGTCAAATCGCCCACAGTTGTTACTGGTTACTAAGACAAATGCAACAGAAATGAAATATTTTGGATATGTTAACAGACACAGGTATCTGAAAAAGATAACCATGGAGGGTGATGTAGAGGGGAAGTGGAGAAGAGGAAGTCCACACCATAGAAAGATTTGAGATGTGATAGGCAATTTACATACGACCCCAACAGAGGTCAGACATCAGGCTTATGACAGGGGAATTTCAAAAGACTTATGGAATAAAGTTATGCACAGGACAAGTCAGTGAATTAAACACCAAAAAATGAGAAGTAGATGAATGAATCACCATAAAATTAGAAGTAGATGAATTTTAAAAAATATTGTGTTGAGTATCCCTTATGGGACGTTGCAGTCAACACCAGCATTTTTCAGCTGCTGTTGATGTACTAGGGATGTTTTACGTCCAGTAGTTTGCCTTTGCTTTCTGAACGACCGGCTCCCATACCAGCATGTTATAACACAACACGACACGGTTTGCTGCACAAATCGGTCGCAGCTGAGTTTCGAACGCCTGGTGCCCGGCTCATGAACCGCGTTCGCAAGCCTTTGGCCACAGAGATGAATTAAAAAGCAAAAACAAAAACAAAAATGAGAAGTAGATGAATGAATCACCAAAAAATAAGAAGTAGATGACTGAATCACCAAAAAATGAGAATAGAATGAATCACCAAAGCATGAGAAGTAGATGGTAAGATTTACTAGAAAACAATCATTGGCACCTTGCTGTCTTGACAGACGATATTTTGTGCTTTAAAAAGGCATAATAACTCTTACCTATGGCGGTAGCGAATGTGACTGATAAGGCAAATTCGCGCTGTTAATGTCCATTCACAGTGGGTGCATGTGAACACGTGGTCATTTCCACCATCATGCACCATCTTACGTCTCACACGCTCGCTGTGTGTCTTATCTGAAATAATTTTCTCCTTTGTCTTTATTCCATTTCTGATCATAAGTAACAAATTGGACAGTTAGTTAGTTAGTCGAGGTTCCAACTTCACGGCAACGGGTCGTCCCCATTATGCTCCATTCCCGTGCCAGCGAATATCACACAAAATGCTCCCCACTGTCCAATGTGAAAAGTGGAATAGACGGGAGTCTCGGCAATCCAACAAGCCAGCACAGGTACACTGTGCATAATGCCGCCGTCAGAATGTCAACACAGAAATTCATCCACGAATACCACAGTTCATTGTCGATGGACTCGGCAGTCACCAGAAAGACCTCATTGACCCGGGTTTTCTCACATGGCTCGGCCTCTTACAACAGGGCGACCCACCGAAAGTGTCGCACAAAGCACAAACTCCGCAGCTTCAGCGCCGACTTCCAGGAGTCTCCAAAAAAAATGCACTCGTGAACCGAAAGGGCAAAACAGTCAATTCAGCAACCGCTGGTCGCCATTGTTCTGAACATGCAGTTCACTGTACAGGACAGATGTAAAAGCATTCCACGTGAATTTCACAGCTCACAGCGTCGCCCACGCACTCACTCAGTAGCAGAGCGACGGAAACAAATTGGACGTTGCAGTCAAAGCCTTCGCCAACACACAGACAACAAACACACGCCGATACAACTACAGGAAAAACTCTACATGAAAATATAAATATAAAAGTTATTCATCTGTGTCATCATTCCAGGACAAGTCAATGAACAATGAAGACACAAGAAAACGCTTCATACCAGCCTTTGGTTATAGCCCAACAAGACAATTAATATGCAAATGCTGATCTTCTAGTATCAATAACTGACCTTGCGGAAGATTCTCTGTGAGTTGTCGATGACCTCTGCCAGTCTGCTGACCATCTGGTTGGTGTAGATTTCGGCCATGGTCTGGTGGTCCTGGCTCTGCTTCCGTGTGATCCCCAACAGAAGCTTCCAGCAGGCGTACGTGGACATGGTGGCCCACTGCTCCTGTCTGTTGTGAGATAGATTGACATTCTTAAAACCAAATATTTATTAACCATTGTGTATACATAATGGTGTGTTTCTCATCTGAGCATAATCAGTGACATGGAAATAAAGATTGACATTCTTAAAACCAAATATTCATTAATCATAGCATACACATAATGGCATGTGTGTCTGATCTGAGCATAATCAGTGACATGGAACTATAGATTGGCATTCTTAAAACCAAATTTTTATGAATCATAGCATACACATAATGGCATGTGTGTCTCATCTGAGCATAATTATTGACATGGAACTATAGATTTACATTCTTAAAACCAAATAATTATTAATCATTTTGTGCATCCAATGGCATGTGTGCCTCATCTGAGTATAATCCGTAACATGGAACCATAGTAGTAGTTAGTACACTCATACACTCATCTGTCAACCAGAGGGGTCTTAGGTTCATATACCTTCTCCAGGTGGGATCCTGTAAAACCCAGGTGCTTCTGGAGAACGCTTGTCTGTCAGCCTGGTAGTCATGTGGTCAAGATATGTGTTCAAATCATGTGCTCAATGCCCCACTGAAGTGGATTTAAAAAAATAAACTGGACTCCCAGCTCAACCCAGTCTAACTAGGTACCAGGAGATGTTGTGGGAAGTAAATGCAGCCGGCATGCTGCCGAACACACCAGCCAGCGAGTGCTTCGTGGTTCATACAAACATGGGGTTAGCACCACATACTCAACCGGCCTCGAGCAATATAAAAGGGTCGTTGACTTGACTGACTGACTTGATTGCTTGCTTGCTTGTGTTCGTTGGCTGTGAACTCCAGCATGTCGGACGGTGACATCCTGTTGTCTAACATCAGTGTGATGTCATACTGGACTGAGGTTTGCGTGAGTGTCCGTTGGCCCATGTCTGGCTTATTGGTGTGCAGGCTGGAGGTTCCTCGTCGTGCAGGCAGATACTCTACGATTTCAGAGGAAACTGACTTGATTGACAGACGACCGACTTGACTGACTGACTGAGATGACTGACTGACTGAGATGGCTAACTGATATGACCCTGGGGTTGATCCAGTGTAACAAAATTGATGTAAGAATATGTTTAGGGAGGCCAGTGTGACTACATGATCCACTGAGTGCCTTCAATCAATAAGAGAAGCATAAAGTCCTGTATATGTCTTGATGGTATATTGGGAGTCCTCTTTTTCTTTCACAGTAAAGTCCTTAATCTGTCATGATGGTGTACTAGAGGTCTTTCTTTTCCTTTCACAATGAAGTCCTTAATATGACAAGGTGGTAGTATACTGGAGTCCTTTATCTCTTTGGCTATAGAGTCCTTAATATGTCGTGGTGATATATTGGAGTCCTCTTATTTTCCTTTCACTATAGAGTCCTTAATTTGCTTTGATGGTATATTGGAGTCCTCTTATTTTCTTTCCACAATAAAGTCCTTAATATGCCATGGTGGTATACTGGAGTCATTTTCTTCTATCTCAATAAAATTCTTAATACTCCTTGGTAACATATTGCAGTCTTTTTTCTTTCACAATAAGAATCACAAAACTAACTACATGGGTTAAAAATAAAATAATTTAGTAAAGCACCCCCCCCCCCCCCCCCCCCAAAGTCAAACAAACTTGGTAAACCATGACATACATTTGATACTATTAGCAAACCACATGCCACTTAAAATAGATCATATTGCATTCATATTTTGAATGCAAATTTCAGACACCAGTTTTTAAATAGCTAAAATAATTAAATAGAAATTAAACTGTTTACATTCTTTCAATCAAATTCACTTTCTTCGTGACCACATGGAAAATGTAACAGGAATACAGTCACAATAACACTGACTGCCTGTGTTGTCCCATTGAACTATCTATCATGCATTATTTGAGGTTGAGCTGATTTCAAAGCCAAATTTATCAGAAAAAATATTTTTTTAAAGTTGCATATCCTTTACATGACGTTGCAGTCAACACCAGCATTTTACTGCCGTTGTTGATGTCTTGGCAAGTTTTACGTTCAAGTAGTTTGCCTTCGTTTTCTGGCCTCCTAATCCTCCATGCACTCAGACATACAAAATGTGATGATCCCAACACTTCACATACCTCAGAAGATGTCTACTAAAGGGCTTTGCTTTTTTTTTTTAGCGTGTTAGTATGTCGTAAACTGATTAGAGAAATTAGATGTAGACAGTCAAAATTGTTTGGATATGTTAGAAGAAATAAATGAGAGAACTTGGTGACAACTGGCAAGATCAAAGGGAAAAGAACAAGGGGAAGACAGAGAAGTAAATACCTGGATGGCTTGACCATGTGGCATGGTCGAGATAAGAACACTGAGCTGATCCATGACTCTGGTGATCGAGTGAAATGGTGAATCATGACCGGCTATGCTTACCGGCATGGCACATGATGATGGATGGATAGAGTATGTTAGCATTGTAATTTCCAAACAGAATCAGAATAATGCGCAGATTTAACTCTTTCTACACTTGGCTACATTCATCGATACTTCACACATCACAGTTTTCCTCATTCTCTCTCTGTTCCAGATGGCTGTCACATTAATGTCAAAAATGTGTGGGATTAAAATAATAAATGTCAGCGACAGAAAGAGGTTTAGTTGCAACTTATATAAACAAGATCTAAATTTAAAAAACGAGAGTGAGTTAGTCAAATATCTGTATGGGACTAAAAGAGTTAAATTAATGGGGGAGGGGGGGGGGGGGAAATGAAACAAACATCACAATTAAAAATCAATCAATGCCACATCATATTAGCCGAGCATTCACTATACAACGAGCATTCACTATACAACGTGAGAATCACAATGCAACAATGAGAACTATGCAATTCTAAACTGTGAATGTGAATCGTAATAATTATGTGACCATATAATGTTAGTTATGGTGAATGTGTAATGCAGCCTACAGAAATATTCACAATACAGTGAGCATATACACCTCTCTATGCAAATTGTCACAACTTTACATTAAGAAACCATTACAAATCAAAGACAATGTTAGTTGTGCAAACCTACATGAGCAAATAGATGATATATACAGCTCCAAAAAAAAAAAAAATGCAGTGGTGTTCATGCAAGTCTTCATTATTTCAATAACAAGCAATGCACAATGCCTGGTTGGCCTCAAATTTACCACAATGCATCATTTTACTTTTTTATATCTGGGCAGAGCATTGTAAAGAAATCTGGCTATCCCAGCAGCAGATTTTAATCTCTGTTATCTTAAACCACATGTAGCATGCAATCATTTCTTTTCGTGGGATTTTTTTTTTTTCCACACACTTTGAACCCAAGCATAGTGTACACACTTGCTACCACTTCAAGTGCACTGGACTGATTTTTCAGTGTGGATTAGCTTTCCCAATTACCAGTGTCCCTCGCCATCAGGCGAACCCACTTCGACTTCAGAGGCACTTGTAATTTACATCCCCAAGTGAAGGATGAGAAGTCAACATGTTAGTCCAGCTGACGGGTGTATGGGATGAACCCGGTGCCTCGGATCAGCACACCAGATGTGTGTAAGAACAAGCGATCTTATCCACTCGGCCATGCTGACCTGACCTCCTTGTGCAATGTTATCATGGAAAGTTACCTTTATGTGAAACCTGATGGCACTTAAACCACTAGTAAGATAATGAATGTGAAATGTTATCAGTGCTGACTGATATGTGCTATTCACATTCCCTCAAGCATATCAAAGAGCTGACAAAATATGTATCTGCTTTATAATACAAGTGTTACAGAAGAGTATTAAACATACACTCTAGAGAAAGGAGAACAAACAGAGATATGCAACAACAACTCAATATTGGTAATATTTCGTTATTAACAGTGCCAAATAAAAACAGGTTTGGACCAAACAAAAATGGATGGCAGACAATGGGTATGGGTGTGTCACAGTTACGACTTAAAAGTTGCTAATATGGCAGTAGACATGTTGTATTATAATGCAATGCCAACATTTTGGTGATATATAAACCCATGACAGATACGGGAAGAGACTTAAGACAATACATCATCCCATGGCACTGAATAAGTTAAGACAACAAAGCTGAGGGAACTGAAATATGCTAGGCGAATATAAAGATACAACAGTTTAGACAAGATCATTCTGGAGGGAGGTGTACGGGGGACGAGGAGATCAGGAAGACCTAACAAAGCTGGATTCAAGATGTGAAGGGAAATTTACATGTGACTGCGACAGGGCATCTAGCTTAGGGTGGAGATAAACTTGGTATGATGGCGAGGTTTTGTATAGGCCAGCCAATGGATAACTCAAACATGCTCAGCTAGATCCAAGGAGAGCTGAAAAGGTTATTACCACTTAAGAGAAAATAAACTATAGTGTGATATATACATCCTACAATATTGGACAGGACAAACACTGATAAAATAGATGTCATCATGGTAGGTTTAAGCCTTACACCGGTCAGCTGGACTAAAATGTTGACTTATCTTTGACGTTGGGAGGTAAATTACAAGTACCTCAGAAGTCAGAGTGGATTTGCCAGATGGTGAGGGACACTGGTAATAGGAAAAGCTAATCCACACGTCCAGTGCACTTTCGAGGCAGAAACTACTAAAAGTAGTAGCATGTGCACGGACTACGCTTACATTCAGAGCAAGCGAACAAAAACAAAAACAAAAACTAATAAACTTATTTAAATACTGTACAAGAATAAGTAATTTAAAGAACCTTGAATCTGCCAAAGCTGAGTTAACTTAAATGTTTTGAACACTTATTTAACTAACCTGAAATCTGTGAAGAAAGCAATTTTATGAACTTAAATGTTGGGGGAAATGAAAGTCAAGTAAACCTTGCTGCTGTGAAATTGAATTTCATCAGACTGAATACCAACCAAATTGAATTCCAACAACGTAAAATACTATGACATCTGAAAGTGAATGTCATTAATCTAAATTTTGTGAAAACAAATTAAAATCCAAACCAATATCTAATCATGTTTAAACATGACAGCAAACTGAGGTCAGCGTGGCCGAATGGATACGATTCGCTCATACAGGTCAGTTGGACTAAAATGTTGTGACTTGGGGACGTAATTTACAAGTACCTCTGAAGTCAGAGTTGGTTCGTCTGATGGCGAGGGACACTGGCTAATCCACATGCAAAAAATTAAGTCCAGTGCACTAGAAGTAGTGGCACATGAATGGACTACGCTTGAATTCAAAGTGAAAGAATAAACAAAAATAATAACAAATCTAAGTCACCCAAGTCAACATAAGGCTAACACATGGTGAAATCTTTCAATAAAACTACAAACATACAAGAACACTATGGAACAGTGGTGAACTGGATGCAAGCAATCTAACCAACAATAAACGTGGCTTTATATGGGCAAGATTTCTGCTCAACGGTGAGAATAAGAAAACAAACATTCATACTTGTCATCAGCAATATTTAAGTACAGTGTGAACTCAAGACTTGCATGTACATGATATGTTTAATATAGTAATATAAGATATGTGATAATAAATGATCATATACTGGTCAGCCAGGCTAGTTGAAAAATATAAAATTACTTACATGACCTTACCCCTGATATAACAGAACAGGTAAAATTACTTACATGACCTTACCCCTGATATAACAGAACAGGTAAAATTACTTACATGGCCTTACCCCTGATATAACAGAACAGGTAAAATTACTTACATGGCCTTACCCCTGATATAACAGAACAGGTTGGTAAATACAGTATTAACTTTGAGTGAAACAAGTATTCTACATCAAGTATTATAGCCCATTGTGAACGTCTATACTTCATATCCAAATTGTATACTCAATTTTCAAAGTGTATATTAGTTAAACTGTTAGCTGCATTGAGTCCTTTCCAAGATGTCGCAATCAACACCAGCATTTGTGGGATGTTGGTGACCTTACTAGGCAAGTTTACGTGAAGTAGTTTGTCATTGCTTTCTCATATGGGGAGGGAGGGGGTGCAGCAGTGAGGAGCACTTTGTGTGATATTCATTGGCACAGGAACAGAACATAATGGGGCAACCTTCTGCTGTGATGTTGGAACCATGACTTACTAACTAACATTGACCTGGGAAGGTTAACCCGGTCAACAAACACCCGCAGAAGACAGATGTATCGGCCTAAGGGTGCAAATAAACTTGGCACAACGCAATTACGTCTGAAAAAACCACTCGATGAACATGAACGCAGCAGAAGAAGAAGAACTAACATTGCTTTCTACAACGACCGACACTTATACCATTGTTACAAATCAACAACAGGTGTTCTGGTTTCAAATTGCCTGCAGTTGATTTTGAACCTACTATGTGGGACAGCCAATCACATTCTCTATCCTTTCGCCACTGACACTGGTTATATTGTAGCCAATTACCAAATGCAACACTTCATCACCAATTACTCTTGTGGATTAGTGGTCAAGCCGTCTGCCTCGCACTCTGAAGGTGTTGGGTTCGATTCCGGGGCTACGTCTTTCGGTTCACGAGAGCAATCTTCCCAGAGACTCCTGGGGGTCTTCGTCGGAGCTACGAAATTCATGCTTTGTGCAAATGATTTCGGAAGGCCGCCCTGCAGAAATAGACTGAGCTATATGAGATAATACCCGGGGTAATGAAATCGACCCTCTCAGCTTTTAAGACTGGTTAAGACTACATGGTGGCATGGTGGCTAGGCGCTCGCCTGCCGCTCTGGTGGTCGTGGGTTCAATCTGCATTAGGGCAGATTCAGATTGTTCAAAATTGCTCCCAGGTCAACGCAGCCTAATATGGGTGTTAGGAAATGTCTCGGCAAGTAAAGTTTGGTGGCGTGTTACTGATCATATCTCTATACAAATATGGGTCTTGCAACATTTGCTCAATACACCTTAAGGCATGCAAAAGAGTACTGTCCTTACTGACTGACTTACTGACTGACTACAAGTGTATTACCATATAATGTACCTGATAGTCTTCTAGCACATTATCGTATGTTGTACCCAATTACCAAATGTTATACTCCATTAAATAACAGTCAACTATATTATAACAGACATACACAATCACACAAGGATGTGCACCAATACCAAATACTATGCTTCATTACCACATACTTAAAAATTTTCCAATCCTTTACAGGATGTTGCATTCAACCCTAGAATGCTTTAGCCATTTGTGATTTCTTGGCATGTCTAAGTTCAGTAGTTTGCCTTTACTTTCTGAACGACCAGCACTCATACCATTGTATGGAAACCAGCACAGGGCGGTCTGCTTCCAAATTCCCTGCAGCTGTGCTTCAAACGCGGTATGCAAATTACGAATTGTGTTTGTAATGCTTTGATCACAGCGGCAGTGAAGTTAGAAAAAAAAGTAATGGTCCTTCTTACATACCTAAGGTGCATTGCGTATTTGGGGCTGGACCTATATTTGTATAGACCAAACGACACTAAGTGGGCGGTGTGGTTGGTATCATGCTGGCTGCTTTTACTCCCCATGACATTTTCTGGTACCTATGTTAGGTTTTTGTCAACCAAGCAGTCCAGGTTAATTTGGTAAAAATTCTAAACCGCTCTGTTGCAGATCAATCCCAAGACAACTGGTACGGAAGGTGAGTGTCTTGCCAATTGACTACTGCAGAACACCAGCTACTGTAGGTTATGAGGATACAGAGGAAATGAGGGATGATAAAAGATTACCCATCTCTGCAAACTGATGCTGGTAATAAGTCAAAAATAAATCTTCTCTTTAATGAGAAGAAAAATAAATGATATGAATTGTGTATTGTGGGAGTTGTATCACAGTAAACAGCCCATTTGAATGAACAGGCTGATAAGCTGGCAGGGAATGCGCCACTCAGTCGTAGATTACCTATGGACAAGGAAGAGGTGGTTGGGTGCCTGTGGGACAAGGTGGAAAAAATGGTGGAACAGACTGAAAACCCTATGTGGAGAGAATGACATTGCGGGGGATCGGCAGGGGTTCTGGATGAATCTCAAAACAGAGGAAAGACCAGGACACCTTTCAAGCAGATGGTGGTGGGAACGATTAGAAGTGACTCTTTGCTTGCTGTTGAATGAGGGGGACGGATAATGTGTGGGAATGTCCTGAGCGAGTGATGTTGGTTCCTAGCTCATAACTCACATTTCATAACTCATAATTCATAATTAGCACATTTTCCCACTGGCTGCGGGGTCATGGGTTCAAATCTCCACTGAAATTAGTCAAAACCTGTCATTTACTGCCAATATATTAAATTACCTTGTGGTTATGGCAGGAGGGTCATTGAGCCTAAGGAATTAAGGCAGCCTGGCTAGTGCAGTCGCTGTGAACTGTGCAGGTTAGAGTTTTCTTTTTGCCCCCGACAGAAAAAAAAAACTCCCCACCTTACCGAGGATTCAAACCCGGGTCTCCTGAAGGAGAAACCAGTGTTCTTAGCCACTCTGCCAGCCGTTCCTCTAGTATTTAAAAAAAACTGACTTGAGTTCCCAGGTTGACCCAGTCCGAAATGGGCACCAGGAGATGCTCTGGGAAGCAAAGGTGACCATACACACAATACACCTCAAGAAACCATAGGGAACTACCATACAACAATACACCTCAAGATGTGGGTAAGGATTCTCTACTTTACTTATAACTGTTGTTCAAAACCTAATAAACTAGTAACTTTATCTATGTATCTATATAACTTAGCCACAGCCATATGTTTGAGATTACAGCCATATGTTTGAAATTACAGCCATATGTTTGAGATTACAGCCATATGTTTGAGATTACAGCCATATGTTTGAGATTACAGCCATGTGTTTGAGATTACAGCCATGTGTTTGAGATTACAGCCATATGTTTGAGATTACAGCCATGTGTTTGAGATTACAGCCATGTGTTTGAGATTACAGCCATGTTTGAGATTACAGCCATATGTTTGAGATTACAGTCATGTGTTTGAGATTACAGCCATGTGTTTGAGATTACAGCCATGTTTGAGATTACAGCCATGTGTCTGAGATTACAGCCATGTGTTTGAGATTACAACCATATGTTAAGAGATTACAGCCATGTGTTTGAGATTACAGCCATGTTTGAGATTACAGCCATGTGTTTGAGATTACAACCATATGTTAAGAGATTACAGCCATGTGTTTGCAATTACAACCATATGTTTGAGATTACAGCCATGTTTTAGCCTACATATATATTCTGAGCTGCCAATAAAAAAAATGTAGATGAAAAGCAAAAGTGAAATGCAGCATTGAGAACTCTTTATCTGATTTATAGATCGGCAGAGGTAAGTAAGATTTCAATGTACTGTAGCTCTCCTTTTGTAATGAAGCAGTTCTTTGCCATTGAAGTGGAAGACTAAGTTTATTGCTGCTACATTGACAAGATCCCAAGTTCTGATTTTAAATCATAGGAGCCAGAGCAAACAAAGGCAGAAACCAACGAAGGAAGAACATATGTAAGTAAGAAATGAAAAGAAAGAGAGGCATGCATAAATAAAACTTCCTAGGAAGGAAGAAAGGAAAGAAGGAAGGACAGAATAAAAAGAAAAGAAAAGAAAGAAAGAAAGAAAGAAAGAAAGAAAGAAAGAAAGAAAGAAAGAAAGAAAGAAAGAAAGAAAGAAAGAAAGAAAGAAAGAAAGAAAGAAAGAAAGAAAGAAAATAAATCCCTCAGAACTGTTATTACGGAATGAAAGTGCTCTGGTCCGACAGACAGGTTGAACAATATTAGGTACTCACTTCTGCTTCTCTGCTCGATGCCTGGTGATCATATTCCTGACCAGTTTATCCAGGTTCTTGGCATACTCCTGCTCCAGCTCTGCTCTGCGTCTGAAGAACTCCTGCAGTTCGGTCACTAATAGACACTTCTGTTTCCAGTTTGATTTCCAGGCATTTTAGCTGATCGTTCAGCTGCTGGCGGATGTCTGAGGGCAAAAGAAGACAATACAGTTATCCTATGGTGCATCTAGTGGATGTATGGAAGTTAAGTATCAGGTACTTTAAAAAACAAAACAAGAAAATGTAGTTATTATATGGTGCATCTAGTAGACGTATGTAAGGCACCTTGATAACAAAACAAGACAGTACAGTGCATCTAGTGGATGTATGGAATTTAAGTATACAGGTACTGTGATAACAAAACATCATATGCTTGCTGAGAAAAGTGAAGACAGGCATGCTTTGCACAGAGTTGGAGCTTCAAGGCAACAATCAAAAAATAGGGAGCATCTGTTGAATCTTTTCCCCAGGACATGCTAGTGTGCTGGGAAACAAGCAGGTAGACAGTTTGGATGGGTGTACACTGCTGGGTGGGGTATTGGTGTACATTGCTGGGTGGGGTATTGGTGTACACTGCTGGGTGGGGTATTGGTGTACACTGCTGGGTGGGGTATTGGTGTACACTGCTGGGTGGGGTATTGGTGTACACTGCTGGGTGGGGTATTGGTGTACACTGCTGGGTGGGGTATTGGTGTACATTGCTGGGTGGGGTATTGGTGTACACTGCTGGGTGGGGTATTGGTGTACACTGCTGGGTGGGGTATTGGTGTACATTGCTGGGTGGGTGGGGTATTGGTGTACACTGCTGGGTGGGGTATTGGTGTACACTGCTGGGTGGGGTATTGGTGTACACTGCTGGGAGGGGTATTGGTGTACACTGCTGGGAGGGGCATTGGTGCACGATAGGCAGACGTGGTTGGGGCCCTTTGGGATCATGTGTAAAGTGCTGAGAACTGAAAGACCATCATGGCATAGAGAGAATGGTGTGGCATTGAAGTGACCAAAGGATCTGGCCAACACTCAGGATTCCAAAGAAAGGCCAGACGGATACAATCAAATTGCGAATGGGACCATTAGAATTGGGATACTTTGTTGGCTGTTGAAGAAGATGGTGGAGCAATATGGGAATGTCTTGAGTGCCATGGTGTTGGTTCTTGACTCAACTCAACTCACTTTGATAACAGCAGATGGAAGATGTATTAAAGTAGTTAAATGTAGGGAGGCTCAAGCACAAGCAGCATATCACAAGAAGAAGAATATTATGTGCAATATATCTTTGTCAGTCAAGGTAAGAAAAAAAAAGTCCTTATGAGCTATATCAAGCAAGTCCTGATCTATGGCAGTGAATCATGGACAATCAGCAGACCAGTGGCGAACTTTCCCAGAAACTGCAGAGGCGTGGTTTTATACAAGAACAATGAGAAAACCAGGGGTGGATAAAAAGCACAATGAATATATTTTAAAAGAAGTTAACATACAAAGAGAACGGATTACTCATAACAGAAGAAGACAGTCCACATTCTTTTGGGCATGTAATAGGAAGGGGGAGGCTACAACTGGAAATCTGCAGGGAAGGCGAGGCAGGGGGAGATCAAGAGAGAAGATGCTGGACAGTGTGAAAGCATGAGTGGAGGAACATCAGTATGAGGAACAGCTGTATCTGCCTTGTTGACTGGCATGTGCGAACAATCTTCTCCACAAATTACAATCTCCAGTGGCATGGATCGAGTCACTGTCTTCCTGTACCTCTTTTTCTGGTTCAAGTTGTTTTCTCATAATGTCAACAAAAAATGATAACTGTTTCTATCTAATGGTGGAGATAAGGTTTGTTATTGTTGCAATCCAAGGAACTTTCAAAATTTTATCAAATTAAATCTCCAAGGATATTTTTGCTTGTTACTATTGTCCAGGATTTGCAGCTGTATGTTGGATATACATATGCATTGGCAACATTATTGCGTATATTAGTTAGTTAGTCTTTCCTCTTGAGCCTAAGGCGGCGCATAGGGCAGAAGTCCTGTCTCTCCATGCTTGGCGGTTCACTGCTACCTGTTGTAGATCTTGGATATCTACTTGGCAATTGAATGAGCCTTCTCTAATGATGGTTCTACGCAGGGTCTCTCTTGGTCTTCCCCGTTTTCTTTTCCCTACTGGTGACCATATGAGGGCTTGGTAGGGGAGTCTTGACTTGTCCATTCTGAGTACATGGCCGATGTAGTTCCAACGGCGTCTTCTTATGAAATTGGATACTGTATCTTGCTTAGTCTCTTGTCTTATTTGCGAATTGGTTCTGAAGTCTGTCCAGTGGATGTTTAGAAGTCTTCTAAGACATATTGCGTATATACCACACTACATAGATAGAGGATGGATGGATATGGAGAGAGAGAGAGAGAGAGAGAGAGAGAGAGAGAGAGAGAGAGAGAGAGAGAGAGAGAGAGAGAGAGAGAGAGAGAGAGAGAGAGAGAAAGAGAGAGAAAGAGGCGCTCCTCGTTTTGTGATTGTCCGTTTTACGCTGATTGATTCACATGTGTGCTGAGAATTGTCACAATTCCTAAAACAATTCTATAAACGTGTGCTAACTGTGGTTCGTTTCTGGAAGTTATAATTTACGGATAGCGTCCTCGCCCAGCTAAAAGTAAAAGTCAATGCTACCTCCATGTCACGCGTCAATATGCAAAAGGAAAGTCTACAAACATCCTGCAAAATCCAAGACTCGCTCGTTAAAACCACCAAGCAATAACAAAACTGGACACAGTTACGTACTGGAATACATGGCCGCATCTACTCTAAACAACACCAAGCAAGATAATACGGTATTTCATATACCTATTATAGCACATTTAGTGCCTACTCCGTCTCGATATCCCTTGGAATGCCGCCTTCCACTGGGTGAAAACACAGGGCGAGTCACTTTGCCAGTTGGCAAGGAGATGGACGACACAACACTGCCGCGATGTTCAAGAAAGCCACTGCTGTGTAGAGGCCTGGGCAGACTCACGAAGTTACTGTCACATTTCATGTCTGCCAGACTACCACAGGGCAGCAGCTGATATACATTCATACACTAGTTTGCAGTAGTAGTAGTTACTAGTAGCAGCGAGCATCAACCGCAACGATTCTTCGTTTCATAACAGTGGTTTCTTTCTGAGAAGAGAAAGTAATCCTAAACCCAAACACTAACAACACGCAGTCAGCACATTAGACAGTTCTTCCTAGCATCTGAACATAGTCGCTATCCGTAATGTGTTAGATCACTTGACAACAACACTCTTCAGAACGTTCTCAGAATCTGCTATGTCCATTACACGCAACCCGAAAGAGACTAGCTCACACTACACACGCAGCCTGAATGAGGCTGGCTCACACGAAGTCCAATTAAACCTATTCACAATCCGAGTGTACACGGTTCAGAAATGTTACATCACTTCCGAGAGCACAGACGGAGACTTTCGGACTACAAACAGATTTAGCTAACCGTCGATTTTCGTCCAGTTGGGTTGAGGTGAATTCAGGCCTGCTCGAACACAGTGGGATACAAGACATATGGTTTGTTTGGCTAGGTTTGTACAGCAAGTTACAAGAGGTGTGGCCAAACAAGAACATTATGCAGGAAGCCAAAGAAGATTTATAAACCAACACAGAACTGGTGTCATGAGCCGCTACACGCTGCGAGATTTGCTGAGGAGGGGATCCAAGCACTTATGGACTGAATGGTTCGATGTGCAATTAGGACGATCTGTCGACTAACTAACTAACTAACTAAACTAACTGACCGACCGACGGACGGACCGACCGACCAACCAACCAACCACCTAACTAACCAACTAACTACCTAACTAACCAACCAACCACCCACCCAACTAACTAACTAACTAACTAACTAACAAGCTAACTTACTAACTACCTAACTAACAAGCTAACTAGCTAACTAACTAACAACCTAGCTAGCCAACCAACCAACCAACCAACTGACCACGCCGCTCATGAAGTGACGATGGCTCTATTAAAACACAAAAAAAGGGGGGGGGGGGTTAAAAGGCAAGAGGTTCGAGTTCATTGCACTGGGTTTAATCCCATATAGCCCGGTCTCTTTTCGCAGTGTGGCCTACCGAAAGCGTTGCACAAAGCACGAACTCCGTAGCTCCAGCGACGATCCCCAGGACTCTCCGAGAAAACTACACTCGTGAACGGAACGACGTAACCCGGAATAGAACATACAACTTTCGGAGCATGAGGAAGGCAGTGTAAAATATATGAGATTATAATTATATTAAAATATAATAAGACTATCACCGTATGCCTACAACGCCTCCAGGCATGTAAAAAAAAACAACTTTACTTTTACATGACTTTACATGTACCTAGTATGTCTTTTACATGACTTTACAAGTGCCTAATACGTCTGTAGACGTGTACAAGCTCTGCCTGTTTGCTGCTAGACCTGTCGTAGGCTCCTAACAATAAACGCAAATACCTTGGCACTGGTTGACATTCACACTGGCAGAGGAAAGAAATTAAAGAACGGAGTTCTGCCAGACAATAGAATATTTGAAACTTATAGCGCAAGGACATTCGAATATGAAACTTACACATGGCAGGGCCGTTGGGCGAAGTTGACTTTTGTGGTGTGCTAACCTCGGTCATAGGTATGGGGGGGGGGGGGGGGGGGGGGGAGAAAGGTCAGGCCGTTGAGTTGCGTATAGAGAGGTATACCGTGTACCACAACTCGGGCGGCAACCAGCTCTGTGCCGGTTTCAGGACCCCCTTGCAAGACTTCTGCCTTTTATTCACCATGAGAAGAAGAAGAGGAAAATAAGAAGGTGGAGGAGGAAGATACGAAGAAGAAGAGGAGGAGAAGAAGGACGAGGATGCGAAAGAGGAGAAGACGAGGACGAAGAAGACGACGAATAATAATAACATCAACAACATCAGCAATAATAATAATAATAATAATAATAATAATAATAATAATAATAATAATAATAATAAGTTGACTTTGGAGGCGGCAGCTTCGAATCTCGGGTTAAATCTGTATATTGTCTTGTGCGTCCTTTAATCTATACTACTTTCCTTTCCTCGCGACGGTGCCAATCAAAACCTGGTCCATACAACTGGCAAGATCGAGACGGGGGGGGGGGGGGGAGAGAGAGAGGAGAGAGAGAGAGAGAGAGAGAGAGAGAGAGAGAGAGAGAGAGAGAGAGAGAGAGAGAGAGAGAACTAGCTGGAAGATTTGGCAAAGTGGCACAGAATATGATATGTGGCGGAACTTTAAAAAAAAACAACCCAGTGGACATATCTTTGTGGAGGAACATGATCGCCTGCGCAGCTGTACACGAAACATGATGACGGGAATTACCAAAACGAATGTTTCTACAACCCGCTGCCGCCACCAGAAGCCAATGGAGATGTGGAAGATAAGTCTCCGGACACTAAAGACGAGCCGGCTTGTCAAACTGTCTGCAGTAATGAAGTGATCACGTTCCGGGGGTTCGAGAAACCCCTGCAGGAGCGTTTGACTGCAAACAACAGTAAGAAACGCTACCGGCACCTTGCCGTCTTGACAAGACAGAGGATAGTTTGTTACATTGTGCTTCAAAACTAGGACAAAGCCTGGGCTGAATTGTAAAGATCATGTGTTGCACATGCAGCGTTACCCCTCTCTCGGTCCGCCTAGTCTACTCCAGAGGATAGGTAATAATACCAATCCAATATCTCTGGAACAAGGCAAACTGCCGAATCAGAAAAGCTATGCTCTAACTTTCCGCTGTCGTACAAATTAGGGTATAATCTCTGCGCTCTGGACAAGCTTATAGGTGCTTAGAACCTCTCGCAAACATATGCATCAGCGCCCGGCTGCTAATAGTTCGAGCTCATTCTCCCGATGTGCCTCTCGTGCCAATTCTTACTTTCAAGTGTGTCATTCCGGACAACGAAGTGGGTTCACTGACATCAAAGTCCAACGCTCTTTAAGGGTGATAATAACATCGGCACGATCCATGGGCTGGCCATCTGCAGGGGATGTAGAGCTAGCAAGTGTATCATCTTATTAATTTCCCTGAACTCCCGCTTGTCCCTGAACGTAGATGAAGGAGACTACGGACAACAAAACCTCTGCAGCGGTTCAATCCACTTTTGTTGTTTTTTGGTCCCTCGTCCTTTAACTCAAGTTTAGTGCATACACATGCTACGACTTCTAGTGCACCGGACCGATTTTTGCGTCCTTTACCATCAGGCGAATCCACTCCGACTTCAGAAGTACTTGTAATTTACGTCTCCAAGTCAAGGACGAGAAGTCAACATTTTAGTCCAACTGACCGGTGTAGGGGTTGAACCTGCTACCTTGGCATCAGTACACTGGAAGATTAAGAGCGAGCTCTCTTATCTATTCAACGATGCTGACCTCCGCAATATTGAGATGATCGCCGTGTTTCATCTAGTTATCGTTAAGTGTATCGGGTTTTCGCGCAATCCATGTTTTCCCTAAATCTAAACACGTCTGGCATATATGCGGTTCTATAAGGAATCATCTTTGGTCTAATAAGTGTGTGCACATACTTTCCCTCAATGCGACTTTGCCAAGTCACTCCTCTTTATGTGTCGCACACACTTTTACTGGCGCTGTTCCTCCATGCTAGAACCTTTATACCCTTTTGTTAGTCTGTAGGTTTCTGTATGGATGTGAAACGTGCACATTGAGCAGAACCAGACAAAGAACACCGTGGGCAGGCAGAAGCAACTAATTAGCAAGTTCTTCAAGAAACAAATGAAAACTGTAAACTGATTAAAAAATTAGACGTAGACAAGTCAATATTTGTGGGCACGTTATGAATAGACTAGATAATTTGGTAACAACTGGCAATACTGAGGGGGAAAGAACAAAGGGAAGGCAGAGAGATAAATATGTAGATGGCTTGGCCACATGACATGGTCGAGACAAGAACACGGCGCTGATCCACGACCCTGGTGATCACGTGATATGACGAAACATGATTGCCTACGCTTATTGGCATGGCACACGATGATGAAAAGTCAGTGGCTGTATTGTGTTTAAATGCGTGCTTGGTGTAGTGTAGTCTATTCTTCCTTGAAAGGCTGTGCTGTGTCCTGTATTATATGTTGTTTTAAAATTGTCTTTAGTAAATTCATAATACCCCAGGCTCAAGACCCCCCCCCCCCCCCCCGCCATACACCGCACCCCCCTGCCATACACCGCAATGTACTATATTGGCAGTAAATGACGGTATATATCCATAACACTCGCCTCACTTCTATTTGCAACTTATTCACAGACCTGAGATGGCGCGATCTTATCACCCAAATCAACAGGTTTTAGGGTATGATAAACGACCCGTTGAATCAATAGACCAGGACCATGGAAATGCCCAGACCATGCGCCAGGACCACCTAAGGATAGTACTGACCATATCTACTGACGCGTCCAAGGGAATTATTTCCCACGTCAGCTGCTAGTGACAAGACTCGGGCCGCATACAATTCTAAACAGGCCGAGATAAGAGTCACTTAAAGCTCTGTGTGACGACCTCGCCGGTTGACCGTGGCTAAATCCCCAGAGACTGAGATGTGTAAACATTTTAGCAAAGCTGGTGAATTATTCTGACCATTGGGCAGGCTTTTTGTTTAAGTTTATTTCATTTCCCAAGACTATCAACTCCATCGGTGGAACCAGACTCCCAAGACTATCAACTCTACGAGAGATGCCTTGTGGCGGCATTTTAGCATACCACGTAGCTTAAAAATAAGTTCGTCTAAATCAGTGGTTCTCAACCGGTGGGAAATTCCCCCCCCCCCCCCCCCCCGGGGGGGATCTTAGAGTTTCCGGGGGAGGGGGGGGGGAATTAAGATTATTTCAAGATCGCGTTAATACAAGAACCGATTACTTGATATTGTTTTTCCCTTCATACTGTTTAGTTTATTTTAGTTTTCAGTCGTTGGATCAACATCACGACACACGGTTTAACCCATACGTGCTCCGTTTTCCTGCTAACTCAAACCTGAGTTTGGAGAAACTCAGCTCAATGCACGAACTCCGTTGCATCGGCGAGGATCCTGAAATGCTTTGGGTAGATTTTTAACTCGAAATTTTGCCCGGGCAGCGCCGTTAGGCTACTCTTTTTCGATTTCCAACTGTCAAGGGATGTTTTACGTGCGCAACAATACACACGGGCGTCCGATCTCACTACCCAGAGACCAGGGGAAATTACTGGAAGTCCAGGTGGATTTTTTAATTAAATCCTGGTCCTGACCGGGGCCTGAACCCGGGACCTCCAGCACTCGAAGCGGACACCATGCCTTGAGACCACTCAGCCCCTTCATACTGTACGGCTTCTGTACGTCTCAGCCTTCTAAAATTCAATTTATAAAGTAAGTAGACCCACAAATCATGTTTTATGTGGACGTCTAGACTTGTTTTAGTATGTGCTTTAAATTTAGCTTCCATTATTACGTATACTGTGTAGGGGAGGGGGCGGGATTTTTAGGTAAGAAATACGAAAGGGGGGAATGACGTTCTGAAAATATGTTGCAGGAGGGCACGAGCCAAATTTTTAGGTAGGAAATAGGAAAGGGGGGGGGGGGCTGACATTCTGAAAATATGGTGAAGGGGGGCACGGGCCAAACAATGTTGAGAACCACTGGTCTAAATGGTAAGGACGGAAAACCTGAAGTTGACTGCCAACTATATAACGGTATTTGGTGTGATTATTTGACAGCAAACAAATATGAGAAGAAGAAGAAGAAAAAGTAATGAAGAAGAGGAAGCAGAAGCAGGAAAAGTAAGAAGAAAGAGGGAGTGGGGATCCACAGTGACAGTGAAAGAAATCAAGGTTGTACTTCGACGATCAAAAAACAGCGCTCCAGGTCCTGATGGCATAAGATACGACGACATCAATAAGTGTACCGACAATGAGCTAGAGAAACTAGCAGACATGTACAACAGTATAGGGAGTGCTAGCATCAAGGAGGAATGGTTACACAGCTATCTGATTCCCTTGCCGAAGCCTGACAAAGACCACAAAAAAATTCAGGGATATCGAATTATAACCATGCAGAATACAATAGGCAAGCTGCTGGAGAAGGTAATTGCCAGGAAAATATCAAGCCAACTAGAGAGGCAAGGTGTTTTCCCACCTACCCTGGGTGGGTACCGTCCAAAAAGAGAAACCTGGACCAATGCAGCAGTCTTGCCCATGATGTCTATGAAGGTTTCCACTCAGGCACTGAAACCGTTGCTGCAGCGATTGATCTTGAGGACGCATACAACAGAGTACCACTGGATTTTTTAATGTTTCAGCTTCTTGAACTAAACGTAAGTCCATTCCTCCTTAGTTGGATCGCTGCAGCCCTCTTCCAACGGAAAGTAGTTTTTACATGTGGCAGTTGGACTTCGGAACCAACAACAATATATCCTGGCCTACCACAGGGATCACCATTATCTCCGGTACTGTTCAACGCCTACACAGTGAGAATCACCAGTGAGCAGATCACTGGACCTGGCAGGACATTGTCATATGCAGATGATGTGTTAGTGTATCGTCAGGGTAAGGATAGAGAGGAGGTTGCTGTGGAACTACAAACCGAACTCAATCGCATAAGTACTTGGTGTGATGAAGCTGGGGCAATGGTCAACCCAACAAAGGCAACAGTGACTTGGTTCTCGTTGAATAATCATATTGTCAACAATCCAACACCAACTGTAATGCTGTGTTCAGAGACGGTGGAAAGAACGCAGGCAATGAATTACTTGGGGATACGGTTTGATCGAAGCCTTGCTTATAATGTGCACATAGACCAGGTGATAACAAAGGCCAAGCGGGGTTTGGCAGCGATGCGGGTGATGGCGGCAGCAAACTGTGAGCAGCGCTATCTATGTCTTCTGTACGAGGGGCTGGTCATGTCTGTTTTGGAGTATGCAATGGCAATCCTGACTCTCAGCCATAAGCAGATAGAAAGGATGGAAAGGATACAGAATGAAGCTATGCGCATTATTCTTGGATGCACAAGAGATACAGCATGCAGGGCGATGCGCTACCTTCTTGATTTTCCAACCATTGAAGAGAGAATACAAGTTTGCAGGGCACGCGCCTACCTCAGAGTTAACGCAAACACACAACATCCACTGCATAGTGAAATTAGGAAGGTGAAGGGCAGCAGGTTAAAAAGAGGACGGTCGTGGATGGGTCAAGCCGAAGACATTCTTCAACAGGTGTGTTCACTTGAGGACTTAGAACCTTGCGAGGAGTGGGTGCAAGTGCCAACAGACTTCTGCACATCCTTTTCAGTTTGCATCCAACTAGATAGGAAATGCAGACAAGAAAATCCGGCTGCTGTGGAGGCTGAAGTACAAGCGTTGATTTTCGAGAATTCGCTAGACAGTGACGCGGTCATCTACACAGATGGGTCGGTCGTCCGACATGTGAGAAGCTCATGGGCCTTTACAGCTCGGGCCGGAGGGAGAATTGTGAAGGAGGACTCTGGTGCTTTCACTGAAACCACAAGTAGCCTGACCATGGAAGTCATGGCAGTAAGTAAAGCAATAACATGGCTCGAGACACAGACATTCACTAGGGCTTGTTTCCTTAGCGACTCAATGAACATGATCAAGAGGATAGAGGAGGGGTCGATCCGAAGAGAATGGTTGCTGCCTCTGGAGCGGTCTCGGCTGGCAAAGATTAGTTTTATCTTCGTGCCAGGGCATGCGGGAGTACAAGGAAATGAGCGGGCTGACAAGCTCGCAGGTGAGGCTACTGTGGAGGGCGGACGCGCCATGGACCAGGCTGACATTCTGAATGCTCTACGAGAAGTAAGACTTTTGCGAGAACCAAGTGATGACTGTGAATCTACAACAATGGCCAGACTGCTAGAGAAGCAAATTAAAAGAGGGGTGGCCAAACAAGAACACTACGCAGGAAGCCAAAGAAGATTGATAAACCAACACAGAACTGGCGTCGTTAGCCGCTACACGCTGCGGGATTTGCTGAGGAGGGGATCCGAGCACTTATGGACTGAATGGTTCGATGTGCAATGAGGATGATCTGTCGACTAACTAACTAACTAACTAAGGGGGTGGGGGATGGGGGAATTAAAGAGCCGGAAAAGTTAAAAAAAGAGCAGAAAACCAGAAGAATGGTAAGAGAAGAAAGGCCGGAAAAGTTAGAAGAGGAGGCAGGAAAAGTAAGACACAGTGACAGTAAAAAGGAGGGGCTGGAGAAATAAGAATGGAAAGAAAAAGTAAGAAAAGGCGGAAGCAAGAAAACGGAACAGGAGGGGTAAAAGAAGGGGCAGGAGAAGTAAGAAGGGGTAAAAAAAAAAGCAAAAAAAAAACAAAAAAACCAGGGGAACAGTAAGAAAGGAAAGAAAAGTAAGAATAGGATGTAGGGGAAGTAAGAATAGGGTGTCGGAGAATTAAGAATAGAAGCAGAAGTAGGAATAGGGGGCAGGAAAAGTATGAAGAAGAAACAGTCTGCTTGTGGAGTCTTTAACATGTGTTGAAACGCTGGGAGTTGCGGACAGCATATATAGCAAGACAGAATAACGTAGCCGCGGTGGAGGTCGGCGTGGCCGAATGAATAAAAACGCTCGTTCTTAAATATCCGGTGTGCTGATGCCGAGGTAGCGGGTTCAACCCTTACACCGGTCAGTTTGACTAAAATGCTGACTTCTCGTCACTGAATTGGGGGCGTAAATTATAAGTACCTCTGAAGTTGGAGTTGATTCGCCTGATGGCTAGGGGCACTGATAATATAGAAAGCTGATGCACTCGCAAAAACCAGTCCAGTGCACTAAAAGTAGTATCACGCGTATGGACTACACTTGAGGTCAAAGCGAGAGAAGGTAAAAATAAAATAGCAGAGGTACGTTACAACACTTACAACAACAGCATAACGGCCCCACGTCACTGCCGGAATCCGTAACCCTAATGCCTAGGCTACCCGATTAGTAGGCATTCTGATCAGTCGGTGGAAGGCTTATTCGCAGACACAAGGTAATCGGATCAGCCTGTCTGGAGCCTTCTATTGCAGACCTTGAGGCGCCAAGGAAGAATCAGTGATGAACATGTATGCATAAGCCTGCCCGTTATCAGGGTCACCCAGCTTACAGTCTCTATGGATGAAAAGCTGAAGATCAAATAGACGCGAGTGGATGGGGTTTCACACAAGACGTAAATATGGCATATTAAGTTACACTTTGGCAAACACTGGCGTATGGTTACTAGATGCTTTTTTTTTAAAGTGTTGCGTATCCCTCACGGGACGTTGCAGTCAACACCAGCATTTTTCAGCTGCTGTTGATGTACTAGGCAAGTGTTACGTTCAGTAGTTTGCCATTGCTTTCTGAACGACCGACTCCCATACCAGCACGTTATAACACATAGCGACACGGTCTGCTGCACAAATCGGTCGCAGCTGAGCTTCGAACGCCTGGTATCTGGCTCACGAACCGCGTTCGCAAGCCTTTAGCCACGAAGCCGGCTGCTAGATGCTAATAGGTGTAAAACCAGATTATGAGACGAGGAGACTGATTCCCTTTCGAGACTTAAGACTAAGTAAGATATTGCATTCCATTATGCCACAACCTCTATCCCGTTCAACCTCAAAAGAGAAGTTATAATTGGGTCCTTCGTCGAACTCGGAATAATAATCCATTGATGGACAGCCACAAATAGGATATTAATTTCTTCTTCTTCTTCTTCTTCTTCTTCTTCTTCTTCTTCTTCTTCTTCTTCTTCTTCTTCTTCTTCTTCTTCTTCGTTCATCCGGAGTGTTTTTTTCCCCCCGACGTAATTGCGATGTGTCTCGTTATGCGCCTTTGGGCCAAAACCCTTAGGCCAACACATCCGACTTTAGCGGGCGTTTTTAAAATCAGGTTAGCCTTCCTGGGGGATATTAATTTGAAGGTGTTTGTATGCATCCCTATTTATTCAGTAAAGATACGTTGTAGTGAAGAGTAAAATAGACACGAAAAACCCAGTCGAGAATACTGTCAGGAAAATGAATAGCAAAGGGCTCCACACAAATTAGATTTTTTTGTAGCGCTGGCTGGCTATGAACTCAAGCGTAGTCCACACACACTACTTCTAGTAGCACTGGATTGTGCTGTGCATGTGGATTAGCTTTCCCTATTACCAGTGTCCCTCGCCAAGAGGCGAACCCACTCCGACTTCAGAAGTACTTGTAATTTATGTCCCCAAGTCAAGGACGAGTAGTCAAGGACGAGAAGTCAACGTTTTAGTCCAACTGTCCGGTGTAGGGGTTGAAATAAAAAACAAAAATATAAATACCTGGGTTCCCAGGTCCACCTAGCCTAACAATGGTACTAGGAAATGATTTGAGAAATAAAGGCAGCCGGTGTAATAGAGACCACATTACCATCCAGTGTCACAGTTGGAGTATGCACCATGTACCAGAAACACCTCATGGCGTGGACAAGAATCCTCACTGTACACTCTCCCCGCGCAGGTACTGCTTTCTCATTTTAGAACAAATATGAAGCCCTGTTGCATGAAATCACTCCACAGCACACAATGGACACAGGCTAAAGAAATATAAACACACAAGCCATGACGAATATATTGCACGGTTTCTTGCCTGGCATTTCCCCTCTCTTTGAAATCGAACGAAGTCCATGCTTGACTGATTTTTGCGTGTGGGCTAGCTTTCCCTATGACCAGTGTCCCTTGTCATCACGCGAATCCACTCCGACTTCAGAGGTAATTGTAATTTACATCTCCCAAGTCAAAGGGAAGTCAACATTTTAGTTCAACTGAACAGTGTAGGGGTTGAACCCGCAACCTCGCCATCAGCACACCGGAAGTTAAGCGCAAGGTCTCTTATCCACCCGGCGACGTCGCCCTCCCCTTGCCTGGCATATTTCGCTACATCTCGTCAGATGCATACTGCAGAGTTATAATAATCATATATGAAGTGAATAAACGAATAATGCTTTGGCTGTAATAATAAATACCCAATCGCGGATATTGTTAGAATGTGGAGTATGTTATCTCCAGTTACAGCTAACATTTACAAGGAAGTCCTTCTGTTTGCATAGCAACGGCTGGAAATGTCTAATCGATAAAGCAATCGATTATTGTTCGTGGAAAATAGTATACGAAATGCGTTCTCTTGATAAACGCTACGATTGCTAATAAGCAAACGTCCCGTGAAATATACACTGTGTGATTGGATCGTGTTCAGCTAGTGTATGCATGGACTTGTCCACGCGGCCCAATGGCTCCTCGGGTCCACGCGGCCCTCTAGCACCGCGACTAATGTGGCAAGTTCGACACTAACCCACGAAAACGAAGCACTGAACAGATATAAATAGAAATGTGATTAGCTTGTGTTAATTCCGGATGAATAAAAACATTGTGTGATTTTCCAAAAACGTACGCGTCATTTCTGAATGGATCAATATAATTGTGGCGTTTCTTCCGTGGTTCTCGGAGATGTTGATTTGTATGTGGCATTCAAGACTAATACAGGCATTCAGAGCAGAACAGTGCCCACGTCCTGCTTTTCGTCATCATCATCATATGCCCTGACAAATAGTAATGTTTTGGATAATATCCACTGCTGTCTTTCTCCCCAATGCCACGTGCTGTTTACATTTTCTAAACCATCTCTCTCTCTCTCTCTCTCTCTCTCTCTCTCTCTCTCTCTCTCTCTCTCTCTCTCTCTCTCTCTCTCTCTCTCTCTCTCTCTCTCATATACACACAAATAGTAACACTAACATAGCAAGCATGTCTAAATAGGCGACTAAGGAAGGTTGACGTGAGATCGGTTACCTACTCCGGTATAAAGCTTAAGCTGGAATATCCAACGAATTTTGAACAAGCCAACACAATTATTTGCATAAACTTACTGAAGGTCTATGCTGTATTGGGAGATAAGGAAGAGGAGAAGGGGGAAGGGAATGAAGAAGAACAGGATGAGGAGGAAGAAGAAGAGGATGAGGAAGAAGAAGAAGAAGAAGAAGAAGAAGAAGAAGAAGAAGAAGAAGAAGAAGAAGAAGAAGAAGAAGAAGAAGAAGAAGAAGAAGAAGAAGAAGAAGAAGAAGAAGAAGAAGAAGGAGACGATGACGAAGAAGAAGAAGAAGAAGAAGAAGAAGAAGAAGAAGAAGAAGAAGAAGAAGAAGAAGAAGAAGAAGAAGAAGAAGAAGAAGAAGAAGAAGAAGGACTTAAGTGTGATTTCAGCAAGAAGTGGCGATTAGAGGAAGAATACGAAGCGTTTATAACCAACGTGTTACCGAAACCATCATCATCTGCACATTGCGAAATACGCTGAGAAAGAGGAAGCGTCGATCGATTTGCTTAGAGTGTTGTCATGAAATCGATTCTGCCTTAGCCTAGCACTCGACACCCCTGCAGCAGTATCTTCTCTAATACCAAATTTCACTCTTTTCTTAAGCACAGTACAGCCACAAAGCCGAACACACTTTCAATTGAAAGACTGGGACGTCCATAATAGGTCCATTAAGAAGGACCATCGGTAGTTGAGAGAGAGATCGCAGGGGGCAGACACTTTCCCAGACAAAGACGGATTCCATCCCCTATGTGCCGACACTTATCTCGTCTGTTGAATGTGTATAAATGGGAACGGAACCAGGGCTTCATATCAGAAATACCAAATTAATGGGACATCCAGACTGACAGCTGCCAGAAACATGCACGCCGCCTAGCGGAGCTTAATCGAGCGTTTCCGTTAGTGATTCGAGTGTAGATAAACGGACTGGAATATATAGTTGTCAGAGGAGTGCACTGAATTCTATTTTTGGCGGTACTTGTCTTCATAATCCTGTTTATAGTCAATTGTCTTCATAACCCGGTTTATAGGCAGTCTGTCGTTGTCTTTATAAGTCTGTTTATATTCAGTTGTTGGCTTCATAATCCTGTTTATAGTCAGTTGTGTTGCTTTCATAATACTGTTTTTAGCCAGTTGTCTTCATAATCCTGTGTATATAGTCAGTTGCGCTGTTTTCATAATCCTGGTAACAAATCAGTTTTTGTCTTCATAATCCTGGTTATAGTCAGTTACTGCCTTCATAATCCTGAAAAAAGTCAGTTGTGTTGTTTTCATAATCCTCTTTATAGCCAGTCATTGTCTTCATAACCTGGTTTATAGTGTCAGTAGTTGTTTTTATAATTCTATGTATAGTCAGTTGTGCTGCATTCATGATCCTGTTTACAACCAGTTGTTGTCTACACAATCCTGATTATAGTCAGTTATTCCAATTCCAATTTTCGAGAGAAAAAAAAAATTCCAAATTCGGTCTCGTTTAACCTGCCTCCTCAGCGTCGATTATTGTTGAGATCCGTGGTTGTGTGGACTGTTAGTCCTAGTTCCTACTGGTTTTATTGGTTCCACTCTGTTCGTCGGATATATTTATTTTGTGCTATCTGGTTGTTTTCTTTGTCTTGTGTTGGTCCTGATAAAGACCGGTCCTTGGTCGGGCCTACTGGGGCCCGCATTCTTTCGTTTGTTGGCTTCTTTTCTCTATTAGCACTGCTACGTGCTTGTCGCTTCTTGTGTTATTCTCATCGGGGCTGGTCCCGGTCATGTCCAGTCCTCATAAGGACTCGATGTAGGCAAAGGCAGAGCATTCAAGTGCAAGTCTCAAGTTGTCCCCCCGGTCAGCGGCCCGAACTCCTTTACGTTTGTTTTTTGGCGTTTTTCATCATCACGTGTGGGTGTGGTGTAGCAACAAGATGACCCGGTCTCCCTGTCAGCCTAGTTCAGGTGCCCTACCGGAAGAGCCAACCCACCTTCCTGCCATTCACCCCGCCATACTCAGCTGTCCCCCTCAGGACATCCAGTGTATATACCTATGTACAGATACCTTTTTTTAAAACAAATAACAAATAACATATATATATATATACAATGTAGGGAGGCTATATGGTCTTCCGTGTTCTGCATAGGAACTGTCTGACCAGTCGCTGTGTTTCTGGGTTGCTGTTTATGTGCAGGCACTCCGTCATTGTCATTGAGTTCCCAGTTTTGACGAAGAGATCTCTTAGATCCCTTCGCTCTCTATTGTACTTGTCGCATACTAGTAAGTAGTGTTCGGTGGTGTTGTTTTCTCGGCAATCTCTGCAGAATGGGTTTTCTCTTGTGTCTTTCCAATTGCCTAGTCTGATTCTCCACAGCTGTCTGTTTGCCGGGGCTTTCATGTTGGTCTTGACTTGTGGCTTGTATCTGGGTTCACCCAGTACTTGGTATGCATGACGACCTTTAGCGCTGTCTCGCCACTGTTTCCTCCATTCCTGGAGAATGTAGTTTTTGACGATATTCTTCCCTTCTACTTTACCTAGGCCTGTGCTGACTTTATTATTGCTGGTTAGTCCTCGTTTCGCCGCTCTGTCTGCTTGTTCGTTTCCCGGGATACCCCTGTGGGCTGGTATCCATCCGATGGTGACTTGGCATCCCATGTACCTGAGGTTTGTGGCTGTCGCTAGTATCTCCTCTTTTATATCGGGTCTGTTGCCTCTATTGAAGTTCCCGAGCGTTTGTACTGATGACAGGGAGTCTGTTAATATACACAGTCTCAGTGGTGGTTTTTCGGCTGCGATCTCCAGACCTTTCATTATGGCTACCAGTTCGGCCGTGCATACTGCTGTCTGGTCTGTTAGTTTGAACTGTTTCTTCAGCTTCCAGTCTGGGACCACTACTCCTGCTCCTACCTCTCCCTGTTCGTTCTTGGACCCGTCTGTGTATATTATGAGGTTGTCCTTACTGATTTCTTGTATGTACGCCTCGGCCGTGTCTCTAGCATCCGTGTCCTTAGTGATGGTCTTTGCTAGGTTGCAGTCAGTGAATGGGACTGTTAGTTCCCATGGTGGGATTGTTGGCTTGAACCGTCTTGTCTGTTTCAGGGTTTCTGCTAGCTCAATTTCTTCCTTCATCTTCTCTGCTGCTTCCCAGTCAGTTATTGTCTTTATAATCCCCTTTATAGTCAGCTGTTGTCTTCATAATCCGGTTTATAGTCAATAATAGTAGGCGAGTCGCTTCGGGTAGTGAACGCAGTTTCCCACAGCAATGTTCAGAAAGCAATGGCAAGCTACTGAACGTAAAATTAATTAGAAAATCAGTCAATAATGGCGGGGGTTAAATAATACGTCCTGCCAAAAAAAATTAAAAAATACACAGGCACCTAATAATCAGCAGCGGTAATAAAGGCGACTCGTGTTGGGATTTTACAGCTAAACTTTTTCTAAGTGATGGGGAAGCCGATCACAAGCCCAGCCCTCCACAATGACCACTTACGACATATATGAGATGTTGCAGTATGTTACTATTCTTTGCTTCCTTTAAGCGCCTCGATAACATACAGGTTCTAGAACAACTGGGAATGAAAAGAGTTGATGAAAGAGGCAAGTGAAATATTTCGGCCACGTTAAATGACATAAAGGGTTTGGGGGAGGGGTGGGGAGGGGGAGGGGTAGAAGGCAAGCTAGCAAGAGGTAGACAACGATACCGGTGGGAAAATAAAATCAAGAGATGAATTTACAGTAGTCTGCAAAAGACAGAGTAAAAAAAAAAGAGGAAGTGAGAGATATATTTGGATATGTGAACACATGGAGTGCTACAAACATAACATACAATATCACATACAAGTAACAGTGAGGTATAGAGTCGAGCGAGAAACCCAAACAGAGTGAAGACGGGATGTGAGAGATGATGAGGGGAACCTGATGAGTATGGAGAGAGAGAGACAGAGAGCTAGGTATATATATATATATATATATAGAGAGAGAGAGAGAGAGAGAAAATGGATGCGCTTTATTTTCACAGAGTTAAGGTTTAGGCATGCAATCCCCTCTAAGAGAGAGAGAGAGAGAGAGAGAGAGAGAGAGAGAGAGAGAGAGAGAGAGAGAGAGAGAGAGAGAGAGAGAGAGAGAGAGAGAGAGAGAGAGGGCATACCTATGGAAATGACAATGAGGCACGGGTAAATTAGACAGAAACACACAGATAAAAGACGGGATCGGGTGGTTAAATCAACTAAACTAGGGTAACAATACACTCTGCACTCACATTCATTTCACAGCCAAATTACAGTTTACCCACACTTCGATGGATAAGTCTAAACACCGAATAATCGATGCTGAACGGTACTACAATAACTGAGACCCAGAAACACACACAGATGATGGCAGAAGAGGAATCTACAAGATACCAGACACACAGATGATGGTAGAAGTGGGATCTACAAGATACCAGACACACAGATGATGAAAGAAGAAGGATCTACAAGACACCAGAAACTCACAGTACAACTGATCACCGGCAAAATGTAATAGAAAACACCTGCGCGAGGTTTTATATTTAAACCAGTAGGTAAGATGATATCGTGAAGCAAGAACGATCAAAGGAACACGGACTATCCCTTCCTGGAGTGAGTGCTGATATCGGTGATAATAATAAACCTTGAGTCACGCGCTCAGCTCAAGATGAGAGCACTCGCTCTTAAAACTTCCGGTACGATGATGGCGAGGTAGACGGTCAACCGCATACACCAGCATTAAGTTGAACTTAAAAGTTGACTTCTCGGTCAGAAAACAATGGCAAACTGCAGAACTTTACGTTTGCCTAGAAAATCAATCAGGGATTGATTGCGACGTCTTGCAAAGGACATGCAACATGTATCTACTTTTCAGCAGTCATAATCTGTACTCTCTAGTCCAGGAAGTATCTACTTTTCAGCAGTCATGATCTGTACTCTCTAGGCCAGGCAGTATATACTTTTCAGCAGTCAAGATCTGTACTCTCTAGGCCAGGGAGTATCTTCTTTTCAGCAGTCATGATCTGTACTCTCTAGGCCAGGCAGTATCTTCTTTTCAGCAGTCATGATCTGTACTCTCTAGGCCAGGCAGTATATACTTTTCAGCAGTCAAGATCTGTACTCTCTAGGCCAGGCAGTATCTTCTTTTCAGCAGTCATGATCTGTACTCTCTAGGCCAGGCAGTATATACTTTTCAGCAGTCAAGATCTGCACTCTCTAGGCCAGGCAGTATATACTTTTCAGCAGTCAAGATCTGTACTCTCTAGGCCAGGCAGTATCTCCTTTTCAGCAGTCATGATCTGTACTCTCTAGGCCAGGCAGTATATACTTTTCAGCAAGTCAATGATCTGTACTCTCTAGGCCAGGCAGTATATACTTTTCAGCAATCATGATCTGTACTCTCTAGTCCAGGGAGTGTCTACTTTTCAGCAGTCAAGATCTGTAGTCTCTAGTCCAAGCAGTATCTACTTTTCAGCAGTCAAGATCTGTACTCTCTAGTCCAAGCAGTATCTACTTTTCAGCAGTCATGATCTGTACTCTCTAGTCCAGGGATTATCTACTTTTCGGCAGTCATGTTCTGCACTCTCTAGGCAATGCAATATATACTATACAGCAGTCAAGATCTGTACTCTTTAGTCCAGGGTGTGTCTACTTTTCAGCAGTCATGTTCTGTACTCTCTAGGCCAGGTAGTATATACTTTTCAGCAGTCAAGATCTGTACTCTTTAGGCCAGGAAGTATCTACTTTTCAGCAGTCATGTTCTGTACTCTCTTGTCCAGGGAGTGTCTATTTTTCAGCAGCCATGTTCTGTACTCTCTTGTCCAGGGGGTGTCTATTTTTCAGCAGCCACGATCTGTACTCTCTAGTCCAGGGGGTGTCTATTTTTCAGCAGCCACGATCTGTACTCTCTAGTCCAGGGGGTGTCTATTTTTCAGCAGCCACGATCTGTACTCTCTAGTCCAGGGGGTGTCTATTTTTCAGCAGCCACGATCTGTACTCTCTAGTCCAGTGAGTGTCAACGACGAGGTCTCGATTCCGTGGCAGGTCATTTACATGTAAATGAGTGCCACGGACACATTTGGTTCTGTACATAATTACTATATATAGCCATTCTTGCGTTGACTGGCTTCGAAATCAAGCGTAGTCCATACACGTGCTACTACTAGTGCACTGTACTGGGTTTTGCGGGTGGATTAGCTTTCTCTATTATCCCTCGCCTTCAGGCGAACCCCTTCTGACTGCTTAGGTACTTGTAATTTACGTCCCCAAAGTCAAGGACGAGAAGGCAACCTTTTAGTCCAACTGACAGGAGTAAACGTTGAACCCGCTACCTCGTCATCAGCACACCGAAAGTTTAAGAACAAGCGCTCTTATCTATTCAGTCATGTTGTCCTCCGTACAACGCCTTAATAACGACTGAGTTAATTACGGAGAGCGGGATGCGAAAAACTGTCTCAGCAAAATGGGTACCAGATGACAACGGTTTCAGAAGCCTTGTTTTAAATCCTAGAATTAAAAAAATAAACAAAGAGATACGTGATTTGAACCTCGCAACATCAAATGTCGCTATCTCACGTGTTTTTCTATTGATTATCTCTAACTCATACATGCACCTACTTCACCTGGCTCTATATGAGTGTCAATCAGCACCGAGATATATCTTATTCTTGCTCGCACTCAGACTCCATGCTAATGGCCAATAAAAGAAGCAGTTAGTTTCGGGTTCATGACATTTCCGTATAGTTTTTGATGGAATGCAGCTGGTTGATACAACAATGCATGTAAACAGCTATGGTAGCAGAAGAAAAGGAAGACGAAGTAGAAGAGTATGGATTTATGTGTGGTTTCAGCCAGAAGTGGCGATAAGAGGAATAATAGGAAGGGTGTATAACCAATGATTTACTGAAATAATCATCATCTACACCTTGCGACATACACTGAGAGAGACAAATCATCTATAGGCTTTCTAGGGTGTCATGAAATAGATTCTGCCCAACACTCGACACTCCTGCAGCAGTATCTTCCATGGATAACCACTTTCACTCGTTTCTTAAACATACAGCCTAACACACTGGCAATCGAAAGAGCCGGACGCGCAAAGAAAGTTCACTAAAAAGGAGTTCATTAAAGTTCATTAAAACTGGACTACGGAGTTCGTGCTTTGTGCGACGCTTTCCGCGCTACGGAAAGAGACTGAGCCATATGGGATAACAACCCGGTGCAAAGAAGTCGACCCTGTCGACTTTTAAAGCATTAAAAAGGACCATTGGTAGCTGAAGGAGATCGCAGGGGCAGACACTCATTCCCAGACGAAGACAGATTTCACCCCTTAAGTACCGGCATTTATCTCGTCTGTTTAATGTGTATGTGCAAGATCGAGGGGAACAGACCAAGAGGAAGACCGAGAGGAAAATACCTGGATGGCTTGGCCACATGGCATGGACGAGACAGGAACAATGAGCTGATCCACGACATTGGTGATCGAGTGAAATGGCGAGTCATGACCGCCCACGCTTTCCGGCATGGCACATGATTGATTGATTAATGTGTATAAATGGGAACACAACCTTCATACCAGAAATACGAAATTATAACCAAACTTAAAACAATGAAACGAAACAACCATGGTAAGTTGGGAAGTACTAAAGAAGGCGGCTGGACGTCATAGAGCTATTGTCACAAACACAAGGGTCAGAGGAAATTATCTTGAACTTGTGACATAGATCATGTGACATAGAATGACTAGACGTCATGGAGCTGTTGTCACACATACAAAGCACCGTGGAAATTATCTTGATCTAGAGACATGGGTGATGTTTCAGTCATTTGTTTCCTGTTTGCAATATAAAACTGATGACCTGATCTAGCCTTGACAGTTGATGATTGTTACGTTACATTTGGTCAGGGTACTGGCACATTGTCATCTTGACAAACGATAGTTTGTGCTGTTTTATTTTTGTTTGGTTATTTTTAAAGGCATAGCAATCTCTCCATAGCATAAAGCCTGGGCTGAATTGTAGAGACCACTTGTTGCACATTATCCGAATCACACTTAACAGCTGCGAGACGAGATGTTTGATAAGAGCTGCCACCGTAACCATCCGATACTGAGTATGATGTTATGGTGGATCATCACCGTGTACCATATATATTGAAAAGCAGAAGATTAAATGGTTTGAATGCTAGCCATCAACTAGCAGCATTAGCGCAACATCAAAGAAGATATGATACGAGAACAATAGGACACCCAAGGGAAAAAAAAAGTAGATTGACGACATCAAAGAAATTGTACAATCACATAGAATGACACTATCCAGTGCCACCCGTAGGGCTGGAACGTAAACTATTTCTCCTCACTACGTTTGACGGCAGAAGTGGATGATGATGATCAAATAGCAGCACTGTTTCAAACACTGAGTCCACAACGTGATTTACTACAGAATAAAGTGTTTAACATGACAACGCGAAGCTGGTCTTAATGTGTTTCAACGCGTGTTATAACACAATCTTCTACTACACATCAGCGTGATTTTGTATTGAACACATTAGTTACTCTACACCCGATGAGGTTATGCCATATGCTAACTGTAGTCGTTTAAACGCAGTTTCAAACACTGAATTCACATGGTATCTCTCTTCTACTTGCCAATGAGAGATTTCTATGGAGTTCCAATGTAACATATTACACAAAATACACAATACAGTATCTAGCTATTTTATCTATGTGGCATGTTTTAACACTATGTCGGATTTCTATTTCACACAGAGTTAAGTGAATAACATGTGCTGTGCCGAATTAATTACACGATGTTTAATATCGATGTTCGTGTATTTACGCTACATTATGTCGAACATGTATACGAATGTCTAAGTGAAACAGATACACGGCATTGGTGCAGTCAGTCGATATACGCTGGCGGGATGTTAAGGAGGAAATCGGAGCACCAATGGACCTGTTCGGTGTGCGATAATAACGATTCTCACTATTCATTATGTCCAATAGATATATGCATTATATTATGTTAATGAAATCGATACTGCCCGAAATAAATAAACACATCAAAGAACGCACTGTGGCCTGGGGTATTCCAGACATAACCCAGTGCCAGTATAGGCGAACTGGTCAAGCAGAAGCTCAACACACGAACTAGCAAGTCCACACAATAACGCTTAATTCAGCCACAGTGTGACAATAACAAACCTGGTCCGCACACTGCGTGTCACGAAATACCAACCGTGACAAACACGAGGGGAATTCCACGGCGAAGAAAATCACAATCTAGCGGAATTCATTAACAAATCGATGCATCCCTACATAACCAAACACGGTAACCAACGGCGTACAATGTGGATGGTTCCAGAAATTAACATAACTCCGTTATCGGAATGACGGTCAGCGAAGCGCCGACACTGAATCAAGACAATATGGTGATGTATGAAGGTAAATCTGAATGAAGTAAAGAAGGATACAAATCTCCTGCGCGTGGTCATGTGCGTATGGGGGGTAATGACTTCCGGACATGGGCGAGTTCTCCGGCGCGTGTGGGAGAGCTGTGGTGGCGAGTTTCATGCGCTGAAGGCAGAGAGAACAGAAGACGGTTGAATTTTAAGGACGAGTAATCGATGTTGATGGGGCGTTTTGGGAGGAGGAGGAGGAGGAGGAGGAAGGAGGAGCGTAGTGGAATGAGGAAAATCATAACTAACAACGAGGGAGTCCGATAATGGTGAGAAGATGTAGATTTATAATCCGTTCAGAAAACAGAATGGAGTGTCAAGTGCTAGAGGGACGGGATGGGTTGGGGTTGATACGGAGTGAGTGTTAAATATTGCAGTTGAGCTACTGAAAGACTGCGACACAGATACATAATATTCTTATAACGGATCGCAACAACATAACACTCTTATGGCAGATCTGAACAATATAACACTCTTATGACAGATCTCAACATAACACTCTTATGACGAATCTTAACATCACTCTTATGGCGGATCGCATCAACATAACACTCATATGACGGATCTCAACATAACACTCTTATTACGGATCGCAACAATATAACACTCTTATGACGGATCGCAACATAACACTCTTATTACGGATCACAACAACATAACACTCTTATGACGGATCGCAACAACATGACACTCTTATGAGAGATCTCAACATAACAAACACTCTTATGAGAGATCTCAACAATATAACACTCTTATGACGGATCTCAACATTACACTCTTATGACTGATCTCAACATAACACTCTTATGATGGATTTCAACATAACACTCCTATGACGGATCTCAACATAACACACTTATAGCAGATCTGAACAATATAACACTCTTATGAGATATCTCAACATAACTCTTATGAGAGATCTCAACAATATAACACTCTTTAAGAGATCTCAACAATATAACACTCTTATGACGGATCTCAACATAACACTCTTATGACGGATCACAACACATAACACTCTTATGACAGATCGCAACAACATTACACTCTTATGAGAGATCTTAAAATAACACTCTTATGAGAGATCTCAACAATATAACACTCTTTGAGAGATCTCAACAATATAACACTCTTATGACGGATCTCAACATTACACTCTTATGACTGATCTCAACATAACACTCTTATGATGGATCTCAACATAACACTCTTATGACGGATCTCAACATAGCACACTTATAGCAGATCTGAACAATGTAACACTCTTATGAGATATCTCAACATAACACTGTTATGAGTGATCTCAACAATATAACACTCTTTGAGAGATCTCAACAATATAACACTCTTATGACGGATCTCAACATAACACTCTTATGACGGATCACAACAACATAACACTCTTATGACAAATCACAACAACATTACACTCGTATGAGAGATCTCAACAATATAACACTCTTTGAGAGATCTCAACAATATAACACGCTTTGAGAGATCTCAACAATATAACATTCTTTGAGAGATCTCAACAATATAACATTCTTTGAGAGATCTCAACAATATAACACTCTTTGAGAGATCTCAACAATATAACACTCTTATGACGGATCTCAACATAACACTCTTATGACGGATCTCAACATAACACTCTTATGGCGGATCTCAACATAACACTCTTATGGCGGATCTCAACATAACACTCTTATGGCGGATCTCAACATAACACTCTTATGACGGATCTCTACATAAGACGCTTATGAGAGATCACAACAATATAACTCTTATGAGAGATCACAACAACAAAATAAAACATTTATGTAAATCTCAACAACGTAACACTCTTATGGCATATCTCAACAACATAACACTCTTATGGCATATCTCAACAATTAACACATTTATGACAGATCTCAACAACATAAAACTTTAATGACAGTTCTCAACAACATAACACTTTTGTGACAGATCTCAACAGCATAAAACATGTATGAAAGATCTCAACAATATAACATTTGTATGACATATCTTGACATAACACTTATATGACAGAGCTCAACAACTTAACACTTTTGTGACAGATCTCAACAGCATAAAACATGTATGAAAGATCTCAACAATATAACATTTGTATGACAGAGCTCAACAACATAACACTTATATGACATTGCTCAACAACAAATCAGTCTTATGCCAGCACGTACACACAAACACAGTCTGCCAAAAAGCTCAAACGGACAGCTGGCCTCATTGTGTCGTCGTGGTCCCAGAGGTTTGTAGTAACCAATGTGCGAAATTACCCCCGTCAGATAAAGTGCAATGTACATTATCCGTTCTTACCTCCCTTACATTTGCCATTGTCCCTTGGCTTCAGTGTTGTCTGGGCTAGAGTGTCCACGGTCTATTATTATAGCTGGCTTCTGGATTTCACTATTTTAAGCTTACATATTGAGAGTGTTGTCTGGGCTAGAGTGTCTAAAGTCTATTATTATAGCTGGTTTCTGGATTTCACTATTTTAAGCTTACATATTGAGAGTGTTGTCTGGGCTAGAGTGTCTAAAGTCTATTATTATAGCTGGTTTCTGGATTTCACTATTTTAAGCTTACATATTGAGAGTGTTGTCTGGGCTAGAGTGTCTAAAGTCTATTATTATAGCTGGCTTCTGGATTTCACTATTTTAAGCTTACATATTGAGAGTGTTGTCTGGGCTAGAGTGTCTAAAGTCTATTATTATAGCTGGTTTCTGGATTTCACTATTTTAAGCTTACATATTGAGAGTGTTGTCTGGGCTAGAGTGTCTAAAGTCTATTATTATAGCTGGTTTCTGGATTTCACTATTTTAAGCTTACATATTGAGAGTGTTGTCTGGGCTAGAGTGTCCACGGTCTATTATTATAGCTGGCTTCTGGATTTCACTATTTTAAGCTTACATATTGAGAGTGTTGTCTGGGCTAGAGTGTCTAAAGTCTATTATTATAGCTGGTTTCTGGATTTCACTATTTTAGGCTTATATATTGAGAGTGTTGTCTGGGCTAGAGTGTCTAAAGTCTATTATTATAGCTGGTTTCTGGGTTTCACTATTTTAGGCTTACATATTGAGAGTGTTGTCTGGGCTAGAGTGTCCACGGTCTATTATTATAGCTGGTTTCTGGATTTCACTATTTTACGCTTACATATTGAGAGTGTAGTGTGAAGGGTATAATCAAGTTTGATGGTGCAACTTCTGAAGAATTTGAAATCAAGAGTGGAGTTAAGCAAGGTTGTGTACCAGCTCCCACCCTCTTTGGAATATACTTTTCACTTCTACTGAAATATGCATTTCGTGATCAGGATGGTGGTATATACATTCACTCACGCTCAGATGGCGGCCTCTACAATGCTCAGAGATTGAAGGCTAAGACCAAAATTAGGAGGGTACTGATCAGAGAGTTGCTTTTTGCAGATGATGCTGCAGTTACGACCCACTCTGAGGAAGAATTGCAATGTCTACTATCTGCATTCTCCAATGCTTGTTCTGAATTTGGTTTAACAATTAGCAAAAAGAAGACACAGATTATGTCACAAGGTGCACATGGGGTACCATCAATCTTTATTGACGACGCCGAACTAGAGATAGTAGACCGTTTTACATATCTAGGATCAGTGGTAAATAGCAAATTATCCCTAGATCAGGAAATCAACATCCGGATTGGTAAGGCAGCAACAACAATGAACAGGTTAAGAAAAAGAGTCTGGGAGAACAGGAAACTTACTGCCAAAACAAAAGTCCTTGTCTATCAAGCCTGTGTCCTTAGTACTCTTCTCTATGGCAGTGAAACCTGGACAACCTACTCACACCAAGAGAACAACTTAAACAGCTTTCATATGCGGTGTCTGCGAAGAATTCTTGGTATTAAGTGGCAAGACAAAATCACAAATACTGAAGTATTGGAAAGATCAGGTTGTGTGACAGTTTATTCCATGCTCAGTCTTCGTAGACTTATATGGATAGGACATCTTAGGAGGATGGATGATGGTAGAATACCAAAGGATATCTTTTTTGGTGAATTACA
Source organism: Cepaea nemoralis (assembly GCA_014155875.1). NCBI lineage: Eukaryota > Metazoa > Mollusca > Gastropoda > Stylommatophora > Helicidae > Cepaea > Cepaea nemoralis. The sequence continues at coordinate 975,035 of JACEFZ010020212.1, forward strand.
GATGGGTAAGAGATCTCAGGGTCGGCCTCTACTACGATACAAAGATGTGTGTAAGCGGGACATGATTGATACAGGCATTGATAATGCACATTGGGAGCAAGTCGCCGCTGAACGTGTTGCATGGAGGGCAACTATCAGAAATGGAATAAAGTCAAAGGAGAAAATTATTGCAGAAAAGTCACACACCAAGCGTTTGAGACGTAAGATGGTGCATGATGGTGGAAATGACCACGTGTTCACATGCACCCACTAGAACGGACATTTACAGCGCAAATTGGCCTTATCAGTCACACTCGCTACCGCCATAGTTAAAAGTTATTATGCCTTTTTAAAGCACAAACTATCGTCTGTCAAGACGGCAAGGTGCCAATGATGATGATTGAGAGTGTTATCTGGGCTAGAGTGTCCACGGTCTATTATTATAGCTGGTTTCTGGATTTCACTATTTTAGGCTTACATAAAGTGTGCTAAGCGCAGAGCTAGCTAACTAAAGCTCCAAGTGGTGCAAGGTTTTTGATAAATAATATATGAGACAGAGGGACAGGTGCATTGAGAAATGGACGGAGAATCAGTCAAGTACATAGACAGATGAACGGACGGACAGCTGTTCAGACATAGTCAAGTAAGTGGATGAAGACAGATAGATAGATAGATAGATAGATAGATAGATAGATAGATAGATAGATGGATGGATGGATGGATGGATGGATGGATAGATAGATAGATAGCCGGATCGTCAGACAGACAGACAGACAGACAGACAGACAGACAGACAGATAGATAGATAGATAGATAGATAGATAGATAGACAGATAGATAGATAGATAGATAGATAGATAGATAGATAGATAGATAGATAGATAGATTGATAGATAGACAGACAGACAGACAGACAGATAGATAGATAGATAGATAGATAGATAGATAGATAGATAGATAGATAGATAGATAGATAGATAGATAGATAGATAGATAGATAGATAGATAGATAGACGGCCAGACTGATGGATGTATACGATATATAGATACACGGACAGACAGACATCGCAAACTTGTTATATCAGTCTCCACATAGACTAGTTGACATATTCACACATCCAGCCAATAAATGACATCATGGGCTATGGTGATATGATAATACACTCGCAACTGAACGATACTGATTGGCTAAAGTGATCAGTATCACAGCAGACGTCACATCTCTCAGAAAGTTTTCTGTTGTAGCTATGTGAGAATATAATACATAACAGAAACAAGAAGTGCTGGAGGGCAGCGTGGCAGAATGGATAACAGCGATCGTCCTTAAACATCCGGTGCGCTGATGCTGAGGTATGGGATTCAACCCCTACACCGGTTAGTTGGGCTAACATGTTGAATTATCATCCTTGAGTTGCGGATGTAAATTACAAGTACAGCAGTCAGAGTGGTTTCGCCTGATGGCGAGGGACACTGGTAATAGGGAAAGCTAATCCACACGAAAAAATCACTCCAAAGGATTAGAAATAGTAGACCGTGTATGGACTACGCTTGAGTTAAAAGCGAGCGAACGACAAAAACCAAATATAAAGTGGTAGAATGTCTTCGCAAGCGTACAATATCACAGAAAACAGAACGTACGGCAAAACCTTCATCAGAGAACACAAGAAAATAACACAAACAACCACAAGCGTACAATATCACAGAAAACAGAACGTTGAAACGGCAAAACCTTCACCAGAGAACACAAGAAAATAACACAAACAACAACAGGTAAAGAAATACATTTATTTTGTAGCTCGCTCGCTTTAAACTCAAGCACACTCCATGCACACTACTTCTAGCAATGCTGGACTGAATTTGGCGTGTAGATTCGCTTTCCCTATTAACAGAGTCCCTCGCTATCAGTCGAACCCACTACGACTTCAGAGGTACTTGTAATTTACGTCCCCATATCACGGAAATTTTTTTGGACATGTTATGAGAAGAAATGGATTAGAGAACTTAGTGACTACTGGCAAGATCGAAGGGAACAGACCAAGAGGAAGACCGAGAGTAAAATACCTGGATGGCTTGGTCACATGGCATGGACGGGACAGGAACACTGAGCTGATCCACGACACTGATGACCGAGTTAAATGGCGAGTCATGACCGCCCACGCTTTCCGGCATGTCACATGATTAATTGATCACGGACAATGGGTTAACATTTTATTCTAACTGTCCAGTGTAGGGGTTGAACCCTTTACCCAGGCATCAGCACACAGAATGTTTAAGAACACGCGTTCTTATCCATTCGGGCATGCTGACCTACTAAAGAAAAAAATGACACTAACAACAACAGGCAAAGAAAGAAATGACAGTAACGACAACAATAACAGGTAAAGAAAGAAATTACACTAACTACAACAACAGGTAAAAAAGAAATGACACCAAGAACAACAGGTAAAGAAAGAAATGACACCAACAACAACAGGTAAAGAAAGAAATGACACCAACAACAGATAAAGAAAGAAATGACACTAGCGACAACAACAACATGTAAAGAAAGAAATGACACCAAGAACAACGGGTAAAGAAAGAAATGACACCAACAACAGGTAAAGAAAGAAATGACGCCAACAACAACAGATAAAGAAAGAAATGACAACAATAACAGACAAAGAAAGAAATTACACCAGTAATAACAGATAAAGAAAGAAATTACACCAACAACATATAAAGAAATAAATGACACCAACAACAACAGACAAAAAATAAATGACACTAACAACAACAGATAAAGAAAGAAATGACACCAACAAGAACAGATAAAGAAATAAATGACACCAACGACAACAGATAAAGAAATACATGACATAACAACAACAGACAAAGAAAGAAATGACTCTAACAACAACAGACAAAGAAAGAAATGACACCAACAACAGATAAAGAAATAAATGGCACTAACAACAACAGACAAAGAAAGAAATGGCACCAACAACAGATAAAGAAAGAAATGACACCAACAACATATACAGACAGAAATGAGACAAACAGCAACATATAAAGACAGAAATGACACCACCAACAACAGGTAAAGAAAGAAATGACACCAACAACAACAGGTAAAGAAAGAAATGACACCAACAACAGTAGGTAAAGAAAGAAATGACACCAAGAACAAAAAGTAAAGAAAGAAATGACGCCAACAAAAACAGATAAAGAAATAAACGACGTCAACAATAACAGATAAAAAAAGAAATGACACCAATAACAATAGATAAAGAAATGACACCAACAACAACAGGTAAAGAAATAAATCACACTAACAACAGATAAAGAAAGAAATGACACCAACAAAAGATATAGAAAGAAATGACACCAACAACAACAGATAAAGAAATAAATGACATTAACAACAACAGATAAAGATAGAAATGACACTAACAACAAAAGATAAAGAAATAAATGACACTAACAACAACAGATCAAAAAAGAAATGACACCAACAGCAATAGATAAAGAAATAAATGACACTAACAACAACAGATAAAGAAAGAAATGACACTAATAACAACACAAATGACAATAACAGACAAAGAAATAAATGACACTAACAACAGATAAAGAAAGACATGACACCAACAACAATAGATAAAGAAAAAAAATCACGTCAATAATAACAGATAAAGAAAGAAATTACACCAATAACAACAGATAAAGAAAAAATTTGACACAAACAACATATACAGACAGAAATGACACAAGCAACAACATACAAAGAAAGAAATGATACCAACAACAACAGGTAAAGAAAGAAATGCCACCAACAACAACAGGTAAAGAAAGAAATGACACAAACGACAACAACAGGCAAAGAAGGAAATTACATCACAACAGTTATGTAATACAAGTGATAACTCACCAATGATATGTGGTGTTTCTGTATACCAGGTCTCCTGAGGTCTGGTGCAGGCAAACAAGGAGTAGCGATTCCTGGCACGCATAGCAGATACCTCTTGACTTCCAGCGCCTATTTCCCGAAGGGCTTCCGTGTTTTCTCCCAGTCTTAAGACAGTTCTTCCATAAGACTTCCCGGGAATCACCAAGAACAGCCACTCAGTAATGGCGGGCGGCAGAAACGCAAGGTAACAGATACATGTCTGGTTCACAAAGTTGCACACTTTGCCCAGGAAGTTGAAACACTACTAAACATATCGTTCGCGCAGCGTAAACAACCGGTGGGTAACCAGCACACCAGGCCCCATGATTAACCCACTTAACTAAACACTGTCTTTACTGTCCGACCTGGTGACTGTCCAAACTGTCAGCAAGTAGGATCAACATCAGCAACATTAAGTTTTAGTGGATAAATTGTTAATATTATCTTTCCCTGTTAAGATTGACAGTTGTAACAATTTACTTCCGCGATTGCAATTCATTGTAATGACATCACCTCTATGCAGTCCAAAGGTGTAATCCACGAGTGCAAGAAGACCGCGGGTTAAATGGGAGAATCGACGTTAAGAGACCGACGGGGAAAGTGGTGAGACTGAAACATCTTGCTGAGAGGCTGAATGATAGAGATCCACATTGGTAGTTAATTAGGTAGTCGACAGATCATCCTAATTGTACATCGAACCATTCAGTCCATAAAAGATGCTACGGAGTTCGTGCATCTGAGCGAAGCAATCCTTGAGAGATCCACATTGTGAAGAAGGCAAGTGTTCTGATCTCTCTCTCTCTCTCTCTCTCTCTCTCTCTCTCTCTCTCTCTCTCTCTCTCTCTCTCTCTCTCTCTCTCTCTCTCTCTCTCTTCATATCCCTTACAGGACGCTGCAAGATTACGCTCAGTAGTTTGCCATTGCTTTCTGAGCGACCGGCTCACATACTCCGTAAGTTACCAACGCGGCGAGAACCGCTATATTGATTCTCGCGCAGGTTACGTTACTCACGAGAATATACAGGATTACGGAGAAAGACTTAACACCTACGCCAGGGAGACCGGCTCTCTTGGCGATGTAATAAAATACAACCATGAAGCTCACGAGATCCAGTAATGGATCCAAACCTAGGAGCATGAAGTGTTAGGCCACCTATGTCACTGTAGGAGGGGAGTCTCCGTGGCCATGTGGTTTGTCGACCTATGTCACTGTATGAGGGGAGTCTCCGAGGTCATGCGGTTCGCCGACCTATGTCACTGTAGGAGGTGAGTCTCCGTGACCATATGGTTTGCCCACCTATGTCAATGTATGAGGGCAGTCTCCGTGGCCATATGGTTTGCCCACCTATGTCAATGTATGAGGGGAGTCTCCGTGGCCATGTGGTTTGCCGACCTATGTCAATGTATGAGGGCAGTCTCCGTGACCATATGGTTTGCCCACCTATGTCAATGTATGAGGGCAGACTCCGTGACCATATGGTTTGCCCACCTATGTCAATGTATGAGGGCAGTCTCCGTGGCCATATGGTTTGCCCACCTATGTCACAGTATGAGGGCAGTCTCCGTGACCATATGGTTTGCCCACCTATGTCAATGTATGAGGGCAGTCTCCGTGACCATACGGTTTGCCCACCTATGTCAATGTATGAGGGCAGTCTCCGTGGCCATATGGTTTGCCCACCTATGTCAATGTATGAGGGCAGTCTCCGTGGCCATATGGTTTGCCCACCTATGTCAATGTATGAGGGCAGTCTCCGTGGCCATATGGTTTGCCCACCTATGTCACAGTATGAGGGCAGTCACCGTGACCATATGGTTTGCCCACCTATGTCAATGTATGAGGGGAGTCTCCGTGACCATATGGTTTGCCCACCTATGTCAATGTAAGAGGGCAGTCTCCGTGGCCATATGGTTTGCCCACCTATGTCAATGTATGAGGGGAGTCTCCGTGACCATATGGTTTGCCCACCTATGTCAATGTATGAGGGCAGTCTCCATGACCATATGGTTTGCCCACCTATGTCAATGTATGAGGGCAGTCTCCGTGACCATGTTAACAGGTCAGCTATGTTACTGTATGAGGCGAGTCTCCGTGGCCATGTGGTTAGACCGGCTGCCTTGTGCTCCAAAGCTTCTGGGTTCGATTCCGGGCTACGACATTCGGTTCACGAGTGCAGTTTTCTTGGAGACTTCTGGGGGTCGTCACTGGAGCTACGGAGTTCGCGCTTTGTGGGACGCTTTCGGCAGGCCGTCCTGCGGAAAGAGACTGGGCCCTACGGGATAAAACCCGGTGCAATGAAGTCGAACCTCTTGCCATTTATGGTCTCTTTTTGTGACGGGAGAGGGGGGGGGGGAATATGATAGTAACCGAAGACCCAGTTGCCTTACTTACTGACGCCTGATAAATAAAATCACCGACTGACGTTTTTCAACGTTGATTAGACTCTATAGTAAGTGGGCACATACAGAAAATCAAAAGTGTTGACTGGCGTTCAAAGAAGTAGACGCGAGTATATTACGCACGGCTAACAGCACTTTATTTTCAAAGGGTTAAGAATTGGGCACGCAGGCCCGTCTGACATTCTTCTCTACTTATCTCTCTGCTCTCATACATCATACATTCATACATCAGTTATGAAGCTATTCTTAGAAAACAAAGACAACAACAGAAAGAAAGAGAGAAAGAGAGAGAGAGAGAGAGAGAGAGAGAGAGAGAGAGAGAGAGAGAGAGAGAGAGAGAGATGAAGGGAGAGACAGGAGGAGAGACAGGGAGAGAGAAGGAGAGAGAGAGAGAGAGAGAGAGAGAGAGAGAGAGAGACGGAGAGAATTTAAGGAGCGCGTGCAACACAGCTGTCGATCCACACAAGGGAAAGGTTTATCAGATGGCGTTGCGTAAATGGAAAATCCTGTAAATTATTGATTTACTAAGAAATCACGTGATGAGGTTCGGGGTACCGTCATTGCAACCCACGCTATTCACCCCGAAAGTACTTACAGTTCAGAAATAGCCTTCAAATAAACATGTTACCATCAACATCGAGTGCCATTTTGTGGTAGGTCATGGTTTGCCATCTCACGTGATAACTAGTCTAGGAACCGATCTGACGCCACGTCTAGGTATTTACCCACATCTTCCTTTCCTCTTTCCCCATCAATTTTGCCAGTTCTCACTGAGTTTTCGCGTTTATTTCACCTCATGCCCAACATATTTTGACTGTCTACCTGTAATTTCTCTAATAAATTTTCGGTTTTCACATGCAAGATCTTGTTTTCCTGACCAGCGCGGCTGTGGACTCGAACCAGCCTCAATATATGGGTACCGGATACATTCTGAATCTACCGAGATGAAAAGCGGCTAAAAGGGGATTTGGCCATCTCAAAGCATCCTGGCGCGGCCTACACTATGTGAAGGACTAACAATTCGCACCAACGGCATATAACTATCATTACCATTTATATAAATATTGTATAAGCTAAGAGTGCTCGCTCTTAAACTTCCGGTGCGTTGAAGGCGAGGTAAGCCGGTTCAATCCCTACACCGGCATTACGATGAACATCAATGTTGACGTTTCGTTCAGAAAGAAATGGCAAACTACTTACTGCCTAGAACATCAACCTGGAGTTGATCGCAACGTCCCGCAAAGAACACATAAGACCACACCGGAGATGGATTAAAGATGTGCTAGATAAATTTACACACGGCGACAACACGGGCAGCTCATCTGGTTATAGAGAAACACGTCAAAAGATGGTCATTGGAGAAACACGCTGCACAGGACACAGGTCCCTTGAAGTGTGTGTATGGGTGCGTGTATGTGCGTGTGTGCTTGAGTGTATGCGTGTGTGTATATGTGTGCGCGCATTTGTATGTGTGCGTGTATGTGTGTGTGTGTGTTTGAGCGCAACGTCCAGAATTTGCACAGATAATAGAATCGTGCCAGGTCCCTCATATGCCTGAAGGCCGGGCCCAGATGCAAGCAGCGAAATACGAAATCGAATCTCACCAGTTTCCACTCTGAAATCACATGCCAGGAATGCACTGTGAAACCCAGCAGCTGACTAAACTGGCAACATGGAGAGCCCATCATATTTGGTTTCGGGGTGCTATAGGTCACATTCCGGCCGGAGTGCTGACTACCGGAATACTAAAACCGGGAAAGGGTATGTTTGACTAAAAGGTCAGACACCTCGGAAGACTAAATACCACACAGAGGGACTTTTTACGGCAGCACCGTGATAATGATTCTAGCGTTTCTGTTTTGTTAAGTGTAGGAAATCCGATCTAAAACAGGAGAATAACAATAGGAAAAACAAAGAGAGCGACAAAGAGAATTGCATTGAGAAGAGCAATGACAGTAACAATAACAAGTGCAATGAGAATAATGGTGAGATCCACAAGCAAAATAACAGACAATTACAATGAGAATAACAATGATAAAAACAAAGTGGGTAACAAAGACACAACCAATTAGAATAGCTATAAGATAAGTAATCAATATTACAATAAAAATAACAACAAGAACAGCAATCTAAACAGCACAGGTGGCGGTCAGCATAACCGAATGAATAAGAGCGTTTGCTCTTAAACATCCGTTGTGCTGATGCCAAGGTAACGGGTTCAACCCCCTACACCCGTCAGTTGGACTAAAATGTTGAGAAAAAATAATTCAGGTATAGAAATCTCATTCTCAAAGACAGAACGCAAAAATGGAACGTTTAATCAAGGGGACATAACCATGAATATAGGTCAATTTTCTAAAGCCGTATACAGATCGCGTGTTGTGTGTATTCAGTTTAGTCAACGGATCAACATCATGGCACACAGGTGTAACTCATAAGTGCTCCGTTCTACCCCTAACTCATGCCTGAGTCTGGAGAATCTCAGCTCAGTGCACGAACTCTGTAGCACCGGCGAGGATCCTAAAATACTTTGAGTAGATTTTTAACTCGAACTTTTGCCCGGGCGGCGCCATTAGGCTACTCTTTTTCGATATCCAACTGCCAAGGGAATTTTTACGTGCGCAACAATGCACACGGGCGTCCGATCTTACTACCCAGAGACCATGGGGAAATTTTATTACTAGAAGTCCACGTGAAAAAATCCCGGCCCTCACCGGGGCTTGAACCCGGGACCTCCAGCACTCGAGGCGGACATCATACCTGGACAATACCCATCCCCCTATGTGTAATCATCAAACCTTGTATTGTAACTCTTACTGTACCGTGCACCGGGAAGATGCTTTAGCATAGTGGCTAGAAGCATTGCCTGCATGCCTGGCAGTTATGGGTTCGAATACACATCGGGACATATCTTTGTTTCTAAACTGACCTGAGTTCGCAGGTCGACACAGCCTGCACTGGGCACCAGGAATGTGTTGGCCTGGTACAAGTTAACATACAGAACATTCTACAAGCTTACTGTGGCATAACGCAGCCAACATTATTCATCTTATCAACAAATGCCGCAAAAAGAGGAAACAACATTAAAATAAATTGACTTCGCAAACGCAATTGGAGATTGGGACTTAAAACTTAACATCGAAACTGGAACTGAACAAGTGACAAATGACGTGGATTCTTGGAAGGATTTCATCAGACCAAGCTCGGAAAATCATTGGATGAGAAAATCACCTGACCCGCCTTCGCGCCAGTGCATAATTAACATAAATTATTATTTCATCAGAAATGTAGTAAGCCCGCACTTTTGTCTGAATTCGCTCCATGGACGGAGGTGAGAAGAGTGTGTGATCAAAAATTCAATGGACAAGGCAAAAGTCTGGATCCGAGGTACGTTTGTTGGTCCCTTGATTAGACTAAGTACCCGATGTACCAAGTGTCAAGTAACGTAAACCCATGTTTGTGATGTCAATTGAAATGTATGATTATTAATTAAAACCTCAGAAATGTAAAAATGCTCGACTGTAGATTCTAATGACTCAAAGCCATTCCCGGGCAGAATATTCTCTTCGATGAAACTGCCATCTCTGATATTCTTAAAGATAATTATTAACTTTAAGAAGTGCATTACACTATTACATTCTATTCTAAACAACTGTGAGAAGTGATGATTCGAAAGCAATCTTGTGCCTTTCACCCGAAACATTGTAAAAGATGCTATCACTGTCTACAGCTGACATGACAGTTCGTGTACTAGAACAAGTGCCTTGTTCTAAAACAGACTTATCTACGCCTATTTACAATCTGGAAAGCTGAAAGTGAAATCAATCTTTCCTTTCTCCTTTGTCTATAGAATTAATAGGGTTTGGCGAAATAAATATTTATATTTATGTCAAATTTTAATTAGATAAGAGCACTTAAGAACTGCAATGCATGAGAAAGTGTGCTTCGCGGAACACCATCACGCGAAGTGAACTTAACTCATTACTCAACATAACTTAAAAACACAACACCACTCCACACCACTCATCACCACACAACACAACACTCAACATCACAACAACAACAGATAATGGAAGAGAGTTATTCGACACAACAAGAAGAAGAAGTAGTTAATTGGGAAAACACAGAGAATTATTTATACACATTGTGAACACCATTGAGTAGAAGAAATGTTATAAATGTATGTCATTTATTTACATGCATCTTGACACCTTCTCACTCTTGTCATTGTCTCACTGTACACGTTCACTGACCCCGGTCAAATGAAGACTTACATACAGCAGGAACAAGTTGATACAAGGCGTACACAGTGTGATAAACTCTGACCACCCCAAATTAACCCAACACTAGCTTAGAGAGAAAAGAGGGGGAGGGGAACTAGTTCCTACTTCAGGAATTTAGGTTCTTTTACCTACTTTTAAAAGATTGTATTGGTAGGATTGTATATATTTATGCGAATATTCATCAGTGATCTTGGTGGCTTCATACCAACAACCACCCAACACATCAGCAAACTAACCACCTAAATCAGACCTGAGGGAGGGAAGCCGAGAGAGGAGATGAACCACAAGTGAGAGGGAGGATGACTTCGCTATGAGCAGAGCATGGGGAGGCCTTCAGTGGAGCTATACGGGCAGACCTGAAGTGGATCCATCAGTCAATGGACCCTGGCTTACCTAATCCTCCAGTCACCAGGTTACATTTTACTTGGTATACCCCACACCTAATTACAGGAACACTGATATTATGGTTGAGACACCACTATCATACTTAATATGTACAACATCAAAATGTTTACTATGTTTTCACACTTGTTGACATTTCATATATTGATGCTTGTTATTGATTGTCTGGGACAATGGTCCAATGTGCAACTGTTCTATTACTTTGTGTAAATCACAATAGAGATGTATGTACTGACCAGAAGGCTCAGGCCAGTCAATAAATGATTAACATGAATTGACCTTCTGTTAATTTGTCAAGTTCAAACCTATCTGTCAACAACTTCTTTGTACATCATGTTGTCAAAATCTAATGTGATTGATTATGTGTTTGATTGTTAAAAGATAAATTAACTCATAATGACTTACTAAAATGGGGAAATAAAAGACTCTATACTTATCAACTGCTCAACATCCATGTTTTCTTCATCTAAATCAGGCTGAGAAAATTCTCCTGACTTTCCTCAGATTTGATAAACTAAAAGGGGGCTCCAGAGCTAAAGAATCATTGGAGAAGGGGCAGATTCCCAATTAGTAAATTACCATTCTTACCAGGGCCATAATCTATATCTCCTAGACAATACTTAACAAAACGAGGCCTGCAGATAACTCAAGGTTCATATTCTGGGGTTATTGAAGATAGAAGAGGATGGGGCTCTACATCTTTTGTTAGAGATGGGGCATGCACTACAGTGATCTCCCACTCCCTTCAAAAATATATGACACTTACATATAGAACATTCTACAAGTTTACATACAGAACATTCTACAAGTTTACATACAGAACATTCTACAAGTTTAGATACAGATCATTCTACAAGTTTAGATATAGATCATTCTACAAGTTTAGATACAGAACATTCTACAAGCTTATAGAACATTCTACAAGTTTACATACAGAACATTCTACAAGTTTACATACAGAACATTCTACAAGTTTACATACAGAACATTCTACAAGTTAACATACAGAACATTCTACAAGTTTACATACAGAACATTCTACAAGTTTAGATATAGATCATTCTACAAGTTTAGATACAGATCATTCTACAAGTTTACATACAGAACATTCTACAAGTTTACATACAGAACATTCTACAAGTTTAGATACAGATCATTCTACAAGTTTACATACAGAACATTCTTCTTCTTCTTCTTCTTCTTCTTCTTCTTCTTCTTCTTCTTCTTCTGCGTTCATCCGGAGTATTTTTTCTTCTTTCAGATGTGATTGCGTTGTGCCTGTTTAAAGTGGAGCTGCGTTCTTGCGCCGTTAGGCCGACACATCCGACTTCTGCGGGCATTTGTTGACCGGGTTAACCTTCCCGGAGATTTCTTAGGATCTTTGACTCTCACTGTTGTGGTGTTATCTCCCATCCCAGCTGGCCCATATAGAACAGCCAAAGACATCCTGGTCAGCCCTCAAGGGAAGGCAGGGGCAGACCATGGGCATTCCCCGCCATCCAAGGAGGCTTCCATAATTGCAGAGCCGACATATGGCGCTCTGGTACTGGGCTCACCCAAGGAATCGTCACGTCCTGCACATGGCTGCTTAGCCTCACTTCCGTATATTGGGCCTTCCGTTCACCACAGGTTGTTCCTCCGGAAACAAGAAGAATGAAGTCTGCAGATGAAATCCACACAGTGAGCTTTCGATTCGTACTTTCCACGTAATGGATTTGCTATCCAAGCAATATTCCATTTCATGCCTCTAGGACACTTTTGTAACAGAATATTCTAGAAGTTTAGATACAGAAGATTGTACACGTTTAGATAAAGAAGGTTGTACAAGTTTAGATACAGAAGATTGTACACGTTTAGATAAAGAAGATTATACACGTTTAGATAAAGTAGGTTGTACAAGTTTAGATAAAGAAAATTGTACAAGTTTAGATAAAGAAGATTGCACACGTTTAGATAAAGAAGATTGCACACGTTTAGATAAAGAAGATTGTACAAGTTTAGACAAAGAAGATTGTACAAGTTTAGATAACGAAGATTGTACAAGTTTAGATAAAGAAGATTGTACAAGTTTAGATAAAGAAGATTGTACAAGTTTAGATAAAGAAGGTTGTAGAAGTTTAGATAAAGACGATTGTACAAGTTTAGATAAAGAAGATTGTACAAGTTTAGATAAAGAAGATTGTACAAGTTTAGATAAAGACGATTGTACAAGTTTAGATAAAGAAGATTGTACAAGTTTAGATAAAGACGATTGTACAAGTTTAGATAAAGAAGATTGTACAAGTTTAGATAAAGAAGGTTGTAGAAGTTTAGATAAAGACGATTGTAAGTATTTAGGTGAAGAAAGTTGTACAAGTTTAGATAAAGAAGATGTACAAGTTTAGATAACGATGATTGTACAAGTTTAGATAAAGAAGATTGTACAAGTTTAGATAAAGAAGATTGTACAAGTTTAGATAAAGAAGGTTGTAGAAGTTTAGATAAAGACGATTGTAAGTATTTAGGTGAAGAAAGTTGTACAAGTTTAGATAAAGAAGATTGTACAAGTTTAGATAACGAAGATTGTACAAGTTTAGATAAAGAAGATTGTACAAGTTTAGATAAAGAAGATTGTACAAGTTTAGATAAAGAAGGTTGTAGAAGTTTAGATAAAGACGATTGTAAGTATTTAGGTGAAGAAAGCTGTACAAGTTTAGATAACGAAGATTGTACAAGTTTAGATAAAGAAGATTGTACAAGTTTAGATAAAGAACGTTGTAGAAGTTTAGATAAAGACGATTGTACGTATTTAGGTGAAGAAAGTTCTACAAGTTTAGATAAAGAAGGTTGTACAAGTTTAGATAAAGAAGATTGTACAAGTTTAGATAAAGAAGGTTGTACAAGTTTAGATAAAGAAGGTTGTATATGTTTAGGTGAAGAAGAATGACGGGAGACTAGCTACCTCATCCAGTAGAAATCTTAACTGCACAATCCACACAAATGTAACAATATGAATACGTCTACACCAGGCTCTATGCTCCATTGGAAGAAGACGAAGGAGAAAAAAGAAAGAAGAATGAAGGAAAAGGAATAAGAATGAAGAAGAAGTAAGAAGAAGAAGAAGAAGAAGAAGAAGAAGAAGAAGAAGAAGAGATAAGGAAGAGATGGAGAAGATGGAAGAAAGAAAAGTAAACCACAAGTAACTGCACCAAAAACCTAATTTAATAGTATATTTGTTACGTGTATACATTGCTATTATTTCACTAAGCATTTCCTCACACAGCAGCGGTCAAGACTGTATGACCCAGGGAAGCGACATACTAAAGCGGCCCAGAAACATCCTACGGCAAGTGAGCAAGCTGTCGGCTTCCCGAGCACCTCCTCACACACATCTACTCACATGCACCCACACACACACAAACGCGTAGGCAACAGCAGGCTTGTACTGTAACCTTTGTGCGTCTGACAGCTCCTGTGCGTTCACACCGGCCAACACAAAGCGGTTGCGTCTAGGTTAGGGAGAACGTTTTCGTGTCGTAATGACACGGGAAATTCTGCAACGGTTTCAGCTGGCAAAAGAAATCGCATGGCTTAACTAAGTACTGCTGTTGATCTTGATTATACGTGCACTACCAGCTGGCGTAACTATTTATGTCTCTCCTTAAAACTCGGTCCTTGGTGTTCTCGATCAACTCTGCTGATGATACATCTCCATGCCACGCTCTCAGTCTATCCAGCATAATTGTTGTCTGCCTGGCTCCGCTTCTTTCCCTACTGATCTTTCTAGTCGCCACGATGTTGTCCAATGCCTCCCTTCTCATCACATGACCATCGAATGATGTTTGTCTCTATTTTTATAATTATATATAATGTTCTACTTTCGCTAGCCTCTTCCAGACAACCGTTGGTAGTTACTCTGGTAGCCCAAAGTATTCGGAACGATGGGCTCAGGAACCACATCGCCGTTGCTTCCAAGTTCTTCCTAATTTAAAGTTCCAAGATTCACTGCCATACAGCAAAATATGTTCTATATAACATTTCAGAACTCTCTGTCTTACTTTTACTGATATAGACATTGAATAAAATACTGTTCATGTTCTGAAATGCAGCTTTTGCTTGACATGTTTTGCTCTGAAGCTCATTCATACATCTTCCATCTGATTATAGTTTTGCTCTTAGGTACCTAAATTTATCAACTTGGTTAATATAACATGTCGGTGTCATCTTTTTCTTTGGTATAACCTTTGCTGATGATATAAACGCATATGATTATAATCATCATCATGTTCTATGATGACTGGCCCAGACGATCACGCCCCTTCACAAACACGTCTCCTGTGTTCTTGATAGGTTCGACCACTGGTGACAGGAGTCCGTCTCACCTAGCCAACCCAGGGAACATTTTCTCCTTCTTACAGAGGGCACTCTTTACTTTCTGCCCCACACGCTTCACTCTAGAGGTGTATGGTCTTTATTGTAGTATTTAGATCCACTCAGAGTCGGCATGGCCGAATGGATAAGAACACGTTGTCTTAAACATCCGGTGTACTAATGCCGAGGTAAGGGGTTCAACCCCTACACCGGTCAGTTGGACTAAAATGTTGACCTCTCGTCCTTAACTTGGAGAAGTAAATTACAAGTACCTCCGAAGTCGGAGGTGGTTCGAATGATGGTGAGGGACACTGTTAATAGGGCAAGCTATTCTGCATGAAAAATTTAGTCCAGCACTACTAGAAGTATTGTGTATGGACTATACTTGAGCCGAAAGCGAGCGAGCGCAAACATATCCACTTCAATTTTTTTTTTAAACCGTCGCCGTGGCGAAGAAGTTACGATGACGATTCGCAATCCTGCATACCGCTTTCGAAACACAACGGCAGGCCCATTTGGAAGCAGACTTTCTTGAGCTGATTTTCATACAATGTTATGAGTTTCGTCAGTCAGAAAGAAATGGCACACCACTGAACGTAAACTTGCCAAGAAATCAAAAACAGAAAAAAGTGCCGGGGCTGACTGCGACGTTTTGTAAAGGATATGCAACTAACTAACTGTATGAGCATTAGTAGCCGAGAAAGGAGGCCGCGGCAACAGCTTCTGTCTACTAAGTCGTCAGTTATTTACCAACATCTGCTGCGAAAAGCCCCGGACTACGTGCAGTAAGGAATACAACAAATCACCCAGATTCTACAATGCCAAGGTCTCGCCTGTGGGAACTCATGTGCATGTAACAAACATATGGCTATATCTGATAAAGGGTTACACCTCTGCCCTTTTCTAATGAATGAAGTGCGGGTAACCGCAGTAATGCTGTATTACAAGGATATGATATGAATGAAGCAAAGATCGACAGTGTACTGCAGTCAGATTTACAAGAATACGTTCACATGGCATATTATATATTGTGGTCGGTGTAGGCATTCTTGTAAACTTGACTTCTGTAACAGTAGGGGAGAATTGAGTATTGGGGTATTATTAGAATCTAGTGGGAAACAGCTACAGCACGATTGAGCATTGGGACTGAAAGCGAGGAGAGATGCTCAATCGTGACGTAGTGGGTTGTCTGGGGGGAGTTTACATCCCGGCTCAGAGGAAGAAGGAGCCATGCTGTCACCATCAAGATAATAAACGATATTTGTAATTGAACCCACGTCTTGTTAGTCTCTGTACACTGTTACAGGACTAATAAATGGTGCCGTAACCAGGATACTGGACTTTGCCGTCGCGGACGCAATCCGAAGTACTAATAAACCATCAAAAGATCCAGACCAGACTACCTTTTGAGGCCTGCATTTAGAACAAACGTTTTCTCGAATCAGTTTTTAGATGGAGCTACTGTCTGTTGGAGGTTTTTGTCAAAGTCGGGAGCCGCTTGTTATTGTGCTCTGGGTGACCGAACTATGGTTGATATCCTCCTGTGAGTTTGGACTGCCGTTGTTTTAACCTGGCTGCTCTGAAGGTCACTTGCTTGTTAACGGACTGAGTAAATTTTTTCAGCTCTCAAATTCTAAGAAAATGGCCGTCTATGAGACTTACAGCTATAATTGGCCTGGACCGAAGCTCCTTATCAAGTTCGGCTGAAATACTGATTTTCTTGATCACCGTCGTCCAGTGATGGTTTTGGTCGCTGTGGCCCGATAAATTGGTCATTAAAATCGAGCCCTCGTCAGCTCATCTCAGAGCTTTACTGTGTTTCAAGAGCCCGTCCCTGGGTGGCTGATACGCTTGACCGCTCCTCACAATCTTGTAAAGCCCTATCGAGCTTTGTGGAGCAATATCGAATCTTGTAAAGCCCTATCGAGCTTTGTGGACCCATATCGAATCCTGTGAAGCCCTATCGAGCTTTGTGGAGCCATATCGAGCATTGTGAAGCCCTATCGAGCTTTGTGGAACCATATCGAGCCCTGTGAAGCCCTATCGAGCTTTGTGGAGCCATAGCGAGCCTTGTGAAGCCCTATCGAGCTTTGTGGAACCATATCGAGCCCTGTGAAGCCATATCGAGCTTTGTGGAACCATATCGAGCTTTGTGAAGCCCTATCGAGCTTTGTGGAACCATATCGAGCTTTGTGGAACCATATCGAGCTTTGTGAAGCCCTATCGAGCTTTGTGGAACCATATCGAGCCCTGTGAAGCCATATCGAGCTTTGTGGAGCCATATCGAGCTTTGTGGAACCATATCGAGCTTTGTGAAGCCCTATCGAGCTTTGTGGACCCATATCGAGCTTTGTGGAGCCATATCGAGGCCTGTGGACTACAGTCGAGCATTTTTTGGTCTTTACAGAACCCACTTTATCGGTCTTGATTCAGGTGATCGAATACCGGCTTTCTCAGGCTCAGTAGACAGAGACATAGACGCCAGGAACTTCATTTTCGGTTAGAAAGATAACCTCAACAAGAAAAAAAAGGTATTGGTTGGAAAATAATTGAATTCTTTAGTTAATTAATTTAGATATTAATAAGAATTGATTCTTGTTTGCTTGTACAAGTATAAATATTGTAAACATGACAGAACAGGATTCAGTAGCACAAGTTTTGTCGGGAGTGGGAACGGCGGTAGATAGACTTCATACGGTCATAAAACAACAGGGAATGACAACTGAAATCGTTAAGTTTAGTGGACAGGCCAGGGAGTTTAAGAAATGGATTACTTCCATAGAAAAATATGCGTATTTAGTATCTGCAACAGATGAAGAGAAAATGAGACTTGCATATCAGGCAGCCACAGAACCGGTCTCACAGCATATTAGAAGAAAGTTAGAGGCTAGAGTAGATGAAACATGGGAGCAGTTCAAAACCGACCTGGCACACAAGTATGCAGAAATAACGGATCCACAACATGCGTTTTCAGTATTGAGACAGTCTAAACAAAATAATGGAGAGACGGTACAGTTGTTCAGCGATAGGTTGATTAACCTGGCTGAAGAGGCATTCTTGGGACAGAATGTTCAAGGAGAGGAGGTGGAGAGGATGTTAGTCGGCATTTTTGTAGATGGCATAAAATCCGATGGTTTGAAATTTAAACTGATGAGGGAAAACCCTGAGAGGTTATCACAAGCGGTAGACATCGCGGTACAAGAAGAAAATTTGCGACGTAGATTCAGATTGAGAACAGGACGAGAAATAGGAATGAGTCGAGAAGACAGGATTGAGGAGCCCATGGAAATAGGACAAACAAGATTCGGATGGAATAGGAGAGGAGGTATACAAACGTTACAAGGTAGAAATAGAAGTGATTATGTTGAAAGAAGAAATATGAGATACCCTACAAGTGAGACAGTGGGAAACACAAATAACACAAATATTGTCTGTTGGGTTTGCGGTCAACGGGGACATGTTTCTCGTTTTTGTAATAACAGCCGTGTCCAGTCGAATACACAGGGTAGACATGACAATAACAGGGTGAGTAGGAATGTTGAAGATAGACACAGGAATTTTACAGGTACAAGAACGCAGGAAAACCGGCGCCCTACCTATTAGAAAGGACCTATGATAGGAGGGTAAATAATAAGGTCCCAAGGTTTAGAGAATATGTTAATAACAGGTATAATAGGACGAACAGAGAATATTTTCAACTAGATGAAGTTAAGCAATTTATAGAAAATAAAACAGATTATAGCTCTTGTATAATAGAAATAGGAAAGTATAGAGTTCGTACATTAATTGATTCGGGAGCTCAGGTTAGTGTAGTAAAAGAAAGTTTTCTATACAAAATAGTAAGAAATTGTAGAGTATTTAAGACTCATAATAATTTACACTCTGTTACTGGACAGAATTTACAAGTAATTGGACAAACAATGATAAATTTTAAGTTAGGAGGAATCAACATAAGACATCTTTTTCATGTAGTGAAGGATTTAAATAGAAACATGTTGATAGGAAGAGATTTTTTAATAAAAAATGGAGTAAGACTTTTCTATGATTTACATAAATTAAAATTCAAGGACGTCTATGTAGATATGGAGGAAGACATGCATATATCAGCACTGGTTAGAGTTAAAATGTCAACGACGTTAAAACCACAGTCGGTTAATCTGATACAAGCGAAGCTGAAGAGAAACCCATATTATGTGGAAGGAGACACAGTCAGAGTCACTGAGTTACAAGAGGAAGTAATTGATGAGCCTGGTTTGGAAGTTCCGGATGGAATAATAGCGTTGGATAAACACTTAACCTTTCCAGTGATGGTTATCAACAACACAGGTAGAGAAATCAAATTATACAGAGGATGTGTGATAGCCAAACTAGATCATAACATTAGTGACATATTGGCAACGGATAGAGCAGAAATGTCGGGAACAAGTTATTCAGAAACTTCTGGTGAAAGGGTAAATAACAGACGTGGACGCAGAAGAAGAGGGAACGTCAGAATGGATGAATTGATCCATCCATCCAGAAGAAATAAAGCCCAAATACATTCACTAGACAAAATGACAAGGGAACAAGAATTGTTGGCACAATTAAAAGCTCCGCCCGAAAATAAGGAAGTATTAGAACAACTTATAAGGCAAAATCAAGATGTATTTGCAGTTAGTGATTTGGAATTGGGAAGGACACAGACAGTTACAATGGAAATAGATACGGGAGACCATCCACCAATAAGTCTAAAACCATATAGAACTCCATTAAGAAATAGAGAAATCGTGGAAAAGGCAATAGAAGAGATGTTGAAAGCAGGAATAATAACAAGATCGAAGTCTGAGTGGTCATCTCCGGTCGTCATCGTGGCCAAACCTGATGGTTCGAGTCGCTTTTGCTGCGATTACAGGGCGTTGAACAAAATCACCAAGAATGTAGCATACCCACTGCCAGTAATTGATGATATTTTGGGGCTGCTTAATGGCTCTACATATTTCACGACGCTGGACGCAAGGTCAGGATTCTGGTGTATTCCGATGTCGAAGGACGCGCAGAAAAAGAGTGCTTTCTGTACCCATATGGGCTCTTACGAATTTTTACGAATGCCTTTTGGCGTCAAAACTGCACCCTCTCACTACATGCTCTTAATAAATGAAGTATTAGAAGGTATGCAAAGGTTTGCCCTAGCCTATATAGACGACATACTCATCTTCACAGCAGGAGACGTACAGGATCATTTAAGACATATTGAATTAGTGTTTGACAGGTTAAGAAGGCATGATGTTAAATTGAAGCTTAGTAAATGCCAGTTTTTAAAGACAGAAACAAAATATTTGGGGTATATTATAAATAGAGAAGGTATTAAACCAGACCAGGACAAGATAAAGGTTATTAAAGAATTACCTACTCCAACTAACGTTAAGGAAGTGCGTGCGTTTATAGGAACCTGTGCATATTATAGGCGGTTTGTCCCAGCGTTTTCAAAGATAGCAGAACCTATTATAAATTTAACAGGCAAATACGCTAGATTTAAGTGGGATGATGAGTGTCAAAAAGCGTTCGAGTATTTAAAAAACAGCTTAACACTGGTACCACTATTGACGCATCCAGACTTAAACAAACAGTTAATACTGTACACAGATGCTTCGGACAATGCAGTAGGAGCATGTTTGGTTCAACCATATGAAGGAAAAGACTCTGGAATACCAGGGGTTAAAAATGAAAGGCCAATCTACTTCTTGTCTCATAAACTTAGCAAATCACAACGAAAATGGACTACTATTGAGAAAGAGGCATATGCCATTCATTATGCTCTTCAGAAACTAAATTACTACTTACATAACGCAAATTTTGTTATTAGAACTGACCATATGCCTTTAAAGTCTTTTTTAGAAGCTCCAGTGCAGAACAGGAAAATACAGACCTGGGCATTGAATCTACAGGGATACAACACAAAAATAGAGTACATTCCAGGTAGGATTAACACATGCGCTGATTTGTTATCTAGGATTCCATACCCACAGTCATCAGGAGATACAGAAAATGAAGCTGAACCAGAGATAGACGACCGAAACTGGCAAGTAAATATTTTAGATTCTGCCATAATAAATAGGGAAGAATTTGAAAGTGTACCATCGGAGCAAGAGTCTGAACATAGGGAAGAAGACCTACAGTTAGCACAATTTAATATGAAAGAAGAGCAAGAGTTGGATCCAAAAGTCATACAAATAAAAGAAAAATTAAGAGAAACGGAAGATAACAAATATAAAAAGAATTATTTGGTTTTACAAGAGGATGGACAGTTATACTATATGTGTGAAAGGAACGAACAGCTAAGGAAATATATTCCAAAACATTTAGAAAATGAAGTGTTAAAAGCATATCACAATGAAAATGGACATCTCGGTAGGGACAAGTTGGTGAAAGCACTTACAGGCAAATATTATTGGCCAAACTTGTTTAAATCTGCATGCAAATATGTGGATACGTGTGAAAAATGCAGATTAAGGAACATGAAAACAATAAAGTGTCCCTTACAAGATACAGATATTCCTCAGTTCCCAATGCAAAAGATTAGTTTAGATATATCAGGCCCACACCCTAGAACATTGTCAGGAAACGTGTATTTAATTCACATAGTAGACGTCTACAGTCTTTGGCCGGAAATTTACGCAATTCCAGATAAGAGCGCAGATACAGTCATTAATATTTTTTTGCAGGAGTTCGTACCAAGATTTAGTTGCCCACAAAGTATACTTACGGATAATGGTAGAGAGTTTGTAAATAAAAAATTCGAAAAGTTATTGAAAGATTTGAATATAAAACATATAAAAACCTCATATTATAGACCTTCGTCAAATGCTAGAAACGAACGTCAACATCGGACGTTATACGACGTTATAGCAAAGATTATTGATGAACATGAAAAAGATTGGGATCTATTCTTAGGACCTGCCCTTAGTGCTATTCGTACAAATCAAAATGAGAGCACGGGATTTTCACCATTTTATTTAATACACGGGAGAGAACCAATACTACCTATAGATAATCTGTTAAAACCGAGACGGAAATATATGGGAGAAGAATTTCAAGAGACCATAATACAGGAAATGCATAAAGCACACGTAAGATTAAAGAATAATGTATTTAAAGCTAGGGAAAGACAGAAAAGGTACAAAAATGTAAATACAAAATTA
This sequence comes from Cepaea nemoralis, assembly GCA_014155875.1. Lineage (NCBI taxonomy): Eukaryota > Metazoa > Mollusca > Gastropoda > Stylommatophora > Helicidae > Cepaea > Cepaea nemoralis. Next base: position 997,551 of record JACEFZ010020212.1, read on the forward strand.
CAGGAGTTTAAAGTAGGTGATAGAGTTTATTACAAGAAGCATAGAAGAAACTCTAAGTTTGATGCTCGTTGGATCCCAGGTTATTACGTTTTGGAAAAACTAGGTAATGTATCGTATACTATCAAGAACCAGGTCACAGGACATGTGGCAAGAGCACACGTGGAACACTTAAGAAGAGATGAGGAGGAGAAGAGAAATGAGAATTATAATAATAATTATTATTCAGACACTGAATATTTAGATGAACAAGTTGTCAGAGGAGCTACAGTAACCCCAAGTTTTAGAAAAGAACCAACACAAAATCAGTTACTAGCAACTCCAAGTTATGAAGATACGCAAGAACAGACGATTCCGAAAACAATGGAAGAAGAAAAGGTGAATGAAACTCATTATGATAGTATGGAAGAGGAAATAGGTGCTCCATTTAAGAATACTAGACAAGCAACGAAAAGAAGAATGGATAATCAAAGAGATAAAGAAGTGAAAAGACAGAGGAGAATTAGGGATTATTCAACAAGCGGAGAAGATATGCCTCTACTAGAAAGGTCCTTAAGAAATAATGATCGACAAATTAGATGGGATATTGAACAGAAGAGATTAGCGGCAGCTAAAGAGAGACATACAGACGAAGAAGAAGAAATGGATGAAAAGTCAGAATCAATTAGTAGTATGGAAGAAACTAATAAGTTGTACGAAGAAGAGGATATTGATGTAGAGTTAGCACTTATTCAAAGAAACTTGGAGTTGTTGAAGAAGTGGAAACGTAGGAGATAGATAAATAGAAAATACTGCAGATGGCAAGTTATAAGTTTCAGGATTTAGAAGTGAAAGTGATGCTTGAAGAAGTATACGAAACGGTGGAAGTGGAAAAGGACTCTATGGATGTTTTTTTAAAAAGTGGTCTTGAGGAATGGTTAACTAATAGAGAGGCATATATATATATATATATATATATTATATATATATATATATATATATATATATATATATATATATATATATTTTTTTCTCTTTGTGATAGAATTGCTAGATGAATTTATGTTTCTACGTCTTGGCTTTTCGTAGATTGAACAAATTGGGTATTGGTACAATAGGTGAATGTACTCTATAGAAAAGTGGACAAGTTTTTTTTATTGGTGCTAGAAATGCCGTGTTTAACGATAAGGATTAATAAGTTATAGTGATGATTGGTCCAAGGGAAATAATTGGCAGGCCAGATCACAAGTTAATTGATAAGTAGATGATGGCTACTACATTGAGTTGATATTGGATTAGTAGCCACATTACAAATAGAAAAAAGGATTCAACATGTACTTTACAGTGCTTACTTAAGAGGATATTCCGGATGTTATGTTGTGTTAGGAGTTAAGATAGAAAATGATAGAAAGTTATGAGGGGAGATAATAAATGGTATGGTAAATGTTGATTACTGATTTGTTTGTGTAGATAGAACAGATGTGGTTCTAATTAGTCTGTAGTTAACAGATATACAGATAGACAGTGAAGTGTTTGGTTTCCTCGGTCATAGAAATACTGGAATGACCTGTATAAATAGATATGCGTTACTTTACTTAGTATGAGAGGCCAATGTTGGTGGGCCACTATACGTAGTAATTTTAAGAGAGTTATAATTGTTTTGAAAACTGTGTTTTATTGAATCTAAGTTTTATGAGTCATGAGTCATATATAATATGTTTTTATGCTTGAGTTGGTACTGGAAAATGATGGCTATTATTTGGTTGTTTTATTGAGCCTAAGTTTCAATGCCTCATATATAATAAGTTTTTTTGTTGTCTTGTAATGATTGTTGTTTGATTAATTGATTTAGAATAGGATGATTGTGTTCCTAGTATTTGGAGTAAAAACTATTGGTCCGTAAAAGTGTCCAATAGTGATAGGTAGTAATAGAATGTTTTATTCTGATTTGATAAAATGCATGTTATGTCATTTTAAAATGTGTTTTTTCTTTAGATTAATTTGGGGGGTATGACGTCTTGTGTTGATTTTATTTCGATTACATGAATGGTTTGGTATATTAAGTTACTTGGTTAATGAATAAGTTATGAAGTTAGTTAAGTAAGTTTAATTTTCAAATATATGAGGTTTTGCTTAAGGTTTTTCGTTCAGAAAAGAGTTAATAAAAACTACTTTGTCCACTGATATAAGGTAGGGGGAAGACTGTAAATAGCAGTATATAAGTAGGGGATGTACGGGGGCAAGATATAGGTGCTGTGAAAAACCAGCGTTAATTATATTAAAAGTGTTCATAAAATATGAACATGGGCTCATGGCTTAAAGGTGAGATAACGAAATATGGACAAAATTGTGGATGGCAATGTAAATGTTGAATATATAAGGCTTATGAAAACTTATGCCAAAAGGTTTTATAGTGAACAAAGGTCTATTTCATAAAGTATATTTTAAAAAAATTATTTTACAAAAAATTTTTTTATTGGCAAGGGAGGTAAATGTGAGTGTCTTAAATATTCATTGCTGTATGTACATGTGGTCATGTTGAGTATTCATTCTTTATACTTCTCACTCGGTGCGCACCGCTTCTTTACTTTTTCTAACTACATTGTTTTTGTACGTCCTGTGTTCTGGAAGAGTGAGAAATTTTATAAGGTCAAAAGTTACGATAACGATTTTACGAGCTGTTCTTATGATATGTATATTTGATACAGGAACTTGAAGAGCCAAGAAAGAACCAGAAATATATAGTGGATAGCTATATAGTTTGGGGAAATGGAAAGGGGAGAAGGAGTGTTTAGTTTAAAAGAGTTACCATACGTGGTACGATGTATTATACAAAGTAGAATCGAAGAAGAAGTATATAGTGGGTTACTAGCTGACAATATAGGGAAGAATTAGAGGAACTGTGAGAAGTAAAGAAAAAGAGGGAATAGAGTAAGGGGATTAGGAGTAAAGATTTTTCCTTTATAAGGAAAATTCTTTAATAAACATAGGGAGGTGTAACAGTAGGGGAGCATTGAGTATTGGGGTATTATTAGAATCTAGTGGGAAACAGCTACAGCACGATTGAGCATTGGGACTGAAAGCGAGGAGAGATGCTCAATCGTGACGTAGTGGGTTGTCTGGGGGGAGTTTACATCCCGGCTCAGAGGAAGAAGGAGCCATGTTGTCACCATCAAGATAATAAACGATATTTGTAATTGAACCCACGTCTTGTTAGTCTCTGTACACTGTTACACTTCTTGTGCTTTCCATGATTTTCTTCATTGTCTAACTTCCCCCTCAAAATAAATAGACAGGCAGGCAGACAGAGACACAACGACATGCGGATAGATAGACAGGCAGATAGGCAGAGATACTACAGATAGACAGAAAGACCAAGTGACACACCGATAGACAAACAGACAGATAGACAGCAGGCAATAAGACACATAGACAAATTGACAGGCATGCAGACGGAGACCGACCGACGGATGGACTGACCGACAGACATATAGATAGATAGATGCATTAATTTACATACAGATGTATTCGTTTACATAAATTGTCATTCGTTTTCTTAAGATGCCAGATACTGGCTATAAATCCAGAATGTTTTATTTCCAATTTGTCCTAAATAACATTCAAATCTCTGGGGAGGGAGGGAGAGAGAGAGAGAGAGAGAGAGAGAGAGAGAGAGAGAGAGAGAGAGAGAAAGAAAGAGAGAGAGAGAGAGAAAGAGTGAGAGAGAGAAAGTGAGAGAGAGAGTGAGAAAAGGTAAGAGAGAGAGAGAGAGTAAGAGAGGGAGAGAGGGTGGAGAGGGAGACAGATAGAGAGAGAGAGTGCGAGAGAAAGAGTGCGAGAGAGAGAAACTGAGAGAGAATGAGAAAAGGTAAGAGAGAGAGAGAGAGAGAAAGTGAGAGAGAGAGAGTGAGAAAAGGTAAGAGAGAGAGAAAGAGTAAGAGAGAGAGGGTGGAGAGGGAGACAGAGAGAGAGAGAGAGAGAGAGAGAGTGCGAGAGAGAGAGAGAGAAAGTGTGTGAGAGAGAGTGAGAAAAGGTAAGAGAGAGAGAGAAAGAGTAAGAGAGAGAGGTGGAGAGGGAGAGAGTGCGAGAGAGAGAGAGAGAGAGAGAGAGAGAGAGAGAGAGAGAGAGAGAGAGAGAGAGAGAGAGAGAGAGAGAACGTAACATCACCGGTAATTTTAGTAACACGGGATTGAGTGACACTTAACGCTGAAACTCACTGATGTTCTTCAGCTAGTCTAACAATTCAGCCAAACATTACAGATCTGATTACAGACAAGGGCAGAACAATCTACACATATTATAGTCCCCAACTAACGCATCAGCATGTGCTCATGAGTCAATGGCCAAGCAGATTCCGTGTAGCAATTATTGGTTCATATTCGGCGTTTATGGGTGGCGCTATATGTGCAGCTTTGTTGCCATGGTAAGGGCCACTGACCATCTCCAAGTCAATGTCGCAGTCCCATCATTTCTGCTTCCGTTCTGCACCTTCTGGTCGTGCTTCAGTTCTGTACCCTCCAGCCGTGCTTCCGAATGGGATAAATGGGGAGAACCGTTGAGGCCACTAAGACGATTACATAAATAGACACATATAATATTATTTGGTGCTCAAAGAAGAAGAAGAAGGAAATAGAGATTAGAAGACGTACTAGACAACATAAAATTTGAAAGCTATAATAGTTACCGACCGGGATCGAACCTGTCGCCTCCAAATGACGACGGCGCCTCGCTGCAGGAACAAGTAGTCGTGCGTCGAAGTACACTTGTTCCTGCAGCGAGGCGCCGTCGTCATTTGGAGGCGACAGGTTCGATCCCGGTTGGTAACTATTATAGCTTTCAAATTTTATGTTGCCTAGTGTGTCTTCTAATCTCTAGTTCCGAATGGGATGCACGAGTATTGGTCGACACTCATTTTGGTCACGCTGAAGTACAGATTAGGGGACACAATAGAAAATATAACAACTGGAAACTATACACACACTGGTATTCGACCCCGCTACCTACAAGCCGGCTCCGTGGCCAGGCAGTTAAAATGCAACTAGTAATCCCGCAAACAGCGTTCGAAACACAGCTGTGAGCAATTTGCAAGCAGTCCCCCATACGTTAGTTTTCATACAATGGTATGAGTGCTGGTCGTTCAGATAGCAATGGTAAACTACTGAACGTAAACTTTCCAAATCACAAACAGCCAACAAATGTTGGGGTTGACTGCGACGCCCTGTAAAGGGGATGCAACTAACTTTTAACCCACAAATGACGACAGTGTATGAAAAGCTATACACGACCAACTGACAATTATTAACCACTTAAACTCCTTGGTAAAGTTTTAGTTGAAGGGTTGGCTGGCTAGATAGTTGCTTACTTGCTGAATCCCCTACAAGACTAAATCTGAACTCCTAAGACGAATATTGCTTGGATAGGAAATCCATTACGTGGAAAGTCCGAATCAAAAGCTCACTGTGTGGGCTTCAAAAAAGGTGGAAAAAGTGTCCTAGTGGCACAAAATGGAATATTGCTTGGATAGCAAATCCATTACGTGGAAAGTCCGAATCGAAAGCTCACTGTGTGGATGTCATCTGCAAACTGCATTCTTCTGGCTTCTGGAAGAACAGCCTATGGTGAACGGAAGGCCCAATATACGGAAGTGAGGCTAAGCAGCCATGTGCAGGACGTGACGATTCCTTGGGTGAGCCCAGTACCAGAGCGGTGTGTGATGGCTCTGCAATTATGGAAGCCTCCTTGGATGGCGGGGAATGCCCATGGTCTGCCCCTGCCTTCCCTTGAGGGCCGACCAGGATGCCTTTGGCTGTTCTATATGGGCCAGCTGGGATGGGAGATAACACCACAACAGTGAGAGTCTAACGTCCTAAGAAACCCCCGGGAAGGTTAACCCGGTCAACAAATGCCCGCAGAAGTCGGATGTGTCGGCCTAACGGCGCAAGAACGCAGCTCTGCTGTAAACAGGCACAACGCAATCACGTCCGAAAAAAAACTCCGGATGAACGAAGAAGAAGAAGAAGAACTCCTAAGACCGTTGCACTGTGGGTTCCCAGACAGACCCGCCTAACATGGGCACCATGAAATGTCTTGGGAAGTAAAGGCGACCTGTTAGATACCGACTACATCCCCCACTTTGTGCCGTCTAGACGTTTAAGCATGTAAAAGAGACTTTTTATTGAATTTTTATCCCAGGTTGATTTTCAAGACAATTTTACGTTTTAGTAGCCTACCATACCTTTCTAAACAAACAGTCAACGTTTAAGTCCAATGTAAAGTCGTGTTGGGATCGAACCCCCTACCCCACCACCAGCGCACAGAGAGAGAGAGAGAGAGAGAGAGAGAGAGAGAGAGAGAGAGAGAGAGAGAGAGAGAGAGAGAGAGAGAGCTCTATCCTTCCGTCCACGTCGACTATATATATATATATATATATATATATATATATATATATATATATATATATATATATATATATATATATATATATATATATATATAGGTTGTGTTTTTAATGACTGTGCAGTGTTTGAAAATATTGCCGGTCCAAGTTTTGCATTTACCTATTATGTTGCATGAACTTTACAGAAGTATTGGAAAGATCACATTGTGTGACGATTTGTTCCATACTCAGTCTTTGTAGTCTAAGATGGATAGGACACGTTAGGAGGATGGATGATGGTAGAATACCAAAGGAAATCTTAAGAGAACCCGGGGTCGGCCTCTACTACGATACAAAGATGTGTGTAGGCAGGACATGATTGATACAGGCATTGATAATGCACATTGGGAGCAAGTCGCCGCCCAACGTGTTGCATGGAGGCCAAACATCAGAAATGGAATAATGACAACGGAGAAAATAATTGCAGATAGGTCACATACTGAGGCGTAAGATGGTGTGTGATGATGAAAATGACCATGTGTTCGTTCTCTCTCTCTCTCTCTCTCTCTCTCTCTCTCTCTCTCTCTCTCTCTCTCTCTCTCTCTCTGTCTGTCTCTCTCACACACACGCGCATATATATATATATATGCCACCATAAAACTGTGCCCCTGTAGGTAAGCCAGCCAGATACACAGCAAAAGCTTGCTGGCAATATTAATTATCATTTATCTCTAGATAATTCCTCTGTCGGCACGAAATTTACTGGCTGAATGTGGGGAAATGACGGATACGGGAGCCGAGGAAGCTGGGAGAGATGCAGCTATCATGTCAGAGATAGGGTGAAACGTGAGGCAGCGGAGGCATCAAGCGTTCCTGGCGTAAGCATTGGGCTACATCGTCAGATTGGATTAGGCAGTTCTAGGCTAGAGATAAGACTATATTTTATGTATGAATTTGCTTCTACTCTCTCTCTCTCTCTCTCTCTCTCTCTCTCTCTCTCTCTCTCTCTCTCTCTCTCTCCCCTCTCACTCGCTCTCTCTTTCTGACTCACCGCTTCACCTCTTTCTCTATGTCTTCACAAAACATTCGTTAACTACT